>JABFEA020000038.1:1034353-1050600 GCA_019775915.2 Cyphomyrus plagiostoma
TTGAACAGGTCCCACCTGTTCCAGAAGGTCCTCCAGTGCCCCATAAACCTAAACCCCTCTTTCCTACACCATCCTTTGATAACCTGTGATTCACACGCAAATCATTAATACATTTAAAAATCTTAACCTAGTAAATGAAATACCTGAAGGTTTTCAAACCCCAGGCAGTAAGCATGCAATGTGCTGACAGCTTGTAGCCTACTTAAAGATCACAAACAGCATCTCAGCACATAAGAGTGAAGAAAACATCTTTACAGATTCAGTGGGCAAGTGTGCCCCCTACAGGTCTCACTGTCTGACAGAGGGAGGGGGGAGTAGGAATCCTTCCTGCATCTCACTGCCTGATAGAGAGAGATAATTGAATGCACCAAGTCGGAAATTGGATGAAAATGTCATGAAATGTCACAAAAAACGTCACTTCCCGTTGGAAACACGCCTCTTTTATGATGATGATGTCGGCCAAGATTTTGTTGTCCGAGTTGCCCATGTGACGTAATTAGAACATGGCAGCTTACACACTAAACATAATTAAATTTAAAGTAATTCTATTTTATAAATCTTTAAAAATGTATATTTTGTTAAATGTATTAATAGTTATAAATGTAACCGCAAGTGTTCGATTTAGAGAATACTATCATGCAATATCAGATTTTTACCAGACTTGTTAGTGTCTTTCGTTTGTTTGTAGTTTGTTTGCCTCTCGAAAAAAGAATATTGCTATGAATGTGCTAAAATATTTTACAAAGCTTCTAATGTGGTTTGACTAGTTTGTGTTTCTTGTTTGTTTGTCTCTCTGAAAAAATAATCTCACTCCAAATCTACAAAAATATAAAGCAACAACATACAGCAACGTGTTCATGGAGACAGCCATGTTTGTTCTGAGATGTGGTAGCTTGAATGGGATATTGTCAGACGTGAATTTTCGAGTTCCGAGAGAAAAAGCAACGCACCATGAGAGTGGGAGGGGGGAGTAGGAATCCTCCCTGCATCATAATGTTTGAGAGTGCGGAGGTGTGCGTGTGTGTGTGTGTGTGTGTGTGTGTGCGCGCGTGCGTGCGTGTGTGTGCGCGCGTGCGTGCGTGTGTGTGGGCGGGCGGGGGGGGTAGGAATCCTTACTGCATTTCATAGCCTGAGAATTGGGGGGTACGCACCAGTCTGGTACAGTGCTTTGAGTGCAGCGATGTCAGACAGGTCTTCAGCTCGGGCCCTGCCCAGCCAGCGATTATAACTGCAGGAACAGGAAGATGGCCATTACACATACACAGAGTTGAAGGGTCAGGAGTCACAGGGTGGCTCTTACTTCCTCTGATGCTGCTTCTGGAGTGCAGCCTCAGACATGTGTCCCTGCAGGATGAGGCGCCGGTGTTTGTCAACGTCACCCTCCATGCGGGCAAAGGAGTGGCTGCCCACCGACCCCAACATGGGGTCCAGGGACTCAAAGTCATCTGGAGGGGTAAGAGAAACCACAGAGTCCAGGTGTGGCAGCTGACAGCAACATGAAAGAGCTAGTCTCTGATTACATGCACTAAACCATTTCCACTTTCCATTATGTAGCTTATGCAAGTCTTTGAAAGGCAGTCTGGTTTAGTCAATTAAATATTCTTAGGTTGCAACTGTAGAAACAGGACTGGTAACTTGTGAAACAAAGCAGCACAGGCGGGAAATATTGAAGGGTCCCTCCGAGCAGAAAATCATCTGACTACTGAACCTGAGACTGGGAAAGTATCACTTGTCAGGATCTGGATCTCAGGAAAGATACTCTGGCTACTAAACATGGTCTTCTGCTGAAATGATGGACCACAGTGACCCTTAAGTATAATGAGTGTCAGCAAAAGACTAATAAGAGGGAAGATGTCCTTGGGAACAACAAAATAACAGCAATGCAACTCTGGGGTGAGCAGAGTCATCTGGCCAAACTCACCTTCCAAGCTGCCTGGCTTCTCTGAGATTCGGATCCTCCTCTCCAGAACCACAGGCTCTCCCTCTGCATTCCCAATGTCTGCTGGGATGAGGGGCAGGCTGGATTGTTCCTCTGCTTCTGAGCGTGGGAAGTAAAGTGGCAGCAGCTTCTTGTACACTGGCTACAAGGGGCACACAGAGAGCCAGCCTTGTGGGGTTGACATGGCAACAAGGGAAAAAAGGTAAACAAGAATATAGTGGAGGCGTAATGGAAGTGAGGGTCACTGATGGTGCTGGGTACTGATTCAAATTTCAAGAATCAATTTGATTGTGATTTTTAAGATTTTGAATCGATTATCACAATTGTTCCGATCCGATATTGATTTGGGTCAATGTTTTTTAAAACAGTTTTTTTAGCTGTTACCTTAATTACATGACTGTGTAGTGGTGTAACATATTAATACTAGTATTATATTGATATTCAACCACAAATTAATGAAGTATTGATAGTTAAACATTTTAAACTTTTAGATTTAAAAATCTATTTTTAAGAGATGTAGGCAGGGTGAACAAAGGGAAGCTTTAAACTCTAAACTTAAAATGGCAGAAAAAAGCTACATTAAATGTACCTCTCCAGGGAGGCTTAAAGAAACATTTGCAATCCGCTCAGCACTACATTCTTTATTAACAAAGCATGCAGAAGGGAAAATTAGGTTTGCCAAACAGAGGATATATGAACAAGGTGACAAAGCAGGGCGATATTTGACCTACTTAAAGAAAAAAATCAGATTCCAGAATTATCTCCTCTATAGACAGTCATGGAAAGCAGTCCTTTGATAATACAGCAATTAATACTGCTTTTAAAAGTTTCTATGAAAAATTGTACAACTCTGAGCAAGTACAAGATCCATCAAGCTTAATTGATACCTTTTTTCTCCCCCTAATCTTCCCTCGCTGTCAGAGGAACATAAAATCCTTCTCAATGCCCCACTATCCAAGGAAGAAGTTCTGAAGGCCATTAGAGGGTTGCAGACAGGACACCTGGGCCAGACAGATTAAGTAGGAATTCTACAAGGCATTTCAGGACATTTTAGTTGACCCTTTGTTAAACATGTTAAATGACATTTGAAAAAGGCATTTTACCGGTGTCTTTGAGAGAGGCTAATATTTCCATTAGCTGAGGCTGTTAGGATAAATCCTAATATACATGGCTTAGTTACTGCACACAGAGAACACAAGATTACACTCTACGTGGATGATGTTCTGATCTTTATAACTAACCCTGAGATATCTACCTGTAATCTTATTGACATCATTGGCAAGTTCGGTGCCTTCTCAGGGTACAAAATTAATTTTAGTAAGTCCGAGGCTATGCCCTTGGGTGGATTAAAACAACCTAAAACTCTCTATCCCTTTACTTTTAGATAGTTCCCAAAAGGCTTTGTGCATTTTGGAATATATATTACCCCTGAGTTTGACAAAATGTTCAAAATGAACTTTGTTCCGCTGCTTGAACGTACTAGACTGGATTTGGAGAGATGGACTACACTTCCTATTTCCTGGCTAGGTCGTGTGGCTCTTTTAAAAATGAATGTTCTCTCTAGATTGCTTTACCCGATTCGGATGATCCCAGTCATTTTCCCACATAAAACCATTAAAAGTCTGAACAGCTGGTTCAGTTCCTTCATATGGGCTAAGAAGAAACCCCACCTTAGCCTACCAACACTATGCCTTATGTAAGGACCCTAAATATCTGTAACAGAGTTAAAGCAATGCAGTTAAAAATTTTACAAAGACTTCATATGTCTCCTTCCCAGCGTCATAAGTTTAATGCCGAATTGTCCCCTCGGTGCCTCAAATGTAAAATAGAGATTAGAAATCTGACTCACTGTCTGTGGTTTTGTGGGAGAATACAGAAATTCTGGCTTATGGTGGGACAAGAAATTGATAAGATTTTATCTACGAACTTGCAATGCGAGCCATGGTGTATGTTGCTTGGAATCTCAAACTATGCCATTGCTGATGCATATAAGAAGCAATTGTACACAATGTTAACTTTCTGTGCCAGAAAATGCATTCTCCTAAACTGGACAAAAGACAAGGCTCCCTCTAGAACACAGTGGTATAATGTTGCAATACAATATGTGTCTCTGGACTATTTAACATGTTTGTTACATAAAAAGAAGGACTTTTTCCATAAAACATGGGGCCCTTTATGCGGTACATTGGCTTGGACGTGACATCTATACTTACAAGGGGTTTCGTATAAGGAATAGAATTGATGATATACGAACTTTCTGGACATGTGTTATATACTTGTCATTATTTACTTACTTAATGTGTGTACTAATGTTTAATTTGCCTGTAAATCCCTATTAAAGAGCCGAATATGTGTTTTTTTTCCCTTTTTTTCTCTTATGTTACCATTTTTGGTTGTTAAAATCAATAAATATATCTTATTTTTAAAAAAAAAATAGGTTAAATCAGCAAAAAAGTAAACCAAGTCACCTTACTTTGTTTTACCTGGATCGGGGGCGTGTAGTGCCGCTCTCACCCGAAGATCGCTATTCACATTCGAAATAGCCGCATTAGCGCGCATTCAAATCGCATTCGCATGGTAATTTGGTGAACAACGCAGCAGTGAAACACGATCCAGATACATCCCCATCAGTGCCATAAAAGGGGGGAGAGACGTTGCCAGGTGTCAATGGCTCATTCATACACATGAAAGTTGCTACATATTCAATGAAAGGAGCCAGAAATAGTGACATGAGTTCATTTTCTCTTATTTATTTATCCAAATGAATGTTGCAACTACACCATTTAGTCATCTTCATGTAGCCAAGACTTTGCTAATCAGATATCTGGGATCAAAACAAACAGTCAGCATTGCTTACTGTGTACTTTTATGATGTGTCTGCAATTGTTCCAAACTGCATTTTGCAATGTCTATACTTTGATGTCAAATTACAAACTTCACATAAATCTGACATATTTACTATATACATTAAAATAAAGATGAGTTTAATGCCAAAACAAATATATAACAAATAAACTTAATTCATAGCAAATAAATTATGATATTAAATGAAATATGTGACCATGCCCCAGTCAGTGAAAGTGTGCTCCCTACCCCTAGACTCCAGAGGGAAAGCAAATTGCTTTGCTTTGCTTTTGTTAAGCTCATCTGTCTGTTTGTCCGTTCTGAACCCAAAATGCTGCCAGACCGCAGCGTTTTCAAAGCATCGCTAGTGTCCGACACCATGTTGTTAATACAGTTTTCCCTGGTGAACTTTAACATCACCCACCTGAATTCATGATGCACGTGATTAAAGATATTAACCCTTTAACACCTAAGCCTCAAAATGCCTGTCTGGACTTTTTTTTTTTCTTCCTATTTTAGTTGTAAAAAGGGCAGAAAATGTTAAAGGGTGAAATCGATCTTTGGACGTGGGAATTGATCTTTAGGAATTATTATGAGAATCAAATAAAAATCAGAGAATCGATTTTATCAAAACAGCACTAGTCACTTACAACCTTACCTCCTCGACTGGAGTCACCACAAACACCACCGTCTCCAGGTATTCTCCATGGTTCTCCAGAAATCTACGGACTGTCCCTGTGGCATGGAGAACAGGGAGGCTATATCAGATCATCACAAAATCAATATAACTCAATTATTTATCAGTTATTAAATCAAACTTCATGTAAAATCCAAAATCTACATACAATCTGTACTGCTGCCCTGAACTTCAGTCAGAAGTGCCTCAAAAACATCAAAACAAAAAGTTTATGGAGCAACTGAAGGGTGAAGTCAGGGGCTAGGGTTGCCATAATAGTTAGCATAAGAACACATTATGTGGCAAATTGTTTTGTTTGCAGTTTGTGTCCTTAATTTTATGGTTAAACTAGCCTTGGCATATTTCCAAGTTCCTGTTCTTGTGCACTTACTAGAAAAAGCTCTGATAATAAAATGCTACAATAAGTTGTATTCTATTTCATATTTATTTCAGATCGTCTTTCTTCCTCAACAGTCTGTTTATAATGCGCAGTTAGCCTAGATCAGGGGTTCCCAAAGTTCTTGATCAAAGGTCCGCATGTTTCAATAACGAAACAGCATTTCATGAACTTAAATGAATTAACAATAAGCTTCAAGGTACAGTAGACATCAATATATAACTATATTAAAAAAATGGCAATTGTTTAAAAAATTTTAATGCTCGATGATTGTTTTGACTGTCCTTCATTTGGGGGGGGGGGCAAGGGGGGCATTGGTGGTTCTACATTCTATTATTGTACTTCAATGCATGTTAAGTCTTTTTAATGTTAACCACATTGATACATGAAGTACATGGGCTGGGTCTGGATTACCTTGCAGTTCTGTTTGCACAATTTTTCACTCTTTGTTATATTGCAGGCCATTTGCTAAAATCATTTAAAATAATTTTTTTTCCCCCTCATTAATGTACACACAGCACCCCATACTGACAGACAAAAAAAAGAATTTTTGAAATTGTTGCAGATTCATTAAACAAGAAAAACTGAAATATCACATGGTCCTAAGTATTCAGACCCTTTGCTGTGACAATCATATATTTAACTCAGGTGCTTTCCATCCTTCATTCATTCATTTGAGTCCAGCTGTGTTTGATTATACTGATTGGATTGAATAGTAGTAACTAGTGATAGTAGCTAACTAGTAAACTTAGCAAGTGGCTTAGTAAGGTGGTGGGTGCATATCCGAAATGCAGCTAAGACTTTGACCAGCATGCCCAGACGAAGGGCTGAGGTGTCCTAAGCGCTGCCTGAGGGGCTGGTGAGTAGGCCCTCCTCCGGCTGGCACTCACTGAGGGCGATGTGCGTGGCGTCCTCCAGCGGGTATGCCCTCTTCGCCGTGCTAATGACACACAGGGCCACTGATTCCATGCACTGCTCCCTTGGAAACAGAAAAAGCGCAGTCTGTTATTATTCTTTTTACTCCACTCAGTTCCATCTCATGTTTTTGAACAGAGTGTTTAAGATGACATGTAATATGCAGCCCAGAACAAAAAATATAATGGAAAAAAATTCAGCCTATTCATTCTTCAAACATCCATTGTTAAATTATTCTAATTACTGATTCATTTAAAGATTTTAATTTCTAGATCTATCTATACCGTATGTTAAAATCCTGTTCAGAGGAAGTAGCAGGATATATGAGGACTAACTTCACCTGGACACTGGTCAAAAAAAAATAAAAAAAAATAAATTATTCCTCATTTACATTCTGCATATCATAGTGCACTTGCTCTTCCAAACAACAATTTCAATATGCTGATGTCTCCCAAATTGTACATATGGTGAAACAGAGACATCTTGAAGTTACAATTTGGCTTGTCTGCTGCCATAATGCAAAATAGGAATCTGCTAATCTACACATAAATGTTGAATCATTATTTTCTTATACATACTGCAGGATGTTCCTGCAACAGCTCTACAGGGAGCTCTCAGCCACTGCCCTGTACCGGGTTTTGTATGTGTCATGTGACTTACTTGGTCAGCTGCAGGACGTTCCTGTAACAGCCATACAGGGAGCTCTCAGCTGCTGTCCTGTACTTGGCTTTATACTTTGGCCCCACGGTGTGGATGATAAATCTCGCTGCTAAGCTGAAGCCTTTTGTCATCTTTGCCTCACCAGTGCGGCAACCTGAGGCAGAGTAGTTAGTGGTGGGTGTAAGACATTTCCTTAGTGTTATTTCAACCAATAACGGGAAAGGAATGATAAAAAACAACATTCTGCAAATAAGGCATGTGCCCTTGTATGTTACATCAAACACAAACATAGCACACAAGAAAAAGAGTCCCAAACTGTTCTACCATCCAGGATACCCACATCAAGTAGCAAATAATGTTGAAAGAGAAGTGTGTGAATGTGGATGATGGGGTTACAACTTGAGAATAAGCTGCTGACCCTTCAGTTTAAGCAGCTCCTCCCTCAGCTCTGGCCCTGCATGCCTGTGGATGCTGTCTGACACAGGGTTCTTGTCTGACAGAGTCTCGTTACTCGTGTTGACGATGGCTGTGCAGTTCATCAGGGCAATATCGCCATTGCTGGGAAGAAGACAGAGCACAAGAAATTAAAACCACACAAACAGCTCCTGAAATACGGCCAGGGAACCCTCCTGGACCAAATACAGCTGATGAAAGGAAAACAGAGGTGAAAAAGTGGAAACTGGAAACCAGAAACAGAACAGCCCATAGTGAGGGCTTATCAGCTGTAGCAGCATACGGTAAGATGAAAATCTTTATACGCAGTGTATCACTGTGGCCTCACGATGCTGTGAGCATAGAGTGCCCATCTTCTCCCCATGTCTATGTTTCTTTCTGTTTTCAGGTTTCCTCCTACAGTCCCACAAACTTGTAGTTTGTGTCCATTTCCAAGTTTCCTGTGGTATGTAATCAAGTGTGCCCAACAACAGATTGGCACTGTGTCTAGCATATACACTGGCTGATAGCCTGTGCTCCCTGGTATATGCTCTAGGTTTACCTCAATCTCATGCTGGATAAGCAAAGGATATATAAAGAATTGAAATGCAGACAGTCAAACTCAAGTTTATTATTTATAATAGACACCAAGTTAAGCCAACGAAAGTGTAGGATGCTAAGACCACAGCATTAACGTGAGTTGCAGTTACAAGGCATTCTGATAGAGTCGGAGGTTCCTGTGGCATGCAGTAGCTTGAGAGCATGTTATTGCCTGTGATAAGGACAAGTCAACAGTGTCTTTTGGAAAGAATACTGCACAGAGAAGTGATGGAAAAAAAATTCTGCAACCAAAATCAGGCAGTAACTTTTTATTTTGATAACAGTTCTCATTTGAACATGGTGGGGGTGCACGAAATGTATTTCATTATAACCTATACAGTATGAAACCATATAAATATAATACTGGACTTCTTTCCTACAAATTGGCACCAGTTATACTTTTGGACAAAGCTCAGCATTCCACCTAATCTGAAAGTTGTGACTGAAAGTGTTGCATACAAATAATGCATGATACTGTCTAGGCTATAAGTCCTAATACCGTCTCACTCCAGTGTACACGAAAAAGCTCTGGAAAGAGGATTTATGCCAGTGTGTGCATGCATATGTGTGTAAGAAAGAACTGTGTGGAAACTAAGCAACCCAGGAAAAAAGATAATGAGTAAAAATTCTCCAGGAGAAGCAAGGAAGCAGCAGAGGAGACTCACAACATAATGATCTTCCTGTTGATGTCTTCACGAAAAGGAAAGGGTGATGAAAAGACCCCTTGCCAGTTGGCGAGGCCATCTTCGTGGGTGCATGTTTTGCCACTAGGTGGCCCATCCACCTCAGCCCCCTCCTGATTTTGTGACTGGTCCCACCGATGCAGCGTCTGGACATCCACGAACTGTGAGCGGGCACCCAAGGGATCCATCGCACACAGTCAAATGAGAACTGAATGTTCTGACCACGATCACTTCATGAAATCCTCCCAAGGCTCGTGGAATGCTATGGGAGACACATTGAGCATGCAATCTGCAGAGTGTCTCACATCCCATGTACAAAGAGGAATGTGCCACACAAAATTCTTCACAACATATGGGCATGAAAAGCACAAAAATCATCAAAATCTCAGCAATTGAAATGTTAATTTTAAATCCTCCAGATCATACATACACATTATTCAGAAGCAATTCTTACTATGTTTCATAATGCTGTGTTTTAATTTTCTTTTTTACTGGGGAAATGCACTTTGCAATACCTTGTTCAAGGGTACAAGAACAGGGCGCCTCTCGTGTCCTGAGCCTTCAGTCTCGTATCAGATCGAGTGCCCAGTTACCCTCAACCTGCCGTCACAGAAGCACACTTAATCTCCATCAGGTTAACTAGTTTGTCTATAATGGCAAGGAGGCATAAGATGTACACACGGATGATTCAATGCTACGCCTAAACACGGCGTCGCGCTGCTTTTCCCGAGAACGACGAAAGCTAGTCTTGTGACACGGCGTGACGAAACCGTCAAGTTCAATTTCCGTGCACTTTATGTTCAAGAGGAAAGAGATCTTAAATTCGAGCCTCGTGGTGCTCAATAAGTCCCTGGGTCTGTTCATGTGCGAAGTGGCCATTGTACACAAAAGGACAACTTTTTATCTTTGAATAAAATACTACGGAATAGGACAACAGCGAATTTAATGGGGGCTGTAATATTGTGTACACATAATTGCCAAACATCACGAAAAACAAATTTATCCACTCAAGATTTAGTCTGCAGCAGTGAAACACAGACATTTTAAGGTTGAAATAAATCTTAATAGTCTTTAATACTTTTGTCTGTCATCTTGATCTATACTATTTCTATTGCTTATAACTGAAAAAGCAGACATCACGACAGCGTGTCTGCTAGAAAACCAGGTAACATAAACATCATGAAACTGTAAGCATATTGGCTGCACATCTCTAAGGTTAACTCACAGCACCACGAGCTCCATCAAAGACAAAACCTCCGATATAAACCTTCTAAATTTCTTTGCGAACTAGACAAATCAACACTAATCGCTCGTCGGTTGATAGCAATACCAAATAACCGTTGGTTACTGGTTAGTTTATCTTCATTTAATACGAAGAGCCTGACAATGTAAAAGACATCGAGTCAAAATCACATTCAACAAATAGTGGACTCTCCAAGTCCTGTCAAACATCCCAACATTTCCTCCTCAAATATGTGTAAAGACCGATAATCCGACAAGTGAACAAAATACCATTTAAAATCCCCTGACGGCTTGGTTATGTTGTCGAAATACAGTCATTTGTTTTTCTTCATGTCGGCTTTTCAACTTGCTATACTGTTTCCCTTTTTTCAACCCACCACCATAAAACACGATTTTGCTGAACCGATTTCATCACATTATGTTAACATTTACTACGGTTGCATGTCAGCTGATTCGCAACAAAACCATCACTTCCGGAAGGAGCAATATTAGGGATTGTCATTGTAGTTCTTACAGATGTCGGACGAGAGTCATATGTATTTGTAGGTATATTAACACGATTCTAGAATACCATATTATTATAATACTGTAGGAAATGTAAATAACTAAAATAATGTTTATCTTTCAATAATCTAAAAAATATTTTTATCTTAAACATTGTACGCTTTTATATATGATGTATATTTATAGACTGTCCTTTAAAAACTGTTGTTTCAGACAAAAGTAGCTGATACAGGGAACGCTTGAAATTTTAATGAAATCTTTTTTCTACTCAATGTCTTTGGTGTAGAAAGTATATTAAACACTAACATTACTGACTCACATATAACATATAGAACTTTTGTATTTAAGTAATGAAGATACAATGATTCACATGTTCCACAGATCGATCTTTCGGAAAGTGATTAGTTCATCGGTTGTTTCCTCCCCTGAGCTCACGCTGCCTGATCGCAGTATCTTACCGGTACGTTTATAGAACTGTATTGTAAGTATTTTGCAATGTTATTATAATTTCAAATTTAACAGCTGTTGCCGATCATCAGTCTGTGATATTTATATGTGTTTTAGCGTGGATATCATAACTAATTGCCTGGGAAGGTAACTCGTGTCAAAGAAACTGACTAGTCAGACGCCACATGGACTTGTTCAGCTAGTAATATAGCGATGCATGTAGCGTGAAAGACACGCTTAAAGTTTTGCGATTTACGAAAATATCATGATACCGTGCCGCGGTGTTTTATACAAATGAAGGTCTTATATAACAGTATTGCAACATATAGCGATAGCTCTATTAAACCAAAACTTTAGCGGGATGGATTTTGTTTCCAGCAGAGTTCCCCGGTTGTGTATATGAACAGGGTAACTGTGTTCAGGTTCTGGACCTTAGGGAACTCTGACTTACAGCTTAATTATACTTTGGTATGCCAGTAAAACGAAAGTATCGTCAGTAGGACAATTATTATGGAGAATAATCTGAATTAAACTAATTCTATGTAATTGCTATGCATATAGCCCGTGTGTTGAAAACATTTTGTGATTCGGTTGGTATTATTTATGGTTTGAATTTGCATGTAGTAATTAAAATAATAAGGTAACCATTATTCTTTGCTCCATAAACGACAGCACATACTCCTGGCTGGCTGCCATGGGTTTAACCAAGCAGTACCTGCGCTACGCAGCCAGCGCCGTGTTCGGCGTGATTGGAAGTCAGAAGGCCAACATTGCGTATGTCACCATGAGAGGAGGGGAGAAAGGACGCTACGTCGCCGTGGCCGCCTGCGAACATGTTTTCATATGGGATGTGCGGAAAGCAGAAAAGGTGAGGACTACGCACTCGCGCAACATACAAAATGTAAAGCCAAAACCTGACCTAAATTCAGGTATTCTTACTGAGGCAATTAGGGCAAAGTACATGACTCGGAAGTATAATATTGCAATCATTTTATCGTATTTTGAATTTGAAGCCTTAATCCATGCATTTCCTGTTGCCTAACACTGGGTCATAATGCAAATGATTCAAAGCACCAAGGAAACCCCAGACCAGTGGTTTTGCTCACCCAGCTCTCTCAAATCTCAGGTCCTGATTCTCCAGGGGAACAAATATGAAGTGACAAATTTGTGCCCATCCCCTGATGGTGGACACCTTGCTGTGGGCTACGAAGATGGCACCGTCCGCATATTCAGCCTCCTGAGTGGCGAGAGTAGCGTTTCCTTCAGCGGCCACAAGTCTGCAGTGACAGCCATAAAATACGATGGTCTTGGGGCCAGGCTGGTGACTGGGTCAAGGGTGAGATGAGAGAAATACGGTTATGTTTTTTGATCTTGATGACCCTTTTGGTTTGGAGTATTTACATCAGTGGTATTGCCTTCTGGCAGTGTTTTTCCTTACTCCTCTGCCCGGCATACTTTCAAGTTTTTAATGTTTTTGTGGAAAGTGCCAGTCTTTAATCCTTGCATTATAAGGTAAACTTGGGTCCTACTCCTCTGCCTAGGACACAGACGTGATTGTGTGGGATGTGATTAACGAGTGTGGCCTGTATCGGCTGAAAGGCCACAAGGACGCCATCACCCAGGTGCTGTTCCTGAAGGACAAGAATCTGCTTGTCAGCAGGTAGTGTGCTGCTATTGTGCCTGAGAGTGTGAGCCGCAGATGGGACGTCCTGCTTGGCCGTTTATCCTGGGCTGCAGGCAGCATGCTGTTTAAGGGCAGGGACTTTAAACTGACAACTTTTCAGGTGACTCCACCTGAGTGAAAAAATCAGTACATATTTAGTTGTGTGAATGTGTGTAGGCCAAGCTAAAAAATATGGATATGCAGTTTCAGATAAGATTTATCAGAAAGCTGTCACCTCCCAAATAAAGAAATTTTCAAATACAGACAATGCAATGTTTTCCAGTTCAAAGGACACATTTGTGAAATGGTGGGACCTGGATACACAGCACTGCTTCAGGACCATGGTCGGTCACCGCAGTGAGGTGAGTTCTACTCTCCTGTTACTGAGAGCTTTTTGAGGCAAATGCAGCACTACTGATCGGAAATGGAATCAGACATGTTCATGAATAATGCAAGTCTGAATTGTAGTTTGTATGTGAAGTTCCAGACTGAAAAGCCACTACTTGAGGTGTGATCTAGTTCGGTCACCAGTTTGTCCATTTGTCTCCCAGGTGTGGGGGCTGGTTCTGCTGAATGGGGAGAAGCGGCTGCTCACGGGCTGTGCTGACAGCGAGCTGAGGGCCTGGGACATCAAATACCTGGAGCCGGTAAGGGCCGCTCTCTGTGTAGAGCCCCTTATGCTATGTCATTGAACCTGAGGCACTACTCCTGAATTGGGTTGTTTGTCTGAATCCTAAAAATGTAATAATGTGATTTTTAAGTTCACTAGCTTAAAGGGGCAGTTCATCCTAAAATGAAAAAATAACATTTTTCAGATAAGCTGAAGTGTTGTTGATCCATCTAGATCAGGGGTGTCAAACTCCAGCCCGCCAGAGACCTGTGTAGTTTAGTTCTTTCCATGTTCCACCACAAAAGATTCAGCTCAAGAGCTATGTGGTAAGTAGCACAAGGAGGTACAGAGTTGAATCAGGTGTGTTAAATGAGGGGAACACAAAAATAAGTATGGCTCCAGCCCTCCAGGACTGGAGTCAGACACCCCCGATCTAGATAGTTGTGGTGAGAGTTGTCTAGTTTTGGAGATATCAGAAGTAGAAATGTCAGGCTTCTTGCAAGTATAATAGGACTGAATGTCATTCTTTCTGGGCAGAATGAAGCGCCAAAAAAATACATTTGAAAAATTCAGCAGCAGTGTTGCTAGAAATCATGACCTTGTTACTCAAGATAACAGTGAGCAGTTTCATGTAGGACTAATTTTCTTTCTACTGAACTTCATACACCAGCCATATCAGCTTTTCCCTTGTGTTGGGTAGCCTAGTGCTGCTAGGTGAGCTAGTGGTATTGGATAGCATCAGCTACCCAATAGTCAGCATGGATTTAGGAGAGGTAGATCCTTTTTAACAAATCTGTTGGAGATTTTTGAGGAAGCTACTAGGGAAGTTGATGATAAGAAGGCCTATGATATCTACTTAGATTTCCGAAAGGTTTTTGATGTTGTCCCTCACAAGAGGCTTCTACTTAAACTCAAAGCGACTGGTATTTTAGGAACTATAGCGACCTGGATTGATAACTGGTTAACAGGAAACAGCGAGTAGGTATAAGAGGCACAATGTCACAGTGGGCCAGCGTTCATAGTGGGGTACCGCAGGGTTCAATTTTAGGACCACTATTGTCATACGAGGAAAGGTTAGTTGAGTTAAATCTGTTCAGCCTCGAGCAAAGGAGACTGAGAGGAGACATGATACAGGTCTATAAGATTCTAACAGGTTTGGATGCTGTTCAACCAAATAGTTACTTCAGCTTTAGTTCTAATACAAGAACTCGTATTTCTCGTATTGAAAAAGAACATCTTTTTCAAGATGGCGGTGCGTGCAGACGCAGCGACCTCTCGCTCTCCCAACTTTGTGTTTTTTTTGTTCGTCAAGAGAGTATTTGTCTAAATGTTTTAATCGTCAGTCTACATCAGAATACAAGTACAGTCGACAAGCTCTGTTGGACATACGGAAAAGCATACGGAAAAGCAAGATTTGCAATGTTTTATACTTCGCACAAACAAGCACGCTACAGGAGTTTGGACTGGTACGCCAGCCCGACATCACACCGGACTCGCCTGCTACCTCTCTCCTGGAAAGAAGGCGTCGAAAGCGGTGTGAAAGGAGGAGGAAGAGAGGCAAGCGTGGAGGTATCCGGGCTAGGCTAGAGGCTAATCCAAACCGCCCAGCCATACCATCTATCCTACTGGCGAACGTAAGATCTTTGGACAATAAAATGGATCATATACGACTGCTGAGAACAACAAATCGGGAAGTGAGTAACTGTTGTGTGCTTGTTTTCACTGAAACATGGCTAAACGACAACATCCCCGACTCTGCTGTACAACTTGAGCAGCTAGCATGCTACCGAGCAGACAGGGCTATCGTAGACGGAGGGAAGACACGAGGTGGTGGAATCTGTGTTTACATCCGAGATGCGTGGTGCCAGAATGTCACGGTGGTACGAAAACACTGCTCACCACTGGCGGAGTTTATGATCATAAAGTGCCGTCCTTTCTATCTGCCCAGGGAAATAACTGCACTTTTGTTAGTCGCTGTTTACATCCCTCCCACCACCAACAACAGCGATAAGAACGCGGCACTGAATGAACTATACCAGGCCATCAGTGAACAACAGACAGCACACCCGGACGGTTTCACCATCCTTGCTGGAGATTTCAATCATGCCAATCTCAAGTCTTTACAAAATTTCATCAGCATGTACACTTCCCAACAAGAGGAGATAACATTTTGGACATGGTTTACACTCCTCACAAAGGAGCATACAAAGCCACCCCCCTCCCCCACATCGGTCTCTCTGATCACACCACTGTTATGCTAATGCCAGCATACAGACAGAGAGTGAAAAGCACCAAACCGGCTCAGAAGCAGGTAAGAGTGTGGCCAGAAGGGGCCTCCTCTGCACTTCAAGACTGCTTCGACACAACACACTGGGAAATGTTTAATTAGGCAGCCACTTCCGACAACAAGACAGACATTGAGGAGTACACAGACACTGTGACCTCATACATCACCAAATGCATCGATGATGTGACACATACAAAAACCATCATCACTCGAGCTAACCGGAAGCCATGGTTGACGGGGGACGTCCGCAGGCTACTGAGGGACATTGACGATGCCTTCAGAGCTGGGGATGAATCTGGCCTGAGAACAGCAAGAGCCAACTTGTCCCAGGGCATCAGGAAAGCAAAA
>JABFEA020000038.1:1068069-1079481 GCA_019775915.2 Cyphomyrus plagiostoma
AGTTCTGAAGGCGAAAGGGGGTCAAACACCGTATTAGTATGGTGTTCCTAATAATCCTTTAGGTGAGTGTATATATACAGTATAACTGAGGCTGATGTGGTACTAAGCCTAGCTAAACTCAAAGTAATCACAGGGTCCTGATGGCATCTTACCTATAGTTTTAAAAGAGATGAGGGATATTAATGGCCAACCTTTAACTTTAATTCCATAAATCGTTATCTGCAGGTGTGGTAGCTTCAGATTGGAAGCATGCTAATATAACACCCATATTCAAAAAAGGGGATAGAAGTAATCCAGAAAGCTATAGGCCAATCAGTAGCATTACTGGAAAAATAATGGAAGCTATAATCCAAGTGAAAATGGTAGATTACCTGAATGCAAATAATATTCTGAGGGATAGCCAACATGGATTTAGGAGATGTAGATCCTGTTTAACGAATCTACTTGAGTTCTTTGAGGAAGCTACAAGTGAAATTGACACAAAAAGGCCTCCTATGTGATCTACTTAGATTTCCAGAAGTTTGTCGCCCACAAACTAAAGATCAAAGATGCAGGGATTTTAGGAATTGTGGCAGATTGGATCGAAAACTGGTTAACTAAAGATGCTACGAAGGGCTACGAGAATGATTCCTGGTCTTAGAGGAATGTCTTACGAGGAGAGGTTAGCTGAGCTGGATCTGTTCAGCCTCGCGTAAAGGAGATTAAGGGGACATTATCCAGGTCAATAAGTTTCCAACAGGTCTGGATGCTGTTCAGCCAAATGGCTACTTTAATATTAGTTTAAATACTAGAACTCGTGGCATAGAAATAGGGGTGGAAATAGGTGGAAATTAGGGGGAGAACATTTTAAATTGAATTTGAGAAAACACTTCTTTACACAGCTTGTGGTTAGAGTATGGAATGGTCTTCCTGCTACTGTTGTGCAAGCTAATACCCTGGGTTCCATTATATCAGAGCTATATAAGATTTTAACAACTTTAAACTATTAGTTAAGTTCTCCCCAAAAGAGCTTGATGGGCTGAATGGCCTCCTCTCATTTGTAAATTTCTTATGTCCAGAGCTGTATATGAGTTATAACAACATATTAATCATGTTAATCATGAAAAAATGCATTGAGTTATGCCTGTATTTTCAAAAAAGGGAAAAGCAAAATCTAAATCTATTATTGAAGCTTTCATGGGACATGAAAATAATCATTAACAAATGCCTCCTGTTGACATGATGAAGTATGGATTTGGTACCCATGGAAGGACTGTACCCTGCAAGAGATGCCAGGCCATACAGGACACACACACATCTGAATTCATTTGTAAGGGAAAAATGCTTAACCCCTACCCAGCCTTAACCATAAGTAACCAAACCAACTTCATGGCATTTTTAGTCTTTTGATTGCACTCACAGAAGGCTGTTGTCCCCATATGTCAAAATAGGTTTTCATCCCATTGTGGGGATATTTGGTCCCCACAATGTAATATATACATATCCCACACACACACACACACACACACACACACACACAGATATAGTTCTCATAACTGATGTTACTCCCAATAAAGCTAAATGATGAATGGCTGTAGGATATTTGCAGACACAGGAAGGTAGAGGATCTCGGTCTCTGTGTGAATCTCTAGCTGGTGAGAGAGATGAACCTCTTTGTCTGGGTCCTGAGGCTCCTGAGCAAATAGTTGAACCTGCAGGTCTGTCTTCATCCCTGCTGCAACCTGCAGGACAGAGAGAAAGATGAATAGAGTAACAAGACAGACAGGGTGGCTTGATATATAGTATAAAGACAGATAGTCAGCCAAGGGGAAACACTGCCACAGTAGCAAATGGTAACAGACTCACAGGGCCAGGCTGGTAGGTTACTCTGAGGCCAGTGGAAGGAGGCGCCTGCTTCACACTGAACCTGGAACAGCAGGGAACAGTGAGATTCAGGAATATGCTGCAGGTACTGCTATGTCCTCCCTTCAACAATTATGATCAAGGATGATGAACAGCACATGCGAATCAATTGCCACCAGGTGCCTCGAGGCAGGTCATGGTGTGGGGTCCTTACCTGCAGGAGTCGAGTCCTACGTTTCTCATGATTACAGGCACAGAGTAGGTAGCCCCAGCCCTCAGCATGCTGAAGTCTATGTTAGTGGGGAGCAGTTCAAACCCCCGCAGGGCGACCTTCGCAGCTCCGGCCAGGGCCGACACTGACGTGGTGCGCAGAGTCCTCCTCAAAGGCTCCTCGGCTCTTAGAAACTGGCCAAAGGAAGGCAAAAACCGGAGAATGGCTGAATGTGCCATGTCACATGTAGTGATACATAGAAAGACTAATAAAATAAAAAGGGTTAAGTTCTCATGTCACTTAGAATGCATTTTTAATTGCTCCAATTGTTTATAGTTTAAATCAGTGTTTCCCAACCCAGGAAGCTGGGAGGGAGCAAAAACTAGGACTGTCAGCAGCCATACTGCCTATAGTTCAGACTATATAATCCATCTAAAGCTAAGCAGGTTCGGGCTGGGCTAGTACTTGGTTGGGAGACCAACAAGGGAAGCTCGGTTGCTGCTGGATGAGGTGTTGGTGTGGCCAACAGAGTAGCTAATCCTGTGGTCTGTGTGGATCCCAATGCCCCAGTGCAGTGATAGGGACACTGTGCTTTAAACATGGTGCTATCCTTCGGATGAGATGTAAAATTGAGGTCCTGACTCTCTGAGGTCGTAAAAAACCCCTAATGGGTGAATTCTCTCCTGCCCCTTCACCACATTAGCTACTGTGTGGGTTGCGTACTGGCACAGAATGGATGTTGCATCATCCAGGTGGGGGCTACACAGTGGGGGTGAAGTGGTTCTGTAAAGCACTTCGAGTATTGTGAAAAGTGCTATGTAAATGAGACATTCATTCTGTCTAGAGGTCCCCAAGGACCTGGTTTAAATGGGGAAGGTATGTGTGCTGGTACCTTGTGATTGGGCAGGCTCCAGGGCCTGGTAGTGAGGAGAACAGGGGGCAGGCACACCTTCTCCTTGCATGCGCTTCCTGTGACATTCATTGCCAGGCTGAGTGATCTGCCCCTCTTCTTTGTCACAGACAGTGGCTCCTGCAAGCTCACACCTAAAAGATGACCATTAAAGGTCACCTTTGGGTTAATGATTGACTAGTGATGTAGATTCCCTGCACTAAAGCATCTCGAAAAATGACTGTGAGATGAGAACATCCTGTCTCAGAGACACTGCTAGTCCATTCATTCAACATCTGTTGCCTGCATTCTTTGCCTGCGTACCTTCTGAATCCTGGGGTCTTTGTCTCCTGAAATCCATATATCTAGGGTCCAGTGAAGGGACCTCCATCTGCACCGCAGAGCTGAGATCATGGCCATTTGCTGAATAAGATATATCAGCAGTGAGCTTGACCCAAGGTGCCAAGGTTACATACAGTCGCACCTAGACCACTATATAAAACACTGGGGTAGAGACTCTCAAATGATGTTAACACTTAAGGATTCAAACTAACAGTGACTGACATCTATCTGTGCTCTTATTTGGTTTCTAAACAGCTGTGCTGAATAAGGTTACACTATAGATATAGTAAAATTAACAGAACTTCTACTGTCCATGAAATACATAGCATTTCATATACTTACACTAGCATATGCCTATGGTAGTAAATATTATGACACCTGACTGGACTATGACATTTACAGTATCTTGCAAAATTATTCATCCCCCGTGGTGTTTGTCCTGTTTTCTCACATTACAAGCTGGAAATAAAATGGTCTTGGTGGTGGTGGTTAGCACCCTTTTATTTACACAACATGCCTACCACTTTAAAGATAGAAAATATTTTTTACAAGCAGTAATTAAGATTAAAACAGAAATCTTAAGTGTGCATAGGTATTCACTTCCTTTGCCTTGAAACCCATAAGTAAGAGCTGGTCCAACCAAATAACTTTATAAGTCACAATTACTTGATTAAGATCCACCAGTGTGTGATCTAAGTGTCACATGGTCTGTCACATGACTCCAGTATAACTCAACCTGTTTTGATAGGACTCTTCAACACTACTAAGCAAGCAACATGAAGACCCCGGAACATTCCAAAAAGGTCAGAGACAAAGTTATGTAGAAGTATAGATCAGTGTTGAGTTATGAAAACAGATCCCAAACTTTCAATATCCCATATAGCTCCATTAAGTCCAATATAGCAAAATGGAAAGTATATAGCACCACCACAAACCTGACAAGAGAAGGCTGTCCACCAAAACTCAAAGACCGGGCAAGGAGGTCATTAATCAGAGATACAACTAAGACACCCAACATAACATCGAAGAAGCTGCAAAGATCCACAGTGGAGATGGAAGTATCTGTCCATAGGCCTACTTTAAGCCATACATGCCACAGAGCAGGGCTTTATGGAAGAATGGCCAGAAAAAAAGCCATTACTTAAAGAAATAAAACTTGTTTGGAGCATGTGTCAGACTCCCTCAACACGCGGGAGAAGATTCTCTGGTCAGATGAGACTGAAACTGAATGGTTTGGCCACCATATGAAATGCCATGTGTGGTGTAAACCCAGCACTTCCCATCACACCCAAAACACCATTCGCACAGTGAAGCATGGTGATGTTTTATTAATGTTGTTATGGCAACGTTTTTCATCTGCAGGGACAAGAAAGCTGGTCAGGATTGAATGAAAGATGGCTGGCACTAAATACAGGGCAATTCTTGAGGAAAACCTGCTTGAGTCAGCCAGAGATTTGAGACTGGAATGAAGGTTCACATTCCAGCAGGATAATGACCCTAAACATACTGCTAAAGCTACACTGGAGTATTTTACAGGGAAACACTCCAAATGTCTTGGAATGGCCTAGTCAACGCCCAGACCTCAATCCAATTGAGAATCTGTGGCATGATTTAAGATTTCTGTAGACCCTTCTAACTTTAACTCTAAGATGGCTCTACAAAGTATTGAATTTGGGGGGTAAATACCTATGCACCCTCAAGATTTCTGTTTTTTATATTAATTATTGTTTGTGTTACAATTTTAAATATTTTGTACCTTTAAAGTGGTAGGCAGGTTGTGTAAATCAAATGGTACAAAAAAAATCCATTTTAATTCCAGATTGTAATGTGAGAAAACAGGACAAACACCAAGGATGAAGATAAAAGGAGGATACTTCTGCATGGCACTGTACATATACAGTGTTCCGAATGTGAGTGTGACATACAGCTGGGCTCAGCAACCTGCGAGGTGGGACTGACACGCCATCCCTGGAATGCTGCATCACTTCCTGTGGTGTGTGAAGGGCTTGGTTTCAAAAATTGCTTGGCTGCAGCAGGAACAAACAGACCAGATGTATTGTCCAGTCTCCAAGCACAGCTCTTTCACTCAAGTCAGGGAAATAAATAGTGTTCTCATATTTAGAAGCAAACCTTTATCAGAGCTTTTGCCTTAAATCTTGTTTGCCCAGACACATTTCTTGGCACAGACAGTGCATAAATCGGTAGATTTCTTTAATCAAAAAGCCTTCTTTAAAATGCTGAAAAGTTTTTAAAATAACTGTTACTTTATATTAAAGCTAGTGTGATTCAAGGGTGCAACAGTACAGCTTCTACTAAGATGTCTAACAGCAACACTGAGTCTGAGATGATATTACTGAGGGCACGGGTGTTACTGGCATCTTGAAGAAATTCCTGGATTTGTGGGTTTGGTCCCGACCTGGGAAGTGGTGGCAGGGCTAGGGAAAGAGCCTCCATCTCAGAAACCTTTAGGGGGAAAACACACACTGACAAGAGTGACATCAAAAAACATAACTAATTGAGAACCAGGGGTCAGAAATGACTAAGAGGGGCATGTGAACCATGCGCGGGGCTTGATATACTGAGCACAGAGAGATCAGCCTTTGACCCTAAAAACAAGGCATTACATCACAATGTGGTCACAGGATACACTGGGCTAATCAGGATTACTGATACAGGGATACACAGCCTACGCAGCATAAGAATAAGGGTTTGACTCTAGCTGTTATGCTACACTCTTGGATTTGCTGACACTGACGGTAACAGTACCCCCTGTGTGAACTGGAACACCATCCAAACGTCAGAGTGAAAATACGACGACAAACGTCTGGTTCTCAGAGCTTCTCGCATCTGACACTCTTCTCGGAGCTCCTGTCTGGGTCACAGGGTCAAAGATGTCAGTTTCAGTTTGAGCAGCAGAAAACTAGGCAGAAGCGTAGACAGTTAGAAGGCCCTGAACCCATGAAGAATAATAAATTTCATCAGGTACAGAACAGTCATATCCATGCATGTTGAGGAGTAAACGCCCACTCAAACATACCACTCAGGTTAAGCAATGTGAGCATCTAGAACAGTGACAGAGAGACTCTGTTACCTGTACTGTTCCATCTTTCTTGGCCACAAGGACTCCTCCTTTCTGCCAAGGTTGCAAATAACAGTAAAAATGCTAATGGTGTACAAAATACAGTGAAAGACACTATGCACATCTGTTACAACTATGTGTCATCTTACAAACAGTGCTTGAAACAAAATTCCATTTAGATTATACCTCAGCAAGACAGCACAATGCCCCCCAAAACAGTAACCTGCCTGGAGCAGGAGAGGCTGGAGTACCCAGTGCTGTGAGGACTGGGAAATAGGACCACAGGACCTACCTGTCAAGGACCCTGTTGAGACCAAAGCCATCTGCAAGAGTGCCATCAGGTGGTGGCGATGGGGAGAGCGCTTGAGCATATAAGGCAGCCATGTCCACTATCATGTGACATGATCAATCAGGTCCACAACACATACCAGCGTGGTAGCCAGTCATATTAGCACAACACAATATATGCAAAATATAATCAGCGGTGAGCTATTACTCTGTTCTCTACTAGTCTCATAATGCATATAACAAACTCCTGGAGGCCCAGAGTTGTTTCTGGACCCAGAACACCTTGAGCCAATGGACTTCATACGCACCAGAGCCATTTCTCTCTTCCATGGTGTTCCTCATGTCCTTCATGTCTGGCAGAGACTGGAGAGAACCAAGAGTGGCTCAGACTCGGTCAGTTGCTCTAAGAAGTTGCTCTAATGTCAGCATAGTGAGGACAGCTGCCTGCTCACCAGGACCAGGTGCAGGGGTTCAGCAGCGTAGATCCTGTCCTCCTTCTCACGTGGTTCCTTCACCTGCAGATCCACAGACAGGTGGGGCTTCCGCAACATGTGCTTCATGTATTCCTGCACCAGAAGGAGCAGGCAGGTGCGTGCATATGATCAGTCAGGTAAAGACATGTGCTGAAGTTATAATAGGATGAGACACATCTTCCTTTGGCCTTTGTACTGCCATATGCCTACAACAAAAGTTGTTCATCTTTCCCGGATGCCAGATCAAGACTCCAAGTTCCCCTCATGGGAAATCTAGACATATCACATTATACCAGGTCTGATCAGACTTGCCATACCAGCTTTTCAGCTTCACAGACAAAGCAGGAGGAGAACAAAACTGTCAGCCTGCACTAAATGGAGAAACGAGTCCCAAGGTCATGTAGGTGGCACTGTATGACCATCATTCACCACTGAATTAACCCACTTCTGTTTTCATATTTTTGTGGTTCCCAATGAGTGATTTTCCTTTCCAAAAGAAACAAGGCCTTGAAATATAGTGTGGAGAGGAATTCTGTGTACTATCAGTCTCTGAAAATGTAAGGTCATAATGGCAAGAGTTTCACAATGCAAAGGAAGGTACAGTGTGTGATGCAAAACATGGACTTTGAGTTGATAGTCCCCAGTATATAAAAGTTTGTCACCAGAGTGGACACTTATCAATTATACTTGTGGGCTGCAATAAGAACACACCAGTCCCCCACCTTAAGGCGCCTCTCCAGCTCCTGCCGCAGCTGGCTGCTGATTGGCTGGTATTGTATGATATGGCGCACCTCCAGCAGTTCAGGGCAGGCTTGCAGGGGGGGGTGCAGGGGTGAGCGTTGCTTCTCACTCTGGATCGGATCCCTGCTCATGCAAGTGCCAGATGGGGGGTTGGGCAGCTTGCTCTGAAGGCCCAGAATCGGCCAGCACAGTACAGTTTGTGTTACTTCAATAATAATTCAACAGTAGTTTATAATTTTTTACAAGGGCCATGGATAACATTTTACCATTGTTCTTTTTACAGCCAAAAAAGCAGACTCATTGTTCCAGTTCCTTAGTAAACAAAAACGTGAGAACTCCTTTTTAAACACTCTGCTTATAGCTACCTCTCTGGAGGGGAACAAGTCCCACTTCCTGGACCTAAAGTTGAGAGGCATGATGTCTGGGTTCTGCTTCTGGATGATCCAGCGGGAGGCGCTGTCCTTCAGGCAGGGCTTCAGCACCGTAATCCCCAGCACCCCTGAGGAACACAGGGCTACAGATGTCATTATGAGCCAATACATTGCCAAAAAGTTACATTGTATGCAAATTCAAAGCTCAAGGATTTTATGTATGTGTATGTGGTTTCTGAGACTAGTGTATGTCATTCTAACATGGGGTATAAGACTGGTGACCCACCTGGAAACTCAGACATCGCTTCCTTAAGCACCGCCACCTTTGGGTCAGCTTGTGCCTTGTCCAGGAAGTCCTCAACATCCTCCAAGCTCAGCAGTTCAGTGCCAGAACCGTCAGGGTGGACAACAAAGAACCTGGAACACAGGCCATTCTGGGAATGTTTTGCATTTTTTTGGACATGTCAGTATTCCAGCTGAACCACTTCAAAATACAACCTGAAAATGAAAGCTGGAAGTAAAATGTCAGCATAAAAATGAAGTAAAGGTAACAAGTAAGAGTAAGGAATACGTACACACTAGTGGAAGAATGCTGAATATTCCAAAATAAAAACACTTCCTGAAGTCTTTAGGGAGGAGAAAATAAACAGCAGTCCATGGTAAAGAGATGACAGATACCACCAACAGTCAAAGCATCCAGAAAAAGTTCCCAAAACAAAAACTCGAATGAGAGACATTTAGGGCTACCTTGCTGAGGATCCTCTGAGCCCTACACAGGAGGACCTGGACATCTTCGCTCCTTTCCCATTTTTCCCCTGCAGTCCTTCCTCTTCTCCATCCTCCTCCTCTCCTTCCCAGTGATCTTCAGTCCTTGAAATTTTGGTGTAGGTTTTTCCATCTACCATCACCTGGAAGCATGCATATCAATTAATCAGATCAAATTACTAACTATGAATAACTAAACATTTACTCCTTTGGCTGGTCCAGGCTATGTTTGTGGCTGTTCAGCGGTGATTTCACACTCTTAAAAATCAGCTTAGATCCCTTACGGGCACAAAATCGTCCGTGAAAACATGAAACAGGACTCTGTGCAAATTGGGTCCTACAAAGCTACAAAGAATTCATACATCTGATTTCTTGTACTGAAGATACCAATTTTATTTAAGCACTTAACTGGGGTATACACACACACCGCACACACACACACACACACACACACACACACACACACACGTTTGTACCTTAAAGTGGTTCTCCTCTGGGTCTGTGACCTCACATACAACCTCACTAGTATGCTTCATGACATAGCTACCAGGCTGCAGTTTTTCATTATTGCCACCGGAGGTCAGTGCTGTATTATTGCTGTGGTGCGAGGTGTATACAGTGCTACCATCCTCATGGATGTGGAGAAAACCACCACTTGATGGGACAACCTTTGGGAATACAGTATTGTCAGAGATGTGTTATTTACCCATCATAACAGTAAAAAGTCGATTCATACCGACCACTGTCGCACACCTGATAGACATGATTTGTACCTGGTACTCTCCCCTGTGAGTGGCTTTAATGACGGTCCCATCTCCAAACACAGCACTGCAAGCTGTCTTGTCACAGCTCATCACCACAGTGGCAAACCCCTCACATTCCACCATTACCAGCTTCTCCTTCCTGTGCTCAGTGCAGGGTTCCTCCTCCCCTAGCAAATTAACAAAATGTTTAGAGTACATGCTAGCTAACAATTTAAATGCCAATGAATGGATTAAGTCATAGAGGTGCCACACAACAACAGACATCAGATATATATGGCAAAATCTAATGCAAGTACAATGCAGAGCATGCATGTATAGAGGTGATGTTACACATCTACTCAGTTTCTGTAAAATAGTTCTTTTGTTGTTATAGTACAACAAACTGTTGCTTCCTGCAGATCTTACAGTTAAATAAGTACAATAAGTACAACAGCCAGCAATGAACAAATAACAGTATTAGCAAAACTGTAGACATGATTAAGACCATCAATTCCACAAGATTAGGGTGTACATATGTATTTTTGTTCAGGAGCATACTGTCCAACACGTAAAAACTATCCATTATTCCTGTTGCCTAGGTGCATACATTCACACACTGGGGGATATCATGTAGAATTTAAAAAAGTAGTGGCACTGTATCTGTGAAGACAATCTAACAATGATGAAACAGGAACTCAATTAGAAATGGGTTAAGAGAGCTGACCAAAAACCACCAGCAGTGCTTTGTGTTACATATGCACCCCCACCCCTGCCAGGCACCACTAGCAAAATGTCCTAAACATCCCCACAGTTTTGCTGCCAAGATGTTAAAAGCATAAAACAAAAGGCTGTAGAGAAGTTTATGCCACAGAGCTTGGAAGTCATTTTATTGAACTCATTTCCTGTTTTTGGCCGTAACACTTTATTACAGGTCTAACAATAAACCCTGTCATGACTGAAAGCAGTACAGATTAGCTAAGAGAAAGGAAGGGAAAGAGGCCAGGTTAAGTAAGTGCCACGTAAATCACGCGGCCATGTAGCATGGGAATGAAATAGCAGCACAATTACTGCTCTATAATTTTGGGGTCTTAGTATGACTATACATCTAGTCACATAATTTAGTGACACTGATACTAATTTAGTACTAGTTAAATTTCCAGAAAAGTAACCTTGCGTCCCAGCTCCTTCAATGTCCCTGTAGAAGGTTGTGATCCTGGTGCCGTCGGCATGTTCGGTGATAATCGTCCCATCACTCTGCACCACGATGAGGACTCCATCCTCTCTGGTAACCACAATCTGTCACAGATAAGACATACACAGCAGATTATGCAGTGCAACAAATTGGTATATAAATTCATACTAAATCAAACTTATCAAACTTCTATGTACGATGTCACAAAGTTCTGCACAGGGAATTTTAAGACAGGGAAGAAAAAACAAGAAACAAAGTTTTACATTTATATACAGTGGGTACGGAAAGTATTCAGACCCCCTTCAATTTTTCACTCTTTGTTATATTGCAGGCCATTTGCTAAAATCATTTAAAATTATTTTTTTTCCTCATTAATGTACACACAGCACCCCATATTGGCAGACAAAAAAAAGAATTTTTGAAATTGTTGCAGATTCATTAAACAAGAAAAACTGAAATATCACATGGTCCTAAGT
>JABFEA020000038.1:1094405-1121737 GCA_019775915.2 Cyphomyrus plagiostoma
CTATTAGTTAAGTTCTCCCCAAGCGAGCTTGATGGGCCGAATGGCCTCCTCTCGTTTGTATAGTTCTTATGTTCTTTTGTTCTTATGCACCACGACAACTGGATCCATCGAGTCCACCATGTGAGTATAAGTAACAGTTTGATGGGTTGACGAGAGATGGAATACTCACTGCCCCGCTGGCTGGGTCCATGGCTTTGCATGCCATCACTGATTGAGCATCCAACGACTGGGCATTCATAGTAGCCACACGGAACCCACATGGTGTGGTGGTGACCCAGGTTCCTCCCTGCTGCTGCACAGTTTGCTCATCACCCTTCCTGCCATTCTGGCCCACATCTGCCAGCACAACAGACTCTGGCCCTGTAGTGTGCCTTGAATGCAACTTGCCTGTGGAAATAACCAATCACCGGTCAGTTCCACAGGGGAGCTGGGCCACTAGCAAAAGAAGAAGTTGGGTGAGCAGGAGGGAGAGAGAGTAGAGTGACACAGGGTGACATCAGGCAGAGTGAGATAGGTAGAGTGAGACAAGAAGGAACAGGGGAAACTTTTGACTTTTAAAATCTCTTTATAACACAAATGCACGATTAAGCCTTATTTAAAAATAAAAAAATAAAAATAAAATAAAACAAAATTTCCGCACACAGGTCCACAATATATAACATGCACGTCACACTTTCAACATTAGACTTTGATCATCGCCAAGTTCACACAACACTCTGTATTGCCCACACTGTGGAGAACTCCTGCAGGGTATGGGTCAACAAAGAGTACATAAACTCCACCCTGAGCCGCATCGCTACCAGCCCTACCAGTATAGACTTAGCATCCGTCGGCCCAGCCCCTCTCAGTTTACTTTTTCGAGATAGCCAAATCACAAGTTTGGCCTGACCCACCAGAAAATTCAATATGCACAAATTGGCTTTCTTGCGTGCCTTATATTTTGAACCATAAATAAAAAGGATGCTGAAGAAATCGGCCCCGAACCCACCAAACCATGCCTTCAGCTGCACAAAGATGGTCCCAAGCCTTTTGTACCTCAAAAAAGATGCACCACAGCTTCATCTTGTCCACAAAAAGGGTAGTCTGCTACCACAGATGGATCGATATGCACAACATGTTGGTTTGTAGCCACAGCCCCATGCATCACCCTCCACTGCAGGTCAGCTGTACACTTCTTTATAAGGGGTTTGTACAGGGTCTTCCAGCAACCCATGGGCAAGTGCCCGATGCCAAAGTACCCAACCACCTAGAAGCTGCCATCCATGTCAGAGAGCCATTGTTGAGAACTTTTACACATAAAGTGCCTTCTTAGAGGTCCCACAAAGTCTCTCAGATGCAGCACTCTGAAGGAGAGTAATTGACCATCATTTTCCTGATCTCCTGCCAAAACATGCAAGGTCAGGAAAAGCTGCCTTAGATCCCCCACTCCGTCCTCCGCAGTCTTCCAAAACCGTGCAGGCAAAGCCAAGGAAATTTTATTGAGGATTAACTGAATGATATGGCTTGACCGGAACCCCATCTCAGTGAACAAGACTAAAGCAGACTTCCAGGTCCCACCCTCTCTCAAATGTCCAAGCTTTGTAATACCTATCAGGGGGTTGTAAAACAAGGGCTCCTACTCCATGCTGATGCAGAGCAGAGAGTCAGGCCTATTGATTCTCAACACGGACGACCACACTTTTCGAACAGACAGATAAAACTTGGTGGTGGCTGATATGTCCACATTTTTCAGGTCTGTCATACCTTAAATCCTCTACTTGCTGCAGCAACATGCATGCTGTGTCAGCCCACAATAACCCTTTGCCATACAACAACCTCTGAGCTGTCTTCAGTCTGAAAGCAGCAATACGGCCAGCAATGTCAACAAGTCCTTCCCCCACTGGTAGATAAGGCACCGAGACATGGGTCCAATGTTGACCGGACTGAAAAAAAATGACCCTGTAGGACAGCTGAGGCAGGATCTGCGACCAATGAGAACCTGACACACACATCTTCCAGCAGCCCCTCCCAATTCTTACTGACGTAGTCTTCTGATCTGAAATGCACACCAAGATATTTCATATCCATCCGAACCCACTGTAAGGCACCCAGCAAGTTCGGCGGTACCCATCCCTGCTACAAACCACTCACAAAACACGTACACTTATTTCAATTAACACGTGCCGAAAATGCCTTCTTTTACAGCTCCAAACCACAAGTAAGTACCTGAACATCCTCTTCCCTCCCGAATGAACACTGAAACATCATCAGCATAAGCAGACAAAATTATGTGCCCTAGCTAGGCCTGGCAGCCCCTGCATCTCAGCCCTCAGCCAACACAGCAAGAGCTTGATGGTTAAACAGTATAGTTGACCTAACAACGAGCAGCCCTGCCGTATATCCCTCCACACTTTCATGGGGCAGCTCAGCCCCAACCCCAGCTTAAGCATCACAGATGCATCAACATACAGTACAAGAGCCTTGGCAGGAAAGTTGGCCCTATACCAAAGGCTGCAAGAATGGAAAAAATGTACCCATGACTTACCCTATCAAAAGCTTTTTCCTGATCAATGGAATTAGCCCTAAGTCAATTAAGTCTAGGCTAAACAGAGCCATCACAACACGCATCAAAAAAAGATTGTCCATTATGGTGCGCCCAGGAACACAATAGGCCTGACCAGGATGCACCAAGTCCCCCATGCAGCATGCCAACCTATTAGAAAGGCAATTTGACAGGATTTTATAGTCAGTGCATATCAAGGACAAGGGCCTCCAGTTCGACAACAATCCCAAATCCCCCTTCTTTGGGAGGAGAGTCAGCACAGCTCTCGTCAGTTAGTCGGCAGCTTTCCGGCCCTTAGAGTCCAGTTAAAAATCTCATAAAGATCCAGACCCAATAAATCCCAGGAATATTTGTAATATTCTGCTGGCAGGCCATTGATGCCCGGCGCCTTCCCAAGCGACAAATGCTGAACCACTGACGTCAGTTCATGGAGCCAAAGGTCCCCATCCAGGGCCTCCCTCTGTGCTGTTCCCAGGCTGGACAACAGCACCTACATGCTAGACAGATCACACTCTTCTCCACCAAAGAGCTGCATATAATAGTGCACGACCATCTGCTGCATTTCCGGTGGTGCCACAGTCAATGACCCATCTGGACGCCGAAGGTGTAACATGTGGGACTTGGGTCTCGTCGTCTTGCTCAAATTGAAAAAAAGGAGCTTGCAGCATCCATGTCTCTAATCCGAGACATCCCAGTCCAGACTAAAGCCCTTTTTGCCCGTTCATTCAGGAAGGAACTCAAGGCCTTCCTCTTTCTTTGCAATACTCCCACAGTGTCATCGGCAGCGCCAGCAACCAAATCCTTCTCAAATAAGCATCTCTGGGTCATTCCATGTCAAATTATCACACTTTTCATTGTCAATATCATTGTCACAGATTTTATCGAAACTTAGCATGCTGATTTGGTCACATGAGTAACTCATGAAACTGAAATTGGCCGTGTCTTGGATCAATATCAAAAGACGTTTAAGTGAACAAAGTTTTAACTTTTTTTTAGGGGGGACTATGACTTTGACTGGCTATATTCACCATAATATGCTGCACAGAAATGGCCCTCATATTGATTTAAGACTATTGTCCAGCTCCATAGATTGAACAAATAATATGCCATCCCCATATGAATTATTACTACATAATAATATTATGTAAATAAAATTTAAAATTCAATAACAAAAAAACCTATATTTCAAAATTCAATTTTTTACTCAATCTAGCTCATAATGTCATCAACATCTCCAAAAAATTTGGTCTTTGGTTTTTAAGTTGTTGCTGGGATATCGTGACTTAAATGTAGCCTCATATGGTTTCATATCACTAATGGGCCTTTTTAATGGCAGCCAAACTGACATGAAGTAATATAACAAGCACGGGTGTAAGTAATAACATTAATTAAGGTTTACAAATATGCTACACTGAAACTTAAGGAAAGCTTGATGTCATTGTAGACGCATATACTTCCCATACTATTGAAAAGGCCCACATGGCTAGTAAATAGGGCTAATAAATGCCCAGAATTCATTAGAAGTGAGTGAGAAGTGCAAATCAGTCCCAGTGTAAGTGCACACTTAGGGAATCACACAACTTTGCAGTCATCAAAGGTTATGTCGTGGCTTTATATGATGATAATTGGTGGCTAAGTGTTGCGTACGCGGGTCATGGATGCAGGTGAAGGAGGGAGTCCGGGAAGGAGTGAAGGCAAACGAAGGTTTATTGTCCACAACACCGACATAAAACAACGTTAATGCCACGTCTGCCGGAAGAGACGCAAACGCAGACCTATATACATCAAACAAGCACAGGACAGGCGAGCGGCAACGCCACACAGGTAGAAACAATAGGCAATCACAGGAGGTAAACCAGGAAGGGAGAGAGCGAGGAAACACCAAGGAACGGAGGGACAAAAGGGCCGGGAGTGAACGGGGGAACGAAGGGAGGCGGAACAAACGGAGGAGGAGCGGGCAGGAGAGGGACGAACAGACCAACGCGGCATTCTGTTCAGGAGGAGTGCACGGCGCTGGACGTAACACTAGGATGTGTTGAAGAAACTATGCCCAACACTGGAGAGTTGAGACTGAGCTTTTTACATCCTTATGGACCATCTCCATCCTATTCATTCTCATACTATGCTGATAGACCTGTGACAGCAACAGGGTGGACATACACAATTTTAAGCAAAGACGCAATAGCTGCATCAAAGACTCTGATGGACTATAAATTGAGAGTACAGTCAGCCCCCGTGCATTCGTACTTCGTGATTCGCAAATTTACCGTTCTGCGGAAATTACATGTGCATGTTTCTTTTACGTATTTTATTGAAAAGTACATTCGTTACGTATATGACTTCTGTCTATAAGTTTACAGTCCCGTTCTTTTACTCATTTTACATTACTGTGAATGCCAAAGAAAACGGTAGCCAATGCCGAGTTCTTTGAAGTAGTAGGGGTAACATCAGTACTGTATACTGTTTTGTAAAAAGTAAGAAATATCTGTTAGGTGATACTGTACTCTGTTCCTACATCAAACATTTGTTTATTTTTTACTTTTTTTAAGCTAAATTTAAAATAAAATTGAAGTGTTTTGGGAGCATGACTGGGGTCATATTTAGCATTTAAACTATAGAAATAAGCACATATTGCCATTTTTAGTGACTACCAAAAATCCGTGATGAGTTCTGTAACCTAATCTCGTGAATGTCTGAACTCTGACTGTATAGCAGTTGTTCTTACATTCCCACCTTCCCTTTAAACAGTACTGATTGTATGTAAGTTACGCATTATTACACCAATGTTGAAATGCTTTCCTTGCCTTAGTAGCATAAAAGCCTATCTAGTTTGTTTATTTTTGTTAGTTTTTCCATGGAAGATGTAAAGAAGAGAAAAACAAGAAATTGAGGACAGAACAGTGCCAAGACAAGGAAAAAACAGATGGGTGAGAAACTCATGCTATTTGCGCAGACCAGACCCATTGCCCTGCCGCAACTTGGTATCAGTCGGTACCTTTTCTGCATTGACAACTCCTTGTAACAATCCACATTCCGGAAATGTTGCACTGAATCCAAAAACTTCTAAACATCCTGAAAAAAATCTGAAAGTTGCACTGACTTCCCATAGCTCTCATCCAAAAAAATCATTAACTTCTTGCAAGGAATATAGCTGTTGATTGTCCCCTGCCTGCGAAGTGAGTTCCAAGATGTCTGAGAGATTGTCGTCATCGTATGCAGTCTCAGCAGCAATGTCCAATACAAAACTCCCATTACTACAGTATCCCCCGACCTGTCACCAACTTTAGGTGAGTGATCTCATACAGCAATTGGCTGTACATTTACGGCCAGTTTGTCATCATCCCCAGTCTCTGTGGCAGCAGTACCGGCGCTCACTCCGTCACCGGTCTCACTTGACCTTCCTTCCTCAGAAGAATCAGGAGGGATGACAGCCAGCCCTGCAGGTCCCTGTTCCATTTGAACCATCTCATCTGTCCACCATTCCCCACGTCTCAACTGGGCGATTCTTGTGCGGACAAGACAGCCTCTCGTGGGCAATGTCTCCACACTCAAAACATTGCAGACTTCCCGTACTGGCATATAACATATATGACCTACCTTCATAGAGCACCTGAAAAGAAATGTCTAATGCAGGATCGTTCAGAATCATAATCACTTCCCCCCTAAAAGACACTACACGTTTCAATGCCAGAGACTTACAGTTTAAAGGAAGTTTCATAAAATCTCCGATGATTCTGCCAAAACGAGAAAGCTCCCGTGCAATATCCGCGTCAGGGACAAAAAGCGGTACATTCGAAACTTTTACAGTCGGTGATACTAGCGCAACATAACCACCCCGCACAGCGATTCCGTTTTCAATCAACCGATCAACCAAAATCGTGACGCCGATACAATAGTGTCACATCCACTACACCTAACAAGACGTTCTCCACAGCTACCTCGGGATCAGTCTCACACCTGATCCCATGCCGCAGCGAGAACCCTGATTCTCGTCCATCAAAGCGGGACACCGTCATATTAAAATAATAAACACACTATCGTGCAGTGCATAGAGACACAAGGACACTAGGAAAATGGAAGAATGGACCTGCTGCTGTACTACCCCCCGGCTCTGCAGAAATTCAGCTATATTATTTTACCCTTTGTACCTTGAATGTACACAGTGTGATATTTTATAAATATGTACGATAATACATTATATAAAAATTAAATTTTATGCACTGTCCCCCATAGTGTATTACTTTAAACAAAAGTTTTCCAAAAGGATTCATCATTTTAATTTTTAACATTTTTTTTTTTTCCTCTTCCTATGTCCTTTTAGGGGCTTTGTAGAAATTTGCATGAAAATACAAGACAAATCACATAATTTACTGCATTTTATTTTTCAGTATGGGATGGTCTGTACACTTCAAATGACAAACTTTTAAAACTAATTAATAGCCTAGCCTACTTCATCCAAAAATTTATTTTTTTATTTCAAGTTTTGGCTATCGCCTGTGAAGACCACTTCCTCCCATAAATGAACACAAGGTATTTGTGGCTAGGCTACTGAGAGTGCTGTCAATTTTCTAATCTTGAATGGGAATTAAAAGTGGTAAATGTGTGTCTTTTTCGACCACTCGCATAAGATGGAACTCCCACCAGGAAGCTGCAAATGAATCCTGGCATTGTAGTTCCTGACAGGTATATAGAAGCTGGTGATGTGACAATGCTGAACTTCACAGTGTACAAGAATGTCAGACACGCTATTATTGCAATGGGCAATACTTGTGAAACGCTGCACTATAATCACCATGTTTTAAAAAAATCTCCATTGGAAACATATGGTAGAAGGCTGAACTGAAAGTCAAATCATAATACCTTCTGCGATCTTGCTTTGTATGTAGCCTAAGCCTATTTCCCAAACAAAGGAAACAATCACTGATTAGTCAGTCAGATTTATAGATACTGGGTTACTTGTCTCATATCTTTGATCAATAATATCATATCGTCTAGCACTGCAGCCTACCCAGGCAGCAAAGGGTGCAAAACGAGCCAAAGGTACAAGCGAAATAGATGGAAAGGGGATGAGGGACAGGGTAGTCCAGGATGCCATCTGGACACTGCTGGATGCAAGCCTCACATCAGTATATCAAATATAAAGACCATCACAAAGGTCTATCACAGACTGATTAGCTATCCCCAGGGGGCTATTTAATCCTGAGTGAGCTTTCAGTACATGAAACACAAACTACCCAAGGGCTGAGGCTCATGTTTTTTTCATTTAACCATTTTTTCTCCCATCCCTCTCTCAGTATCTCTCTCCCCTGTTCCTCTAAATCATGATTATGCGATACTGAAGAAATCGCTGACACATGTCCATGACGTTCAAACTGACTAGACTGACTGACAGCCTGGTTTAGGGCCATTTAGTGGTGGAAATGTTTCAGAATCAGGACAGTGAGCCAGATGCTGCTGGGAATACGATATTAACAGCACGTTATACTCCAGTGAGATGAAAACATCAAACAGTCTAAAATATGTGGAAAAAATAACTGTGGCCCACATGTCTGAGTGTCCAGCAGCCAAAGCACGATATGCTCTCATAGTCCCACAAGGCATCCATTTGTCTTTGTAAAAGTGAAATATCTTCATAAATCTAGCAAAGGATGTGGCATGTTCTTTTATCAGTTAGTTAAAGTAAGCTTTTATTGGAGAAAGTGTGGCATATACTTGAGTCAAATAATGGGCTTAAACACCTGAGATCAAAAACTGGGACCAATAACAAAAAAGTGTCAAACCAGGAAAGAGGTGCAATATGGACTCACCACTTTTCTCTAGGGTCTCCTTGACCTCTGTATTCCACTCTTGCACTTGCTCTTTGTCTAAGGTGGGCAGCCCTAGCAATGACTGACAGACCGATACAGAGTCTGGGCTGCTGCTGACTGTACCATCCGCAAACAGGATCTGCAAGGCAGGACAAGAAAGGTAGGAAAGGAGAAAGAAAGCAATGATACATCGCATGATAGTAAAACAGAGAGTGGGGAGTCCTATACATACATACATACATACATACATACATAACTGGTTTGTGTGTGAGTCTTTGAAGTTGCCTGCTCAGCCCTACCTGTATGGATCCATTCCTCATGCATCTGATCACAGTGCCCTGGCTGCTGATGGCTCTGGAGGCCTCCATAGAATGGGACACGTTGCCACCCAGTGGGAAACTCTGCCTTACCAGCATGCCCATCACCTGCCCAGGAGCTGCTGTAAACCACAGGTGGGCAGTGTCACTGTAACTATACCCGTAATGCTCAGCACAAAATGCTGCACTCACCTGGTGACTCTTCACAGAAGAAGCGCAGCACAAGGCCAGTGGGGATAGACACGGCCAGGGTCTGGAATGGAGACCAGTCTGGAAACGTGGAGGACTGCTATGGAGACACAGCCAGAGCATACACCTCCAAAAATAAAGATTCTGAGGAAGGCTATACATTTCATGTAGATTATTCCGTTGTTTTTCATTGTCCCTAGCTGGCAGAAAATGTGGCACATTATCACACAGTCTCTGCTCCTTATCTTATGGAAGCTGAATGAGAAACCTGCTAGTAATAAGCTCAAGGGCACATTTACCCGGACTGTATGGAGGTGTGACCATGTGAAAGGCTCCACAGTGACTTTAATATGAATTCAGTTCAGTTTGTTATTATTAGCTTTACTGCATATTACCAGAGGCTTGTCGGCTCTCAAGGCTTCTTCTGTGGAGGAAGACAAGTCGACAGGGGAGGCTAGGGAACTGTACCTCTCATCTGTTTGAAAAAGGTACAGATTACACTGAAGTTACAGTGAAAAATAATGGAAGCAGCCCCTTTGTCATGTGGGTCAGACAGAGTCAGTGTCTAAAGAATAATGGAACAAACTACACCACATTTTCCTCGCAATATTTTGTTTCTAAATGATCCATCCAAATTAACTTAAACTTTATATTTAATCACACACCTCAATACCACACTAAAGGCTTCCCTCACAACTAAAGTTCAGCCAACATTATGAACAACTTTAAATAATGCTATGCAGAAACTAATAACAACTTTAAATCACAATACTATGCTGAGACTATGAACAAATTTAAATAACAATGCTATGCAGAGATTATGTCCTTATTCACCATATTGCCTGTTGCCACACACCTACATAACAAATTATATACTGCACTTATTTATTTATCATACCCGTCATTAGGAAAAATGGTTAATCGGCAAATAAACAACAACAATCCAACAACCAAACAAAGCGAGATGGATGAGGAGGACGGGGGTGTAACCTGGACTCTTCCCTGAACTGCCATGATGACTGAAAGAGAGGCGGATGCCACTTTTGAGCAGAGTGGAGAAGGACCCAAATTTGCTCGCACTCTGCTTGCATTCACTATTATCTGATAGGACAGACACATAAAATACATGTCACTTTACCAGTTTAAATATTTTTAATAACTTGATTCAGGGTTTTCTTCAACAATGAATTTGCCATTTAATAGACACCCAAGACAATATTTTAGCCATTTGCCAAAACCACAACAAAGTGGATACCCATCTGTCCTACCCCCGGAAATGGTATTCTTCTTAGTCCACTGTGTGCTCCTCCTCGGCTCAGCAATGTGGGTGACAAAGTGATGATTGTCTTTTGTCACGCTCACCTGGACAAACGTTGAACCTGAGACAGGGATAAGCCATTGGCTACATGCTGAAAAGTCACTAAACTCACCATCACTGCTATGGTGTGGTCAAGCCAACCTGAGGCAGAAGCATCAGTCTGCACAGTACCCAGACACACCGCATTGCGCACTCTGTTCCCTCCCCATTTTGCTAAACATGAAGACTTTCAATGATTGCAGGTGCTCATAAATATTCATTAAGTGTGAGATAGCTTCTTGTATGGTTCTGATTCCAATCAGGATTCTAATCATAACCATGTGTAGCTTGGAAGAAGTGTTCAGTTTGCTGGTTTTTTCATAAGAAAAGAAAGTGTGGAATTACCCCATTTTACCAGATCTAATTTTTCCTCTCCGTGTTTTGCACAGACGTCTGTAAAATCTGAATTATCCACACCAAATGAAATGCTCTTTGGTTTCATATCGACGGGCGTACTTGATATTCTCTTTAGCCTGCCAAGAAGCTTCAGTTCTTTTTTATATGAGGTCTACAGAAACACAAGAAAAAAATAAAAGGCCCAATACTCTTTTTCCCCATTTCATTTACTATGCCAAACTGAGGAGAGAAACCCATAAAACTTTTAACAGACCCTCCAGTCGAAAGAAGAATTGATATCAGTCACAGCTAGAGCAGGGTTTCCCACGAGTGCAAGGAAAAATACATGTGTATTGATTAAAATGAAAGCCATATGACATGGATAAATGAATCCCATGCATGCATGCTCTCTTTCTGGGAGCCTTAAGAGCATGTGGCAGACGAGAAGGCCGCCCAACTGGGCATCCTTGCCTCAGATACCGGGAGGCCAAGCCAACCTAACGGGACACTTTGATCTGTGAGTTATGCTGAAAAGATGACTCTATTAATAACTTTCAAAAGCAACCAAAAAAAGTATTCTTCTCATTTTACTTCAGAGCTCAGGTTCAGAGTTCCAGACAAAGGAAAACACCATCCTGTTTCTGAAAGGCTGATTTATAGAGAGAAATGCCCAGCTCATCGATGCAAATGCAGCTGAGCACTAGATAATCAGCTCCAAATGAATGTCTGCAAGCATAAACCTGAGAACAATTAAACAGCAGATTTTAAGATGCAATTTCTATAAGCGCCTGCATGAGGCAGTGTGAGTACACATGTGCTGTGTTGAAATGAGAGTGTGTTCCAGTGCCAGCATCAGTGTGTGTGTGTGTTTCACATGTGTGTGCACGCATATGTCTCTGTATACATCTTTACATGATATGTATTCTCTCTACTCTCATGTGCATGCTTACTTTCTACATAGTGCACAGTCTCCACTCGGACCTGCACACTTAACTTCTGCAAAGTGCACAGTCCCCATTCTGACGTGCCTAAACACCTTATACAAAGTGCACAGTCCCCAGTCTGATCTGCACGCTTTCCTTCTGCAAAGTGTGCAGTCCCCACTGCAACGTGCATGCCTACCTTATACAAAATGCACAGTCCCCACTCTGAAGTGTATAATTACCTTTTATAAAGTGCACATTCTCCACTCTGGCATGCACCCTTACCTTATACACAGTGCACAATCTCCTCTTTGACCTGCATACTTACCTTCTGCAAAGTGCACAGTCCCCACTCAGACATGCATAATTATGTTCTACAATGTGCACAGTTCCCATTCTGACATGGATGCTTACCTTCTACGAAGTCACCACTCTGGCATGCACACTTACCTTCTAAAGAGTGCACAGTCCCCACTCTGATCTGCACGCTTACTTTCTGCAAAATTCACAGTCCCCACTCTGATCTGCACACTTACCTTCTAAAAAGTGCACTGTCCCCATTCTGACCTCTATGTTGTCCTTGAGGAAATTGCACAGCTCCACACTAATGTGTATGATTACCTTCTACAAAGTGCACAGTTTCCACTCTGACCTGCATACTTACTTTCTGAAAATTGCATTCCCCACTCTGACATGCACAGTAACTTTCTGCAAATTGTACAGCCCCCATTCTGACATGCATGCTTACTTTATATAAAATGCACAAGTCTCAACTCTGACGTGCATGCTTACCTCCTACAAAGTGCACAGTCAGCACTCCAACATGCATGTTTGCTAGGGGTGTAACGGTACACAAGAATCTTGGTTTGGTATGTACCTCAGTTTTGAAGTCAGGGTTCCGTATGATTTTGGTACAGCGGGGGTACAAAAGCAAAACATAAATAGTTTTTTTTCTTTATTAAACAGTGGCTTACTGAACAAAGTATGACTGCCTTTCTTAAACAAAAAGTCTTTGTCAATACTGCTGCAATACTAATAATAAAATGTACTTTGAAGTACATCAAAATAAATATTCTCTCAAGAAAATAAATTGTAAAGTAAAAAAAAGTAAATAAAATATTGAATCATTATCATGCACATCATTGATCATTATCATGCGCATTATTAATCATCATGCGCATTTAGAAAATTAACTATACCTGATTTGTACTGCATTCAGCTTTCAGTTTCATACTATAACTGTGTAACACAAATATTGTCTAAAAAATAAGCAGAACAAAATAAATGTCTATTATGCAACAGCATTAAAAAAAATACCTCTGCTGTACTTTTATTCATATTAACAACTTCCGGCTTCACATTGGGACATGCACACATGCGTAGTGGAGGTGTTTCACCTACCCCTTTTTTGAATGTTGCTCGAGGAAACACAGAAACACACAAAGGTTCCACATTTGCTGTACATAAGCATACCAAACTGAAAGTCCTCTACCAAACATTGTCGGTATGAATAGGTGTACCGTTACATTCCCAGTGCTTACTTTATACAAAGTGTAACAGTCCCCATTCTGACATGAATGCATATTAGAGCTGGACAATATCACATCAATATTATGTCAAGAATGTGCAATACTCACCAGGGCTTCAGATGACAGGCTAAACTTTTGGCCAGACACCAATACTATACAGGGATTTCATTTACACTAGATTAGTAGTGCTCCTACAATATTTATGGAGACATTTTATGACACCCAAAAACTAGTAATAAAATTGGCATATCCTTATGTTTAATAAATGTGTCTGACTAAACTGCAAAAAGTACCGCCATACCACTAATGTCTTTTAACCTTGTCTATCCACTAGATCTCCTCATTTAAAAGATGTTGTGGCTGGTGAACTGTTCCTTTCTTCACCGCCACTTCAGTGCATATTGCATATTGCACTGGAGTATACCAAACCATAGTATACCAGAACAGAATTATGTGGTGTGCTCTGCTAACCGTATTTAATAAACATAAAGATATGCCAAGTTTATACAGATTACTAACTTTTGGTTATCACAAAATGCATCTCATTAATATTTTAACCATACTACTAATCTCCTTTACAAATTGTAGGCACAAATAAATGTCTGTAGAGTACTGAAAAGCTAGTGTCCGGCCAAATGTATCACCTGTCATCTGAAGACCAGGTGATTAATGTACATGCACGATATATCAATGTGATATCACCCAGCCCTAATGCTTACCTTATACAAAGTGCACAGTTTCCACTTTGACATGTATGCTTACTAGGGGTGTAACAATGCATCGATTTGTATCGATGTATCAATCCAACGGCAAGCATTCCGATGCATCGACGTGATGTGGCATAAATATCGAGGCGAGTGTTTTTTTTCTCGCGGGTTCCAGTATTTTTTCTTGATCCACTCTGACATATACATGGTCTACATCAGGGGGTCCCAATACATTGATTGCGATCTACTGGTCGATCACAAAGGTAGTGTGGGTAGATTGTATGGCATAAAAAAATAGAAGATGGATGACGCGTTCAACTGCACCAGCTGCTGCAAATCTCTAGCAAGCTACTGAATTACCTAGTTAGCCTTCAATTTATTTCTACTAAATTTAAGAAATGGTATAAAAATGAATGGAGGAGATGGTCTAAGTAAGAAGCCAAAAACCTACCACTTCCATACGGGATGTGTGAAATTAAAATTAAATTAAAATTGAAATTAAAATTAAAAGGACTGTTTTTTTTCCACCATGTCATATTCAAAGTGCATTTGCCTCATCTGTCAGCCTATCATTGCTATTCCGAAGAAGGGAAATGTGGATCGGCATTTTTGGACTGTTCATAAAAAACTAGGACATTAACTTCCCTCCGAAAAGCGAGCTGAAAAAATTGAGAAACAGAAAGGTGAAGGAACTAAAATCCCAGTTAAATTCAAAAAAACTTTATTTATCCCAAAGGGAAATTAATAATAGATTACATATACATCCTTACATATACATTAGGTGGTACCCATCTTTCATTGGGTGTTTCGACCCTTATCCACAACCTTTTGTAGCAGACTAGTTCTTGTTGTCACTGTGGTTAGCGACTTCTCCCCCTCCCTTACAAACTGGATTGATGTTGTTTTCTGGAGTGTAGGCGTTTCTTTCTCTCCTGCTCTATGGTCTTAGCGAGTGTCGTGAGCACATTGTTGTAGTGCCACCTGTACCTTCCTTGGGTGAGTGCTGTTTTACACCCAGACAGGATGTGCGCCATGGTGCCTTTCTCCCAACACAGCCTGCAAAATGGGTCCTCTCTCATGACCTACTTGTGCAAGTTTGCTGGGGTTGGGAGTGTGTCATACATCAACCTCAGCAGGAAGGAGATACGGAACAGCTCCAGTCTCCATAGGTCCACCCAGGTGATTTTCCTCTTGGGAAGGTACCACTTGGTCTAGGCTCCTTGGGAAGCTAGCTCCACTGCCCTTGACCTTTGTCCTTCCTATTCCAGGTTCCGTACCACCTCTTGAAACATGGCTCTTCTGTAACTTGTTCCTTCCTTCCTTCACTGTTGGAAATGGGAGGTTCCAAGTCCCAGTCTTCCTGTGCATGGCACTCCAATGATGTCACATAGTTTCAGCATGCTTTCAGAAGAGTCAGCTGCCCACTTGCATCCTGATTTTGTGATGATACCTGCGTGTCTGACTTGTTCATCCTGGGAATCTCTGTATGTCATTATGATTCTGCACTTTGGAACTTTGAATTCCTCCACCACAGATGACAGAGGAAGTTGGAGCTGCCCTGATCTTAAATAAAGGCCAACTGCTGTGAAGCTTGGAGGGATTCCCAACCACTTACGGAGGTGCTTATTGATCTTCCTCTCCAGTCCTTCAACGCATGTCATTGGGACTTCATACACAGTCAGGAGCCACATAAGCCTTGGCAATAGTCCATGTTGATAGAGTCATGTTTTAAACTTCCCAGAGAGCCCTGATTTTTCAATCCTCCTCAGTCATTCCTCCATCTGCTCCTCCATACTGGCGATGTTATTCCTGTCAGTAAGTGAGTCATCAAACTACTTTCCGAGGCACTTGATTGGACACGCAGCTTAAACCTGTTGGTCACCTTCCTGTTCCTGATCATCAGACTTTCGGATCTCTTTGGCTTAAATTTCATTCTGGCCCACGTTGCCATGTGGTCCAGAACAGTTAGCAAACACATCGCCTCCACATGGGGTTGTGGCCATCCATGTAACCTCTTATTGGGGGTGTCGGATGCCTGACTCCATTTTTGGACCCCGAGCTTCCTTCTCTGCAGCTGTTATTAGGAGGTTCATCCCCATGATGAAGAGGATGGGGGAGATTGTGCAACCAGTTATGATACCCTTTTCTAGTCTTTACCACCGAATTGTAAAATGGGCTGTCTTGAAACGTAACTGTATTCCTCCAAAGTAGCTGGAGATCATTCCCTTAATGTGCTGATGGATGTGGTAGTGGTCTAATGCTGCATTATAAGGGCATGAGGGATTGATGTATAGGCATTGGCCAAATCCAGCCAGACAACAGTCAAGTTACCTTTGCTGGTTTTATCCTCACAGATCATCTGACAGAGAACTCCAGTCTGTTCCAGGCATCCAGAGAAGCCTGGGATTCCACCTTTCTGGATTTTTGTGTTGTTGATGCTTGGGTTGGCATCCAAGGCCTGGTTCCTAGATATGTCATAGTGGGTTTCTCTCAAGAATACCTCCACATCTTCTCTGGGGCTGGTCAGCCTCCCATATTTTGCTTCACTCAGTAGTGTTCTGGTGAATCGGAAAGGGTCTTTGTCACCTATGGCTTACTCACTGGGGGCTTTGGGTGGGGATGCTGTAAAGCGCTTTGAGATGATGTAAAGTCGTGATAATGCGCTATACAAAAATAAAGTTGTTGTTGTTGTCTTTGGTGAACTGGGATCTTTTGTTCTCCCTATCCTTCCTCTTCTTCCGATTGCTTTCTGCTCTTCGGAGTCTGCAGAGGTGCTCCCGGAGTTGACTTGTCAGATCCTTGATGCCTTCCCTTTCATCAGCAGGGCTTCTTTTGAACTGTTTGTTGAGAGTTTTAATTTCCCCCTCAGCCAGTGGATTTCCCAGACTCTTCTGGCTGGTGTGCAGACTTGATGTTGACTTTCTTCTCCTGAAATCCAAAACAATCTCTTGCCAGGTTGTCGGTTATTGTTGTGAGAGAATTGACTTTCTTAACAGCTGTCCCTGTTAGTGTGGCTTCCAGCACTTTGTTGAGATCTTGTTCTAGTTGGTACCACTCTTTGTTGTCGCTCATTTTGGGCCATTTAATTTGTTCCCTTGCAGGGTGGAGATGGGTTCCCTGGGGAGGTATCAGGTGGGTCCCTCCTGAGGTCTTGAGGTGACACAGGTGCTAAGAGCTGGTTCGGCTTTTGTTCTTGCAGATGTTTCTGTAATGACACTTTTCTTCCAATACCTTCCCAGTTAATTCAGGTGAGCCGTCTCTGTATCCGTAGTTTGTTCCTGGCCATAACCATTGTATCTGTCCTATCGAGTCTTTCATCCTCCCGCCCTCTCGGGAGACTCTGGGGGTATTGCTCTGTAATACTTTCCGTAGTGGATCGTAGCCCTCCTTTGAGGGCCTTGGATGAGGTTGCTAGCCTCATACACCCATGCCTGTCTTTCCAACATTACCGACCTTCCTCGGTCTCCCAGAGTTCCTTTTTAGATAACATTTGAAGAGTTATTTTCCAAAACGCAATAAACGCCAAATTTTAAAAAATGAGTTTTTCATGCCATTTTGCTGTGCACTGACCCTATTCACTGCTCTATCAACATTTTATGCCAAATCGCTATATGTCCTTGTTTAAGATGTATTGCAAGATGCCGTTTGTTTCCAAAGCTCAATAAGCGGTGTACCTATTTTTTGTCAAAACATGATATATCCTCTCGACCAATCAGAATTCGGTGAGCGTGTGACTTAATCAAACTTAGAGGCGCTCTGAGGCGATGGTTTTATTGCGATCTTGTTTAGTGTCCTCTTCAAAATGAATGCTTTAAACCCTTTTGATGGCATCGATGAGCCAGTAAGACCTAAAGCTGGAGGTATAAAACGCCGACTGGACAACAAAAAGAGAAGGTTCGTCACTCAGGTGGTGCGTTAATGCCTACTGTGGGATGTCAACACAAGGCTGCTGCCACTGGTTTCTGTGAAACCGAGAAGCTATTACTGAATTTTTTATTTTATGTGGTGGACGATATTAAAACATGAAATTGCCAATATTTATTTCATTGTACTGTTTAGTTTATGTTACTATTTTTATGTATTTATGTATTTTTTTTTATTTAATGCATCTGCACTTAATTTTATTTATATTCATTTATTCTATGATGAGTCCTTGATGTCATATGTTGCATGTTCACACGTAACACACATAAACAATCAACTTTTTGGAAATAAATAGATGGATTTATAGCGTTTTGGAAAAGAATGGATGGAATTATACCGTTTTGAAAAAAATAAAATAAACTTTGAATTTATAATCAACGATACTGTTGTTTGATTTAACAATCATTGTTCAACATGTTCAGACTGAGCCAACGAACCATTTTAACAGGATAAATTAAATATTAACAACATGTGTGGGTCTAGGTAAAAAATGTCATTTTCCTGAAAAGAATCAAAGTGGATTTCTGCCTTCATATACGTCCTAAGATGCTTGATACTATTATCTTATCCTATGATAATAGTAATAATAATAAATAATAATATTAAAGAATAATCAATATTTTTATACATAAATATATGTTTTGCATTTTTATAGTAGGTAGATCATTTTAACTTGGTCATTTATAAGTAGCTCGCAAGCTACCATACCTTCAGAGTATTTAGAGCGTTCAGTGTGTTTAGTACAGCAGGTGACATGGGACGCTATGCTCAGAACACACAATCTCCTGAACACGTTGAGCATTTGATTTTTCTTAAAAAACCTCTCAAAGAAGATTACTGACATACTTGTTTCCCCGCAGAAATCAGTCATGTTAATCTTCCTCATTCTACATGTCTGTCCATGCAATGTTTTTTATTTTTACCTTATTGCACTATATATTGCTCTATGGGACATACTTGACTACACTAGATTTTGTTTACAGTTACCAATAAAATATGATGAAATGCTAATTATATTTGGCTTTTTTAATTCATTGAAATGTAAAGAATTGTGTGAAATATCATCATTTCAACTACTAACCCCAGTATCGAACTGAATTGAATCGTATCGTGGGAATTTTTGAGGTATCAAAAAAAATCGAACCGTTGGCTTAAGGAATCGATATTGTATTGTATAGCGAGGAAAGCTGTCATTTGCACCCCTAATACTTATCTTCTACAAAATGTATAGTCCCCACTCTGACATGCATGCTTACCTTCTGCAAAGTGCACAGTCTCCACTCTGATGTGTCCTCCATCTGCAGGAAACAGCGATTGAATCTGGCCTGACACATGGACCAAAGTGCCATTCATACTGTATCCGGTGAATCCCTGCCAGCCATAGAAAGCCCATGTATTAGGGCAGAAGGTTCAGCATGAACAATGGTTTCAAAAACATACGGTCAGTAGATTTTTAGAAACTGGGCAGCGGATTCAGAGGAACAGGTGCACTAGATTTATCGAAACTAGACGCAGGAATACAATGAACTGAGACAGCGTTTTCACTATAGTAATGGTTATGAGATATCCCGCACTGTGCCTGAAGCTGCTGGACATGTGTAACCACACTGATCAGCAGCATCATGGTAACATTTGCAGAACTGCCCCAGTCATGCTTTGACTTTTCGGCATAACTCACTATGAACTCATCCTTGACTAGGTGTACGCCTTCGCTGCCCTCTCTGGAAAACACTGCAGGCTCAGGGGTCTTCAGGAGTTCTTCCAGGCTCTGCTGACTGGGCAGGGGGGTGTCTTTGCTGAGATTTGGGGTCTCTGAGTGGTCTTGCACCTTTAAAGAGGTCTTTTTCCCTTTGTCTTTCATGACTGTATTGGTGGGCTCCTCTTCTTTCAGTTTGTCCTGCGCAATTTTCCATGCCTTAAGTTACATAGTTTGCAAAATAGAAAAAACATATTAATAGTAATAAATAAATTTATTCTATTCATTTTGAATATTGGTGATGATCCAGGAGTCCATTCCCAAAAGCACAGGACATGAAGGCTACACAGGTCATAAATTACAGGGCACCCCCTAAGCATAAGCACAAGTAACTGAAGGAAACAGAAGACTTTTAACATTTGGTCCCCACAATGTAATGTATACATCACACACACACACCTTTGAAATGCTGGAAAAAGCAGGATCTGTGATTAAATGTAAAGAACAGGCATCATGTCATTTACTCCAATATGGCAGACAGGCTCCTGGCTCTCACCTTCAGGGAGTCTTTCCGTACATATGGGTCCATCACTACATCTTCCAGGGGCTTCAGTGAACCTTGACCACACAGAATTAGACACAGTTAAAAATAACACCACAATAGGTATTCAACTATGGGTATTACATAATTCCAACAAATCTTATCCAATCAAAAGATAACAAAAACACAAAAAGAATCATTTGAAAGCAAAGGTTTTCCAAAACTGGTATCCATACTGTAATGCATTTAAAAAGTGGAATCGTTAAAAGCATGTGTCGTGGCTAGCATAACGGGAAATATTTTGGGGTGATCACATTGGGTTGATTAATTGTTTTTAGGAAATTGGTATTTTTTCTTTTTTTGATTGTGGGATACTTGGTTTCGGTACGTACAGTATGTTATTTTCTCCAGGCAGCGCCATGGACAATTATGGGGACCTTGTGCTACACATCGGGGCGGCGATCAATTGGCTGGGATAGGTTGATTGAGCATAGAAGGTGGGACTTTGCTGTTTAAAGATGGCTGCCCCCAGTATGTGGGAGTTTCTGGGTGGGGGGGAATGTTAATGTTAGTGCGGAGACTTCACTATTAGGATGGACTCCCGGCAAACGAGCTGCTGGGGCTGGGAGAGATGCCGGCGCTTTGGCGGGTGAACTACGGATTGAGTCATGCAGTGCGGTGGCATCAGCGGCAGGAGTAGCTGTGCTGCTGGGAGCAGTCTTTGTGTTTCTGTTTGTTGCCTCTGGGTGTAGGTCCCTGTTGGGAGAGGGCCAGTGTGCAGGGGGAAGCAGACAGACAGTTGCAGTGCTCTCAAGCTGACTCCGGTCCCGCGGAGACGACACGGAGGTCAGCAAGCGGTGCGGCAACGCTGACTACGGCGGTGGGGAGAGAGCAAGTGAGATACACTGCGCCCTCCATCCCACTGTCACAAATGGATTGTGTGCAGTGTTGTTGGGTTGGGTGTTGTGTGAACCACCTTTTCTTGGTATGAGTGGAGTGCTTATTCTGCAGTGGGGGTAGTGAATAACACGAGTGGTCTTACCTGTTGGTTGGGGAAGTGGATCTATCTGGGGAAGGAAAGTGTACTTACCTTGTGCAACCAAATAAACCTGTGGGAGTAATTAACAGTATTCTTGGTGTCTGCCTTGTCGTGGTCGTCGCTCCAGGAGATCCTAAGGGGTGTTCCTCAGTACAAAAATAAGGGTACACGGTGGGTGGGGCTTCTTACCCTGGGTCACCACACATGCCCGAGGTATTGTGTAGTCACACTGCAAGCCCTTACCTCCCGTGCTGCTGGGGGACACGCTCTTCTCCTGGGGCCACACTTGTCCCGACACAGTGGGCTCACATAGGTTCTCTCTTCCCCTCTGCTCCCCAATGCCTTTCCAGTTCCTCTCCTCCTGATGCATCCAGTCTGAAACATAGTCAGCCACATGCTCCAGGTACCTCCTGAAAAGCAGGCAAACATACACCATTAATGACTTCACCACGTCAGCTTTGGACTTTTGGACTTTGGACATGCTTGGGAACAGACTAGTTTAAGCATGTTTGTAACTCATGTAAGCGTTATCGATATATTTTCCTTTTTAACAATCGACAACCGTAATAGCAGTGCTAGACCTCTGCTTCGTTTTGACCATGCACCTGAAGCCCACGTCTGTATGAAGCCTTGTGTTCCACACTTCCCTGCTGTGCCGCTCTGGGCCCATAGGGTTGTGACACACGATACAGAGGGATCTGTCCAGATGACGGCGGAAGGTGTCCATGCAGCAGTAAGTGTGTGAGGCATCATGGAGAACCTGGTAAAAGAAATCCCAGATTACTGTTGCTGCCTTGCTTCTCTGGAGTTGGGGGTTGGAATTTCACCTCTGTTCTGTGCAAATATGCAGTGTGCATGCTGTCGTCAAGCTGTGCAGGTCTCCTCCTGGTACTCTGCTTCCCCCCTGCATTCCTTAGGCTAATTGGCATACCCAAACTGTCTGCAGCATGTGAGGGTGTATGTGTGAGTGCTGTTATGGAGTGACATCCCATCTAAGTTTTACCTTCATTTGTGCTCTATGCTGCCCCCAACCCTGTCCAGGTTAATTGATAATAACTCATTCACTGAGGAGTTGGAGGATGACTGAATGGAACAGGACAATATGAAGCACTGGTTCCATGGTCATTGAATACCTGAGCCAACACAGCAGCACTGTGGCACTCAGCATAATGCCAGGCCTTGAGACGGCGCCGCTGAACTTTCCGGATCGTCTCCTCGTTCATCTGGATCAGCTACCCCAGTCAACCAAGCAAACGGTAACCACTTAACTGAGACAAAACTTGACTTTGCACAGTGATCGCAATTACAGGCAAGATTATGGTCGAAAGGTTTCAACAGAGTAAGTACCTCGCCTGCTTCTGATGTGCCTGGTCTGACATGGAGAAGCTCTGTGAAAAAAGGAAAGAGCTGATAACCTTGTTTTGTCTATACAAGAGTTAAAGAATACAACAGACACTCAAAGGCGGTCCTGACCAAGGCCCTGGGAGAAGGAGATGGGGTCATCCCAGGGGCTGAGGCCTGATTCTGGAGGCCTGGTTTGAAGCAGAAGGCCATCCTGGTCCGTTTTTGTGAGTGGCATGCTCTCAAACACAAACTGAAGGAGTGCTCGCTCCACCTCCAACCAGTTCAAGGGCTCTGCCAGAGGGGCAGACACAGTCCAAATATCACTGACCATCTCATATCAGAGAAGAAAAAACTGCAGTACAACTGTTCATACTTCTTTCACTTATCAGTTTATTTTGCTTTGTTATTCTTGATTTTATCTGTGAAAATTAGATATTCATTTTTATTGAATTCAAGCTTTTCAGGTTAACTGAAGAATGTCTGTTAGAATTGCCTTTTCACTTTCACTTTAGTTCATTTGATTTCAAAGGTTCTTCTATTGAATTAAATAGTTACTTTCATTAGCAGTTCTTATGCCATTATTTGGCTCTGAGAAGAGCACTGGTTTTGTGGGGAAAATGCAGGGGTCAAGTACATTCAGTCAAATTATCATCAAACTGCTTTATGTGATTTTGTTCCCTTAGCCCAAGGATGCTCAGTAGGACCCCGACCCTCCAATGCCCCCTCCCTCCTCACATAGTTTTGTTTGTCTTACAGACTCATGCTCTGTAGCTGTTCTTTCTGCACAATAGCATAGGCCCAGACCTGTCTCAAGAATGCTTGATTTTTGCAGAATGCAGCAGAACTCCCTACCCTTACTGTCACAGCAGAAGCACTTGAGCTCCTGCAGTCTGGCCAGCCGGAGATGGTCATCTACCGGAGGATGACCCGAGTGGAGGAGCTTAAACAGCGGTGTGTTCTGCAGCATCGCAGCCTCCACCTTCATGGCATCCATGCCATACTGTACCTACAATGACAGAGCAATGGTGGCAGGAGTGGAAATGCATGATCAGGCCAGGAGAAAAAAGATAATTTATGAAGGGCAGTCAACAGGGCACCCAACAGTCCACCAGTGCTGCACACATTCAAATGGTGCTTTAAAGCACTCCGGCAAAGCATGCTGAAATGCACTAACAAAAAAAACACTCATAAGCTCAAATTGCCAAATCTGGTCAGGGAGGACAGAGGAATTGTCCTGCCACTCATGTTTATGTTGATGAAAGAGGTGACAATCACACAGGAGCAGAGAGACACAGAGACTCTTACAGGGACATAGTGCAGCCTTTTACTCCTGTCATCGTGATAGTTCAGCAGCAAAGGTGTCTTCCCCTCCTGCTCCAGCATCATGTCCCCAAAATTCTCCTTTGGCTGCTACCAAGAATGTATGGAGCACAATTTTATCATTATGGCAACACCCCCACAAAAAACATTCAAATCTGTATGGAGGAGCAGTTACCACAGTATATTTAAAGCGCGATATACATAAAAGCTCAATATGCATACCACCAGCCAACTGTGTCTGTGAAGGCTGCATTTATGCCTGTATGCTCTGGCTCTGCATACCAGGCAGCCACACACAGTCATAGCGAGCGAGCAGGTCTGGAAATCCAGTACCTTTGTGTTCAGGATGTCCTGCCCTTTTGCACGTTGCTTGGCCTCAGTCCTGTCGGGCAGCAAAATCCCCTCTTGCATTGCCACCACCTGGACACAAGGCACCTGGTAAGTCTCATCTCTGCCCAACGTGAAGCAGGCCTGCAGCAGCTTGGAGCCCAAAACACCAGGCCTGGGTTTCCACAGCTGCTGGGGGTCCAAAAAAAAACCAGCCCTGGATTTCCACGGCGGTTGGAGATTCAAAAAACCAGCCCTGGGTTCTCACATTGGCTGGGAGCCTGAAAGACCAGCCCTGGGTTTCCAGAGCAGTACCTGTTCCAGCATACAGTGCAGAAGCAGGGGCACAGACTGGGCCTCGAGGGGGATGGACTCCAGAAGGGCGCAGTAGTACCGTGTGTCCACCCCTGTTGGCAATGGGACCATTCATGACGAATGAAACTGAGTAAATCATCTATCTACCATTGTATCAAGAACTCTCTATTTAAATGGGTTTTTACTGAAGCTGCCTTGGTTTACCTGTAGTGGCATGAGGTAGTTCCTCAGGAATGTGCTTCTCTGTCGCTGACAACACTTGAGGTACTGGGACAGTTATCTGGATGTATTTGAAAGAAAGGACAATTTAACCTAAAGAAACCCTGATCTCAAACAATTACATTTATTTATTTCACAGGCGGTCTTACCCAAAGCAACCTACAATTGATAAATTAGGATCACCCCGGAGCAATTTAGGGTTAAGGGCCCAACAGTAAAATCACTCCAAACCTGAACCACACATTGCTCTCAAGTAACTCAAGAAGCTCAAGAAAGTCCAGAAAGTGCTAAAAGTCCTAAAGTTGCTTCAGCTGTGGGATTGGGGCATCACCAGTGCAGAGTTTGCTCAGGAATGGCAGCAAGCAGGTGTGAGTACATCTGCATGTACAGTGAGGTGAAGATATTTGGAGGATTCTGCAAAAGGTACAGGGATTGGACTGCTGAGGACTGGGGTGAATTCATTTTCTGTGATGAATTCCCTTTCCAATTCTTTGGGACATAGACTCATCCATGACTAGTGTTAATGTTTACTAAAATGGCACCATGATATTTTACCAGTCAGTTGCCAGTGTCAGCTTTGATTAATGGGATGGGCTTCTCCAGATAGCATCTGAAATCTAACTAAACAGGGCAACATAAACTACTGAACACATTACATGTATTTTACATTTACAGTATGAGCTTTTTCCCTGACATCTAGATCCAAGAACTAGTAAGTTCCATATTTAAAAGTCAGAATGAATTCAATCCCAACAACTGATCAGGCATCTGTGTAAGGAGTACCTCTTGGAAAGTACTGTGTGGCATTTTAAACACAGTAAATCTAGACCTCCTTAATGAACTGCACCCATGGTCATGTTTATGAAAACAAAATGCTTCTGAATGTGGTATGACGGGTTATTTTTCAAACATAAACGAACTGGTATAGGGACCAAAATATTTCAGAAAATTAAAAAAATATCGAGACAATGAAAAATGACCAGTGCTTTTTGGTAAGGAAAAGGCACTGGCAAATGAGCACGGCACTGAATGCCTACCATATGGTTTGTTCTTTATGAGCATTTTTATTGTTTCAATATTTTGTAAGTATTAGGTATAATATGGGACTTGTTGTATGGTTCGTAAACATTAACATGAAATGGCAGTGCAAACGTGAAGAGATGGAGAGAAAGAAGGAGCTGAAAGACAGAGGGGTGTGTGTATGCTTTCTGTACCAGGCTCTCTAAGCCAGTGCCTTGTGGCTCCATGTTGGCCAGACTGGGAACCCTGATGAACGTCAGCTTGTCCAGATAGTACAGATGCTGCTTCCTCTTCTCCAGGAGGTCATAGAGGAGGGATGCCACACCTGTGAAGACACCTGTCCCCAAGGCCAGCTGGTACACAGTGGAGAGAGACCTGGTTTTAGGACACTTAGGGAGGTCACTGTGTACAGAGTCACTCTACCCAGACTTCTAAAGAGTCACCATGGCTTCGGGATCTTGTCTGTCCAGGGGAACCACTTCATCCTTCAGTGTGTAATACAGCTGGGCCACGTCAAACAGTCTGGACCAGGGGAGGCCACTGTTTAGCCCTGCCTGTAGGTTTGCCCAGAATGTGTCAATCTGCTTCTGCCTCTTGTGATTCTGGACTTCCATAGCTGCATTTGAGGGAAGAGTTACACACCTTTTATTACCCTGCATCATTCACACTGCTTTTATTAGCCATAGTTTATAACATTTTCATTACTACGCAGCATTATCAGTAATACAGTTCCAGTATGAAGTACTGCATTGTCAGCACATACATAGCATACATGTAGAGACCCAAGTCTCCTGGCCATGTATAAGAATTGGTCTTTGATGGAAGCTGTTCAATAGATCAGTGATATCTAGTCACACCCTTAGATGACTGCAGATCTTCATTCAATTAATAACAAAACATTTGATCAGTGTGACAGTAAAAAGTTCTGGTTTACTGGGTAAAAACCATTTTTCTCTTACAGAGTGTCACAATAAGCAAATTATTTATACCAGCGAATCAAAGGTGATGTTACCTTACATTTAAATCAGAATTTTAACTAGAATGGATGCTGTCGAAACAACCCCATAACCCCCTCCCCCCCTTCTAAGATCACCTTTTATAGTTACTGTGTTTACAAGACCAAGTGTCTTTACAGTCTCAATTTCCTTCCTTTACTTTGTTTTAATTTGCCTCAAAATTAAAGAATGTTTAGATCTTCCATATAGCCATATAATGTTTTTGTGAAGCAAGAAAAAGATCTATCAAATAATTTTTTTACTTATCACATTCACAAGATCAAAAGTCATCTGCTTTCAACCTACGCACTGATGTCACTGTGAAACATTGCTTAAATTTTGGGAAGATTTGTCTGAAAATTTGAACAGGTCCAATTCGGCACCCATGGACTGTGTTTGCAAAGTTTTATAAAGATCCATCAAATGCTTTGAGTTATCGCATTAATGAGAAGGTGTCTGTAGCGGCAGTGAATTGGTCCCAAAACTATATGAATTCCCCACCCAGAGAATACAATTAGGGTGCCTTTCAGTACCTTCCCTTTTCCACTGACTTCAGGTCAAGTTCCACTACCAAAGGTTCCACTACCCAAAGGACCAAACCATTTGGAGGACTTTTTTGGTACTTTGGGATGGAAAAATGTTTTCTTTATCGATTGGTTATGTAAACAGCCTGGATCTGAAACTTTTTGCCATCTTGAAAAAAAGTTACAAACTCAGAAAACAATGATAAAGTAAAAAAAGCGCATGCAAAAGCATCCATCCATCCATCCATCCATAATCTTCCGCTTATCCGAGGTCGGGTCGCAGAGGCAGCAGTCTCAGCAGGGAAACCCAGACTTCCCTCTCCCCGGCCATTTCCTCCAGCTCCTCTGGGGGAATTCCGAG
>JABFEA020000038.1:1129662-1140255 GCA_019775915.2 Cyphomyrus plagiostoma
GTCTATGTAAAATGTATAGGTTGCTATTCTTTATATGCACTAAAGAGAGGTATTACATAATATTGGCATAAAAAAACTTAGTTGAAACCGGCAAAAAATTAGCTAGCTCTCACTTAAAATGGTGAAGTATGAACGTGAGTTTATTATTAATTTCTGGATGAACTGAACTTTGAATTAGTTAACATGAAGTATGAACTTGCACTAATTATTGTTTAAAACACTATCAGGCTATCCAGGATGTCATAGCTCTAGGTCAGTGCTTCGAAATCTAAGCCAACCATCTCCACACATGTGCACAGCAGCCCAAATGCTTCTAGCTCAGTGCACAACCCGCAGCTTTGGCGCACTTTTCAAATCGCGCCACTGATCTTCATTTTTAACAACCGCTCCTCAAACATTTGACGGCGGGTGACGTACGCTGCACAAACTGGATCAGTAGCATTTCCATGGTAAGAACATCAATGCCTTTTAATAAAAACTGAAAACGTGAATTCAGTACAAATTTACCACTATATATTGTGTATTGTTATATCAATGCACGAACTGCGCTAAAATGTTGACATTTTCTAAAAGCACGAAAGTATTCACATTATTCTGTTACCTCACGCAACAGAGAAGACATGGCGGCTCTGACTTTGAATGTTCACAATTGTATTCAGGTGCGTATCTCACTTATACGATCACAGTATGTTATCATTTTTAAAAATCTATTTATTATTGTCTTTATTGTATAAGATTGTAATGAACACACTGGAGAACTTAAGTATGCTCAGTATGGAGAACTGAAGCACTGACTGCTCTATATTTGTTTAGCCATTTTAATGTCATGTTGAATGTTTATACTGATAGACGCATATATTTGTGCTCTGAAGGTGGAGTGATGCGTCTGACTGTATCCCTTTGCATGTTCACAACTGTATGCAGCCAGAATAAAGCAGTGGACTGAGAGAGTGGACCAAACGTACACTCCTGTGTCCATAATCTTCATATATATTTACAATGTCTGGTCATCTCCATGAACTGTTAAGCTGGGACTGTGGAAATTACACCAGTACAAAGGGGCGTCCATCACAACAGCTCGGTCAATATTGAAGCAATTCTTTTCTTTTTTATTATTGTTTTTTGGCTACAGACGATGCACCTGTAGTTCCATTTAAGACTGTGTACAAAGCCAGCTATTTTTTTTAAAAGATATTTGTTTAAAATTATTTTGGACTCATCGATGTGCATATAATCACACTCTGGAGCCGTGTCCAGTTGCTTAACCATTTAAATTCTATGGAAGTAGCAAGGGTGTGCTTTTTCACATGTCTTATCCATTTTGGCTTTTTTTAAAATAAATAATGATTGGTGGAATCTATGTTTTTGTGCACTAGATATATTGGATACATATATTTTAGAACCTGGTAAGCACCAGATGATTTTTATCATGTCCTGATTTCATTTGTCATGTATTACGTGAGACCACAGGTGGAGATTTCAGGTTCATAGAGTAGAAATCCAGACCAAGATTTTGTTTCAACCACCCAGTTGAGTATAAAAAGTCTCAGTCACAGAGAACTCAACCTCTGGGTGAGACCCATCTCTTCACCTCAAAATAGAAACACTTTCTACTGTTGTTTTTTTTCTTTTTTTTAAACCTAGTCCTAGTTAACCTTTTCTTTTGAATGTTCAATTGTAATGTTCTTGTTTTCTCTCTCCCACCCCAACCCTCCTTGTTGCCCAAAGGATCCAGTGGACTACTGCCAGTTTAGAAGAGGATGACTCTATGGGGTACAATGTACTATACCTTTCACGATTTCACTGTATGTTTGGTCAGGAGGGCTCGCAATATTATTAAAAAAAAAACAAATTGTGCAAGCTACACCTCTGCAACAAGTCCCGGATTTGTATTGCATTTTGGTGGTCCAACTGACAGGGAAGTCTTAAGCTTATGTTAAAGGAAACACAAGCTTTATGATTTGGTCATTGGCAGTCAACCCCAGAGTTACATAAGAGGGTGCATATGCTTCTCTTCTCTCTTTTTGCAATGCTCAGTCTGACATCATTTGCCTAGCATAATTCACTAGAAATGGATGCCATCCTTTTTAGGAGTTGTAGGCTATAGCTAGACATGTACTCCCAGTGAATTACGCTAAACTAGATTAACAGTGTCAGACTGAGCATTGCAAGCACAGCAAAGAGAAAGGTATGCACCCTCTTATCTAACTCTGAAGTCGACTGCAAGTTGGCTATTTTCTAACATGTAATTTTCCTTTAAAACTTCGCCTAATTTAAGTTTTTTCACTTAATTTGAATTACAATGTTTTACTTTAATTTTATGGTTTCTGTTTGGCAGCCATTGCTGCCAGTCATCTGATATTTTTTACAGATATTTTACAGCTGTATTGAAGGTGCTTGATAATATATTTGTAAAAAAAAAACTGTAAAATAAACGTATTTCTCTGCTGAACTTCTGGTGTGGTCATTTTATTGATGGTGATTTGTTGCAAGAATTTAGGAGATATCTGTAAAATAGCAATATTTAACTGTTGGCACTGCCCATTAAACTACGGTATTTCATCACAATAATATGAAGAAAAAGTGTAAAATAACAGTTTTTCTCTTCTAAACTTATAGAACTACCCTTTTAATTAAGGTATTTCATCATAATAAAATTAAGAAAAACTGTAAAATAACAGTGTTTTATGTAAAACAATAAACACTTTTGTAAATTTAATGTTTTTGCACTTCATTTGAAAAAAATCAATTTTACTGTAATTTTACAGTTTTTGTTTGGCAGCCGTTGCTGCCAGTCATTTTACCGTTTTTTTATGAGATTTTTTTTTTTACAGTGGTGTAGTCTTCGTTACCCACTGCTGATTTACCAGATGAGTGAATGCATCTCAAAATTCAAATGACAATGGTTAATTTAGCTGAACTTAAAAAGTGTATTATAGTGCCCTACGTTACCTGGGATAGGCTCCAGGATCTCTGTGATATTGTTCTGCATAAGTAGGCAAAAGATGGATAGACTGATGGATTTTTAATTTAGCTTAATTGATCAATGAATTAATAGTTAAAACTAGAGGCAACTTAAAGAGTTTTTCAATATTACACTTTTTCCTAAAAGTAACAACAGAGAACAGAACAGAGGTAGAAAGCCTTCATTGGATGTTTTAATGTAAAGTAATCTAAACCAATCCATGTACAAGCATTCCAGGAACTCTCGAATGTCTCAGCAAACTTATCTTACAAGGCAACCATTGACCAGAAGCGATTCCCATATGCCACAAAATGGCACGTTTTGCACAAATGTTCTTTCCAAAGACGGATGAGATGAAAACATTTGCTAAAGACACATTACCTCGTAAAACAAAGGAACATCCTTTGGTTTCTTGGCTTTGGGATTTCCCAGCTCACTGATCTAGGGGTGAATAAAATGCATGATTTAAAAGACATTTTTTAAAAGGCAAGCGAGTCTTTGAAGGCAGACCAAGTAAAGATGTGACTTCTAGTACACATAGTGATTCATTAAAGTAGGTAGCGTAGTTACTGGAGCACTCGGACATCTGGCTGAAAGGTTTGCGCTAATGATAGATGTATGACATTTACCTTGCTTCATTACAAAAGGGAATGTTGCAGAGATTGAATAAATTGTACATGGGGTATGGTTATGCATTAAGTGTTTTCTACGCCATTTATAATCAGCTTTATTTGCTTATGCATATTCACTACAACAGTAGACTTTAAAAGCGATGTTTTGGCTCAGTCGGAAACGTGTCGAAGGTAAGAAGACGATCTACACGCCTTTTCCAGCATGGTGTCCCAGGTGATGGCCACGAAAAGCCGGCGCTGACGCTGTTGCACAGCTCGCAAGAGCGCCTGGGTGTACTCTTCGTCCTTCGGGCTTGCCGCTGCTATTAGGGAGAGGCACGCCGTCCAGCCCGCCTGCAAACACGTAAACGTATAGCAGATCAGTAGGCCGTCATTTAAAACCCGCTTAGCAACACGTTACGGTTTAACTCCTGCAGAAACGTAGCACTTTTGTGTTGTTTTAATAAGCATGCGGACCGCATGAGCAAAGAAAATATTCGTTTATGAATCTAATATTTGAATCGGTTCGTGTTAAATCTGGTGACAGAAAAATATTCCCCCCGACATTCAACATCGTCGTGTCCTTTCAACAGAACCGAGTTTAGGTTTGTGATATTGATGGGAAGATCGATATCTTTTGGGATCGATTACTGTTTAAATTTATCAACATTTATTAATATGGAAAAGTTGAAAAGGTATTGGTCTAAAGAAGTTGTGTGTATGTGTTATCATTTACCGTAGCCTCGCACCCTCACCCCGCGGCTCGAAAACTTTTGCTGTCTCCTTCCCAACCCCTTGTTTGTGAGGACCTAACGCCACTAAGGTATTTCCGCAGGAGCACCGCTAATTAAAAACAGCGCCAGGTGGCAGTATTACCTTTTCTAAAGAAAGTACGACAGGGACAGCAAGCGGTCGTGAATTGTTTAGAGGGTTGCTATAGCATGCGTGGTATATCAACAAAAGGAATGATATTAAAGCCAAGTGCAATCTCGGGATACTGCCCGAAAAGATAACTAGGCTACTGCATAGACATTTATTTAAATTAGCCATGCTACATCATTTCTTTAAATTTTCTCTTAAGTATGATCAATGTCCGTTTAACTTATTTTGTTTTTGATACACAGACTACCTCCTCCAAGGGTGCCGCAGCGAGTCCTGCTTCCCAAGCTTTACTGCCAGCTGCGACTGTCGGGAAGGATTGGGAGCTGCTTTTCGCTCTTTTCGGCGGCATGTTTCCAAACTTATGGTTTCGAACAAATATTCGAGACAAACTGCGAACTTTCCAAGGAAAACACCGTCGCCTCAGCCGTGTCGATGCCAAGCTGTGCGTGGACGCCGTCTGGTCGCTATTAGCAACCACAGGCCGGCCGAAGCAGCAGGGAGTCTCTGGGGTTTTGAATAGAGGGAGCCACCTGTCAGACGAGCATAGCACTGCAACGCAGGAACGGCACATCAGAATAAATTAATTCACATCTGCAAACATATAATGGAACTGAAGCTACAACGTATATTAATTATGCATTAAACTTCCAGTTGTTTAACCAATACAAGGACACAGAGAGATTGGAACCTATCCGTAGGGGGTTTAAGGAACAAGGCAGATTGGATACTGGGGCCGTCACAGTTCACGACATATGCACACACCAATTCAATTATTAATGTACCGCCATGGAAAAAATTAAGAGACAACTCAACTTATATTTTTAAAGAATTTCGCATTTTTAAATCCTTTTAATTATGGTTCTGCTGGCAGAAGGCTACACCAAGCAACAGGTTGCTTCCAAGTTCAAAAACTGTAAGACAGAAGTACCCTAGTACAAGGTGAAGCATGAGACACCGGAATGACCAGAAACCAGCCAGGTAAAGGGTGGAATTGACTTTATAATGCCAGAGATGACCATTAACTTATCCTACAGATTCTCATGAATTGTAGGATGACATCAAGCAATCTTCAAAAGAAATGAGAAACATTAATCAAGTGCAGGTGTGAAGTGCACTGCCGGGACAGTTTGTATCAGGCTCCTATAAGCAGGACTGAAGTCCTATCAAGCAAGGAAGAAGCCCTTCAGTAATGAGAAACAGAGGAGAACCAGGTTGCCTTTTCCAAAAAAATATTCATTGAGAAATGAATGAAACAAAAATTGTCCTGTGGTTTCTTATTTTTTTTCAGAGCTGTATGTCTTAAGGCAGCAGGAAGGAAACAGGGTACCTGAGGAGACCCACACAACACAGGGAGAACATGCAGACTGCATACACACAGAGTAGCCAGTTGTCCTGCATGTCTTTGGACTGTGAGAGGAAACCCACACATGCACAGGAAGAACATGCAAACTCCACACAGAAAAGCACCCTGGATGACCCAGGGATCAAACCCAGGACCTTCTTACTGTGAGGCAACAGTACTAACCACTGCACCACCAAGCTAGTGCTATCCCCTGTATTAATCATTTGACTAATATTAATCAGTACTCATGGAATGTTGCTGTGATCTTTGTTATAATTGCATTATGGCTATTGCTGTTATTCAGTAATCTCAACTAGATAATTTGTGGAGCAAATTGAGATACATGTTTCTATCTCAGAACTGCGGATGAAGACTATATTACAGAATTATTTTGTAGGAATTAAAGGTACATTTTTTCTTATATAGAAAGTCTAAGAATTTTGAAAGTCCTAACCTTTGGCACAGATAAGGAAAGCTATGATCAGATGCAGGCAGAGAATGGTTCACCATCAGGGCAAAGAAGGGAACACAAGAGGCCATTGTGTCCTTTCTCACATTGTGTCAATCATTCTCCCAGCCTGGGGGGCTGCCAATCAGAGGGATAATCAGATTTTCATACCCTAACTTAACAGGGAGCCTGTCACGGTGAAAACACCTCCACTTGACTGCCTCTAAGTACACAGTGCAGCGTTTAATGAGCTCAGATTATCGTGGAAAGGTGCAACATTGACAAAAAGCTCTTTCCTTTGTTTTCATTACATATATGTCCCCTGAACTCCACCGTGGCTCTCCCACCAGATTCCTTTACCAGCCTTGCTGACAATTTGAGCACCTGATGTAATTTGTCATTTTACAGCTACACACTCTTTATTACTGTCATAAATAGACATCAATGCTTTCCTTTAAAGGGCCTTTTTATTTTGGTGAGTTTACTGAATGGTCTGTGAAGGCTGAGTATTTCCCCTATAAAATTTGTTCTTAAATACTTTAGAGTATTTTATTTAGATATCCGGTATACAGCATCCAACAACTGGAATACAGCTTGTACCCAAAACCGTCAGACACAGGTTTCCCTGTATCTAAAAGAAAAACATAGACATCTTTCAACAGTTCCTTTCACTTCTTGTCTTTTCAGTTAATTCCATTAGGCAGGAGTTCTGTCTGCCAGTGAACAGGAATGACAGTGCTGTGTCCATAAACAGAACCGCAGAGCCTTATGATACTGTGTTTATGATTGTGTGATGTGATGTAAAGGACAAACCGGGCTGGACAAAGAGTATGTTTATGATTCACACAATGTGGTTTATTTAAATCTTAAAGTTTATAAGAAATTTTCTCCATACAATGGACCAGACCTTGATGTGAAGTTATTTTTGAAAGGATACCTTGTAAAGGTATACCTTTGTCTCATAAAGTGCCAATCTGAGGTCCACATATCCTCCCTGTGCAATTAAAATGGACGCTAACAGTAAAATTCTGGAATGTCATAAGAACTGCAGTGTATTCCTCTTAACCTGCTGTTATTATCTGTTTAGTAGCTAACAAATGTGCAAAGATTCACAGATGGTTTCATCTATCCATCCATTCTGAAGTATTGTGTGTGGTATTGTATGATATGGTATAAAGTATAGTATTGCAAGCTGGGTGAGTTCTGTGTGAGTGATTTCTGATTTGTTCACATACGGTAAGGCAGCTTTCTATCGGAATGGCTGGCAGAGCAGTTGTATTAGCCACTACATGTCATTTGATCAGGAGGATTTCCTGCAAGGAAGTTCTGACATGCCACCGCCTGCAGACCTTGCATGGTGTAACCATGGAGCAAATACAGAAGTTAAACTGGTCTCTAGTGTAACCAAGCTGTCTCCCATCTATAATATGCTTACAGAATAACTGTCCTGTAACTGTATCATAGGCTGTGCAGTGTAGCAATGAAGCAACCTCACACTGTGCTATAGGCTGTAGTTTGCATAACACGGTAATGTAATAATAAGTGTGCTATGCTTGGTCACCTGACCACAAATGTGCTGTTCTTGAGAATATGCAGAGAAACTGCATATTCCTCCAGTGTGGACTGCTTGGTCTGCCCACTGCTGTGAAAGCTGAGGACTTCTTCAGACCCAGGTCACTCACTTCAGCCAGGTCCAGGTCAAGAACATCTCATTTAATACAAAACATCCATAGCAGTGTACACACTTTGTGGTAAGAGTGGCCATATCCATTTAATTAATTTAAATACATAATTTTAAAGTTAAATGTGAACATGAATATCCTGAGGCACTGACCTTTGACCTTTGCCTGTTGGTGATCCTGTCTGACGGTCATGGCCCCATCTTGGCAGGTTCTTTTTCCCAGTGCTTTTCAAGTTTTTAAGAAATATATTCATCAGTCACCTGAATTATTTGGCAATTCTGATATGAATTTTCCTAGTTTTATTTTAGTCACTTGTACACAGGACAGTATGTACCTTTTCAGGTGTCCTAGGCAGGCAAATTTTGTGTGGGTCCCTTCAGTAGAATTTCCAGCCAGGTTAATTTCCTAAAATTCTTCCACTTTGCCACCATGTTTAACAACACTAATGAAATGGTGTATTTGAGTACTCATCTATTGAGGAAATCATATCATATCATATCATCAAGGGAAACATCAAACCAAAGACCACACTAGTTATCACAGGCTGAAGATCGAAGAGAAATCTGTGGGAAGTAGAGGTGAATGTGATTCATTCATAAATTTATAGATAGGAATTATCAGTGTTTCTGGTTCTAATCATTAATGTTTTATTTTCAGTTTTGCATGGACCTCCATGACTTGAGCAGAAAAGCTTCATGTTTTGCAAGAAAAAATATTCAAATGTCTGCCCCACCATGACTCAACAATAGCTTGCATTTTAGAGCAACATTGTCCAAAGAGTGACATATATGCGGGCATTACTCCATATGAAAGTATCACTATGTCAGTGATGTTCACCACATGAGCCTAAACTTCACCTCAAGATCAGTTCATCCATCATCACCTGGAACGAACTTTAGTGACCTTTGAGGAAGAGTAAAAAACCCACCATCTCAGGCCCTCTCCATCTTCCTTTCTAGACAAAGAGATGTATGAGATGCCTGCTTTGCATTAATTTCTTATTGAGTTAAAACAAGAGAGGAGGGTCACAACTGAAGCCATCTATTGTTTCAGCACTCTGAGGAGGCATTCCGATAGCATGGTGTCACCGTATTTGACTGACAGGGCCAAGAGACTCTTTTGGATGTGCCATTAATTCAATAAAACCATTAAGCAATTTTGACCATAGTCTCCCCAGCCCACAGCAACGCCCAGCCAATCTCACATTGACTGATCTGTGTTTAGCGCCTTCACACAGCGCAGCTAATCTTTTTAGCGCCAGTTAAACAGAACCAGGCTTGCTGTCTGGGTATCCAAAGGTAAAAAAAATAGACACAAAGAAAACACAGAAAACAACACAAGTCACAAAATTTTGGTTTTGGAGTTTAATCCGATTGTCTTTGCCAGAGAGCAGGGAGAAAGTGAACACCTGAGACATTTGGCTTCCATGACTGTGTTTATTTCAGACATCTCCATTTTAGTCCACAGTAATATTAGACAGACACACTGTATGGCTATTAATCTACCCAGACTACACAGTAACTCACACCTGTCACTCACTTGGCCCTGCCCATCACAATCACTATGGCGAATTGCACTTCCAATAAGACACTGCAGTAAATATGTCCCAGTGGGGGTAGGGTGGCTCATTCTGACACTGCATCCTGCAGTGCCCGAAGCTGGAGGAATCTCCTTGTACAGTGACACCGTGATGAGTGTCAAAAGTGAAAGGAACAGTTTAACTCTGATGCCTCCTACTGACACTGAACATCATCCCACAGAAGACAAGTGAAGATGGAGCAGGCGAGTGACCTAAAACAAAGGGGAGAGACTCCAAAAAAGTTAGAGTTATGCTTCATAAAAAAGGAGTGACACTGTAGTGTTTTTTGAGGGGGAATTGTGTGCTAAACTCTGTTATGTTAAGAGGCTCTTTGACTGAGAGTGATTGGGTTTGACTCATTACATTAAATGACAGGAAAGGAGAACTTAAACTTTTAAAGTGAATCAAAGTGATCTTTGCAGGACTGATTGCCCCATGTCACCTTACCATATGCAGGCAGTGTGAGGACAGCTCGCTGCAATCCCTCTGTAATTCATGGTCATGCTGGATACTGGATCCTAGTCCACAATGGCCTTGGTCATTTAGTTGACCCTTGCCCTGCCTCCTAACACCATCATGTCCAGGTCCTTTTCTTAGCATTTCAGCAGCTCTGTGATTTGGAATGTCCTGGGCAGGGCTGCTGGTAGATCTTCAAGTGTATGAGGCCCTTGGCTGACATCTGTGCTCCCATTCCCATATCCACGTCACTCTTGTGTGTGGATCCAGGAGATGTGCAGAGCTTTACATCAGCTGGCTTGTCAGACTGATATGTACATTTCTCAATAGCTAATTAAATGACTTCAAGGCCTTACATGTTCAGAATATGAATTTGCCCTACAGTGATTCAAAAATGTTGCAGCATGAATTGTGCACAAAAGTACAAATTATACCTTTCCTAATGTTTATTTACTGCTTTCTGTTAATTTCAGAACAGAATTCAAAATTCACTTTAAATGAGGCAGGACTCCTTGTAATTCCAAAATATATTGAATAACTTAAAGGTATTACTTCCTGCTTAGCTTTCTGTTGAGCGCATACTCAATCTGTAAGATATAGGTAATCAAATTGTGGGACTCAAAGGAAT
>JABFEA020000038.1:1174456-1186362 GCA_019775915.2 Cyphomyrus plagiostoma
AAAAATGCTTTCAGCACCTTGTTGAATCAATGCCACGTAGAATTAAGGCAGTTCTGAAGGCAAAAGGGGGTCAAACATCGTATTAGTATGGTGTTCCTAATAATCCTTTAGGTGAGTGTATATCTATACCTATTCACATGTTTAGGTGCATATATAGCAGGTGTTATCACAGAACCCTGACTTAACAAGTGGTGGCAGTAGAGAAAGGAGACCCTCTCCCTGACGACCAGGTCATTTCAGCATTCTTTGTTTACTGGATGTCTCCCCCCGTTATTTTGTCACTTGCATACAGTCTGTCTGAATGGTTTCTCCCTCCAACCCTAAAGGAGTACTGCCAAAATCCCACATGTTTTGCATCCACACATTCTCATATGAGAATCATAGTGGGCCAGCAACCAATGAGACCAGAATTGTAGGAGTACAGTGGTACTTCTGAACTTTAAATTCTTATTGTTCTGATCATTCGTTCTGATCCAAAGTTTGTGGCTGCTGCACCGCCTGAGGCCCCAGTCCCGGCATCTCCTGCTCAGCCCCCAGCAGTTCCTGAGGCTTCTGCGCTCCCCACTCAGCCCCTAGTGGCTCCCACTCAGCTCACCATGGCTCCCACTCAGCTCCCTGTGGTCCCAGTCCCTGCTTGGGGTCCTGTGGTCCCCATGCCAGGGGTAACTGCTCCGCTTGAGGCTCCAGCAGCCCCTGCAGGGTCCCCCGAGGCTCCAGCGGCCCCTGCAGTGTCTCCCGAGGCTCCAGCGGCCCCTGCCCTGTCCCCCAAGGCTCCAGCGGCCCTTGCCCTGTCCCCTGTGGTTCCAGGTCTTGCAGCTGCTCCGGCTGGGGTCCCGGCTCCGCCTGCCGCTGTTCCGCCCGGGCTCCTGGCTTGGTGGGCGGAGCAGTGGCAGGCAGAGCCGGGAGCCCAGGTGGAGCCGCCCTACGAGGGTCCAGTCCCCCCGGTCCTGGCTCCCTTGGCCTCAGTTTCCCTGGTCCCAGGTTCCTCGGTCTCAGTCTCCGTCCCCGAGGAGGTTACTGAGAACCTAATCCCTGCTCCTTCCTCCACAATGAAGTCAGAGGAGGATCTGGAGTGGGATCCCTTGAGGATCACCCTGACCATGCCCTTGGACCCCTCCAGGGGGTCACCCCAACCACTGGCACCTCATCGCGCCGGTTCACGGCCGGGTTCCCACCTCTCAGTCTCCTGGAAAGGGAGGGGACACCGATGGCGGGGTAGACTCCCGGAGTCACCCTTACTCCCCCAGGCTCCAGCTAGGCGGTTTCCCCAGGCTTCACCCAGGGCACCTCGTCGACCAGCCACAGCCCAGCCACCGGTGTCTCCCCCCCGCAGCTCATAGGCTAGGGTTGCAACCCCGCTTGCCGCGGCTACGACTACCCTCTCCCCTCTGTCACAGTCCCCTTTGGCTCCTTGCTTTCCTCCTCACCCCCAGTTCCGGCCCCGCATGGGCCTGCTGCTCCAGCATGCCCTACCTCACGCCCACCGATGGTTCCCTCTGCTCCCTGTTGCCCCCTGCCCTTAGATCCCTTGGCCACTGTGTTCACTCCCCGTCCTGTTTCACCATCATTCCCCTTTAATTCCTTCATGCCCTCCATGTTAGCTCCTCATCCGTCTGTTCCTTTGGTCCCTTTGTGCCCTCTGTGGTTCCCCCTCATCCCTTAGTGCCCTCTAGTCCCTTTGTGAGCCCTGTGCTTTCTCCTCGTCCCTCTGTGCCTTCATCTATGGTTGGTTCCTTTGTGCCTTCTGTGTGTCCATCCTGTACTTTTGTGTCCACGTTCCCTGCTAGTCCCTATGTGCCTCTTGTAGGTGTGCTCCCTGGTGTGGTCCCTTCGTCATCACCTTTAGTGTCCCCGGGTCCCATGTTTTCTTTTTTGGTGCCCCTGTGCATGTATGCATTCCCTGTGGTGTGTCGTCTGTTGTTCGAGTTGGTCTCGTTGTGCCAGTTCTGTGTGTCCATGTTGTTCCCCATGGTGTGTTAATGTTGTTCCTTTTGTCTCCCCAGGTGCCATTGTGTCCCCGGTCCTGCGTCACTCCGCTCCTCTTAGGTGCACCCCTCTCAATGCTAGTTGACACCCTAACACAGAAGTGTCAAGCTCAAGTCCCAGAGGGCCGAAGCTCTGTGTAGTTTCTTTCCCCGTTGTATCACAAATGATTCAGCTAAAGAGCTGTGTGATAAGTAGCACAAGGAGGTGTAAGGAGTTGAAACAGGTGTGTTAAATGAGGGAAAACCCAAAAATGCATAGGGCTTTCATACCCCTGACCTAGCATTAAGTATGGAATTGCTAACTAAACTCAGCAGGTTTAATTAAATAAATAGTCAAAACCTAAAGGTTTTGCTGAACAGCAGGACAGGATTGCTCAACAGAATTCTGTGATGCTAGCCAACATAGCCATGTATCTGCAGTATGTGTGGCTTCCATGGTAATGCGTGTCTCTATTAGTCAGTCAGTGTGGATAAGACTGGGCAAAATAACAGGCATTTATCACTTGCTCGGTGGTCTGTGCCATTATCCTGTAGCAGCCATCTGGGACCCCATTCACTACACTGAGCTTGGCATTCCTGGACAGAGTGTGCCAGCAGCAACAGCCACAAGTTCTGGATGGACGCCTTTCGCACGTGCAGTGAAGTGCGATGAGGATTTATTAGCCGTTACCTCTGGTCTCTATGGCCATCTGGAGGAGACCCAGCCTCCTTGAGGGGGGAAAAACACACACAGCCAGGAGTATAATGAAGCTGTAGATTCCTTGCAAATGTCAGGAAGCAAGAAAAATGCCATAAATTCAAGCATTAATTAATTAAGCAATTGAGAGATTCTGGATTTTGCTGTAAAGGCATGATGCACTATGTAGAGGATGCAAGTCATTGATGCTAAAAACCCTCTCAGAAATAGAAATGATAATCCATCAATCTTCTAGACTTTGGACTGCGAGAAGAAACTAGAAATTTGCAGGAAACCGCACAACAATGCTGGGAGAATGCCAGTACCAGAGGTGTCAGGCGACAGTGCTAACCACTGTGCCACCATCTTGCCTATGATCATAACAATCATATTGAATTTGGAGATGACATTGTAAAAACCCATGGTAATACAGTTCAGGAGCAAGCTGGATACCTCACAAAGGTACTAATTTACCTATGTCTGTGACTGTCCCTTCTAACTGACTCTGACTGTGTCTCTGACTGTCCATTTTAAGTTAATCTTGGTGTCTGCGGGTGTCCCTTCTAGGTTGGTCTGCAGGTGTCCCTCTAACTAAATCTAGGGATGTCATTTATCTATGGTCTCCATGACAGGTCAAAACAGATGGCATATGGGTCTTCTGTTACATGCTCAACATTAATTTCTTTACTGGGTGCTGGAGGAGTTTTACTCATAAGAACATGCTATCAGAGAGGGCATGAAAATCAAGAGAGGGGGTGCTAAATCACAAGTCCTCTCATCTCATAAACACCTAAGAGCACACTGCTCAGGAAAGTCTAAGGGTAACGTTTGAACCATGAGACGCCAATACTGACAACATTAAAAAAAAGCAGCTGGTTAAAAAACCTCTGTGGGTTTCTGTATGTGTATGCATGTGGATCTCTCCTTTTTCTCTTTTCAGTCCCTACAGTCCTTGACCACAATCAAGAAATGAGATGGCAGCATGCTTGTTATAGCGGTGATGTCTCCACTCTCACGTCAGAAACAAGTTCAGTTTTTCCCCAGAAATGAGGAAAAAAAGGCAGCAAAATTGAAACCATACATGTTTGTATTATATACTTTGTGTATATCTTCAAGAATTTCAAACCACAGTGTTCTGGACATAGAGAGGCCATCAATAGCTCCTAATGGTGACTATTCCTTCATGAATGGAAAATAAAATTCCATATGGAAAGCATCAGAAGTTCAGGTAGATGTCAAGACAAAGTAAAGAACAATGAGAAACACGCATGAACACCAGCAAAGTGAGAATGATATATTTATATACTTGCAGGCTGAGTAATTAGGCTTTCCATGTTTAAGGCTCATGTACACAGAAAAGGGCATAAGCAAAGCTTGTGGGCTGACCTTCTTTGTGAAGGAGGATTGTCATTTCGTACAAAATTATTATTTATTTCACAGATGGTACCGGTTGGCACATGTTGCTGTTATGTCATCTGGTCCATAAGAAAATTAATTTCCTTCAGAAAAATGAGAAAAACAGAACAGCCATTCAAAAAGAAAAGAGGAAATTTCTGACTTACATTGAATAACCTAATTTCCCCACACCACAAAAAAATGCTGGACAACCCAGCCTGTGGTTAGAGCCACATTAACAACTGATGCTTTTAAATATGCATCAAGCAACTGGGCTTCGCATTATGTTGTAAACAACATGGTGTTTTCCTTGGTGGTTTTTGTTTTCAATTCTGTAGCCAATGAGAAGCTTTTACTTGGCATCCCCTTTGATCAGGACATGTCCTATCAGTTGTTATGAGCTGCTTCTCAAAAACACATGTAGGACCTTAAGGTCTGCTAATATTAGAGCCTCTTGGTTCAGTTAAGGTGACCAGTATCCTCTAAATCAAGGCTCCAGGATCATTATAACCCTATAGATGCTAGAACACTAGCAGCACATCATGGGCTCCCAGTAAAGGTGTCTAGGTGGTTGCAACTTATTAGGGCAGGATCACACTCAGTCTGTACAGTTCCTATCGCTAGTAAGGTTAAGCAGAAGTCTTAACACTGCAAAGCTATGTGTAAAATTACAACTGTAAACAATTACAATGGTGGGGACAAAAAAGGCCTTTGTGTGCCAATGGACTGACAACCACCCCCCTCCCTCCCCCCTTCCACTGCCTCTCAGTGCCAACCGGCGGGCACCGTATCATCAGTAGATACTGCAGAATGTGTGGGAATCTTAGCACCCCACAACTGTTCTAGTGTCGCCCCCCGAGGTGACGCTGGATTCTCTGGCAGCTGAAAAGCAACTTGTGCTTTAAGTCTGTCTGGGATGCTGTGGGCATGGCAGCCAGAAGGGACACCTGAACAGAGCCGGAAAGGCAGACTTTCAGCGGGTCTCCAGGGAAAACAACCACAGTGTAAACAAGGTTCACGCCTGTCCAGGGGAGATCCGTGTGCCTTTCCTCGGACCCCAAGAAAAATCCAAATGTGGAAAAGCGCTGGAAAGCAGGGTTGCCAATATACAAGCAGGGGTGAGAATGGAAAGGAGAGGTCAAGTGGGGTAGCAAGGGCCAAAGCTGGGCACAAAGCGGTGCAGGGAGGCTGGGGGGGGGCATAGAGAGGCACAGTCCCCAAACAATCAGATTCCTTTTGCACTGTGGAAGAGGTTTGAGGATTTAGCGCAAATTCTATCCACACTCCTATCTACACTCCTGTCCAGACACCCAGCCACTCTCCCCTGTGATCCTGGATCCTGCAGCTGTCCTGTCTCCCTCTAATTTCTCTCTGTCAGATTTCAGGCTATAATTAGCAGGGAGACCTCAATGACTCCATACGAACGCAAGTGTGTGCTTACATGGGCCAGAACTAATGTGGCTAATCCCCCTGCAATCACTGGTGTGACAGGTTCATATTTCCGGACTTTAAGGAACTCGTTTTTCAGCAGCACCCTTGATGGGGGGGCCGGTTGTTCCTCTGTGTGCATTGTAACTATATAGAGCCTGTTGTTCCTTCAAGATCACTGCCTCTTCTGAAAAAATCTCACAGCCATGAGAGAGCCATAAATGAAAGGAAAGTCCCCACAAGGATATAATTGCAAACCTATGTAGGTGTGGATGAGTGTGCGTATGTGTGTGTGTGTGTGTATTGGGATCTATGCAATGGGTCAGGTCATCTATCCAGTGGCCATGGAGCATTTTGGAGGTAGACATATGATTATTCTGCTGAGGTCTAACCCACTGAGCCACATACACAGGCTGGGATGCCAGTCATGAGACATGCAAATATTGACTGTTATGTTAATTTTCAATGTTGTTAGTATTTAAAAATGTAATTGTTGCACTTTCATTGATTTGCTTCAGGTTCAAAATTTAAAATATAGATTATAAAGCAATACTCTACTAAATTTATCAAACTTAGTAAAGTATTTCTCTGTTTTATGGTGCAATCATCCACTGGCCATCCAATCATATGAACAGTAATAACATTTTACTGTATAATTGCACATGGATGCAGAACACAGCTGGTAACATCTGGGTCAGTCATAAATTTTTATCCTGGTTGTCTGTCTCACTTATTGACAGCATTACATGCTAGACAATAGCAGGTAGACAAGAACACATATGACACGACTTACTCTAAGAGACTTTCCATAATGACATTCCTCATCGCTCCCAATAGTGCCAGTTTTTCTGAAGCTACCATGGAGCTCAGCTCACAAGGATGTATGTGATATGTAATGTTGTAATGTTAATTATTACCCAACAGTGGTATTCTAGAATTTACATCTGCAAAATAGGACCCCCCATCCCACCAACAATGGCAGATGTTACTCATCATGGTCAAAGTAATGTTTTAATTCCTCTCAAACTATCTAATAAAAGTAATAAGAGAGGCACTGGGTTGTTTCAGGGCACAAGCGGTCAGTGTAGAATTACAGCAATGTGAAATGGAAGCATTTCCAATTGTAACAATTCTAATACTGCGTGTAAAAAAAAAAGAAAAATTCTGCACACATTTCACACATATCTGCTTGCTTTAGTAATGGTTCCAGTGAAACTTGATATGTATCTCAAAGTAAACTGCATTGTTGGAAATATAGAAATGTATATATTTTTATTTCCCTTAATTTTGGCATCACGATAGCTGGTATAGCTGGTGGCTCATCTACAAATTGTAGTGCTGCTTTATTATCCTCACTCAGTGCCACGTTTGAAGACATCTCACAACTTAGTTCAAAAGAGAAAGTAACTTCATAGGCACAACAAAGCTAGCACATGACAGCACTCATGCAATGCTACAAATGCAGTTATACACCATGATAAATATCCTGCGTCCTGCATCCAGAACTTTATGTTTCCCTGTTAATCCACAACCCTTGGGAGTGGAATCCGGTGCTCTATGGACAAGTCCCCACTTCTTGGTAAAATGTAAGTGATATTTCAATAGCTAGGGTACACAAATATGTCAGTTATACATTTGTACGAATTGTTCAGAATCAGAATACTTTTAATATCTTGGATGAAATTGCCAGCGATTTCAGACTGCATTGTATACACCGTATACAGCTACGTGAAAAGACAGTATACCACATTACCACACACAATTAAAAATAAATACTTTTGTTTCAGTATATGAAATAAATAAGTATAACGTGGAGATGAATATACAAATTTTACTTAAAATACTGCATGAAAAATATGAATAAATGGGCAGGTATTGTTAAAAACAGATATGATTGCACATGCGCCCAGAGTGATTTACCACTGAACAGGCTGGTGGAAGGAATGCTTTCCCAGGCTGAGAGAATGATTCTACCCAGGTTACACTTAGCGAGGGCCTTGGTAAACAGATAAACAGAGATTGTTCATTTGACACAGGTCCAAATTTACCTCCCTTAAAAAAAGAAAAACCAAATGTTCAGCCCATGTCATTTGACTGACAATTTCATATGGCAAGGCCGTAACCATAGCAACACAACTTGAGTTGGTGCACAAACATGAGCAGATGGACGGCTTGGGTGCTTCTGCAGTGACGGATGATGGAGGATGGTTATGATTCTCTTCCAAACAGTATGAGCCCATGAAAATGACTTGGCACAGAGAAAACGTATTAGATTCGGGTGACAAAAAATTAACTGACGCTGCAACTGCTAAAAGGTTTCGTTACAAATATAGCCACCTTTTTCCAATAAATTGCCCTGGGTGGGGAGGTCAGATTAATGAGACTGACAGAATATGCTAAACATAACTGGTCAGGGGGCATGATTAATGCAACACATGAGGTCTGAGCATTGTCTAAAATAGCCCAACAGCATCACAAACCCACCAGGCAAACCAAGGGCACATCGGCTCCTCCACCTCCAGTATTCTCATGCACAATGCTGGCATCGCCAGCTGGCAACACACCCGCCCATCTCACACAGACATTTGTAATCACCGGGAAAAGCAGAAAACTCACTCAGAACTTCATCCATTCATTGTTCCATAGGCAAAAAATATGATAAAACACTGGAACCTGAGTGTAGCCCTGACATTTTCCCTTATGGACTGCAGCCTGATGCTGGGTAGATGTGAGCATGGCTGCCACATGCCCTAATGGACCAGTGACAGAGTGCCAATGCCAGACTCTCAGCGTTATCATGAATGGCGAGTGCCAGCTGGTAAGTCATGAATACAGGAGGTCACCATCCAACCAACAGGACCAAATCTATGACAAAAGCCTTTAGCATATCTGTGGGTTTTAGCCATCCAATGCTGTAAAATTATCACCTTTACAGAAAGTTGACTGCCTTCTGAATGTGACCCACGGGGATGTGTGGCAGCTGACTGGGCAGCAGTGAGTCACGGAGCTGGCAATATGTCTGCTTTTTATTGACCTGTCAGTCATTATCAGTGACATTCCCTGAAAATAGCCGTTGGTTCTTATAGCACCAAGGCATGGAGGTGCTAGGGGGTCTAGCCTTGCATTCATTGTAATAGAACAGCTAGCTGCCGAAAGGTTTAAGGATTAGCCACTAAAGAAGAGGAATTTTTGTGTAAGTTTCACCCGGCAGCCTGAGGAGAAGGGCAGGCGACTTCATTTCTGCAGATAATCAACACCAAGAATCGGCCAGTAGTTTGAGAATGAGCGGCAGGAATTTAGTTTGGTTCATAACCAACTTTCTGTAGAAAATAAAGACGCTCATAGAAACACTGGTTATGCTCTCAAAACAAGAAATAAATCCTGACAAGTTTGCACAAAAAATTTTTCACAGTTTCAGACTCCAGTAAATTTGAGTTTTTGCAGAGATCCAAGGGTCAGACAAAGGCCCAATTTAGTTATCATCTTAAGTATGAAAGAGCTGCTCTCTGCTCTATGTTAAACACCCAGCACAGCCAAGGAAAACAAACATAATTTTTTTTATGTAATCTCTGGTTATCTGAATTGGCCTAGAAAGATCCTGAACTTTGGCACCTTAAACATCTCCTACTCAGCTATTTACATTCTCTCTCAATCTCTCATTCCCATTTTTTTCTGGCTTGGTTTCCCAAATTGCTCAGCTTGTAAATACTTAGAGGACGACTTATGTTTGACGTGATCCTACTTTTTTCATTCTTCTCTAATCAGTAAAGTTCTTCTCCACATTTTTCACTGTTCATTGCGTTGTAGGTTCACACATCACACATTGTAAATGAACTGGGAAAATACTCAATATGGCCCTCCTTTGGCTCTTGCTCACCCACTGTTCCTCTGTCTTTAAAATACTTAATGGTTTCATAGTTTCACTGAACAAAGACATGACTAATTTCTGGCAGTGCTGCTGCAGATCCTGGAGATATTTCAACAAGGGACTAGAGCAAAGGTTCGAGGGAAGGAGATCTATTCATTTATATAACAAAGCACCTGTAAGCTAAAGTGTAATCCCATTAGCTAACTTTTCTTAAATGTTAAAATGAACAATCACAGAGAAATTACCTCTATAATGATTCACAAGATATTCCAGAGGAGGAAGAAACACAGGCTATTGGGGAATTAATGGTGTGAATGACTTACACTGTCAAAACAAAGTGATACACTGTCACAGCATGGCCACAATATTTACTCTTGGAATCATCAGGTTTGTCTAAAACTGTAGAATGAGACACACATCTGCTCAGATTTATATTGTAAAATGTGATTGTTAATTTTACATAAAGAGAACTGAAAAAATATGAATGCTCATAAACATAATATTTTGGCCATGGCATTCCAAAAAAGAGGCATTCACCTATACAGGTATATCTCCCAAAGGTCTTTTGTAAATTTTATCCATGTGGGGATGTTTCTGCCTACACCTCCAAAGCAAAACATGTCTGTCTGATGTGGTACTGGTCTGTGACGTTTTGAATGTCCATGTGAGGTTATTAATCTACATCTTGTACGTATCATAGACATACTTCTTAGATTGGCACCCCATCAGGCCTTCCCTCCGAAAAAGTTCCCCGCGTCCCCATCCCTGGCCAGCAGGGTGCATGTGCTGCTTACAGGGGCGGCCCGGCAGGGAGGGAGCGAGACCTCCTGTTGCTGCATCTGAAGCCTGTTTCATAAATGTCACATGCCGTTTCATATGTCTCAGCAGGGATTTTTTGGTGGATATGATTTTTTTTTACAGTTTTACATGCCCTATGCTAAATCCCTGACGTTCTTTTAAACCCGACCTCTTGGTTAGCAGTTAACATGAGAGGGGAAACACCAGTGCTTTTGTAACTGGAGGAAAAATAAACAAATCTGCATTCTTGTATGCCAACACACACACACACACACACACAAATATTCACATTGGATGTTTAAAGATGTGCTATTTTGTAATTATTTTAGACAAACATGCCAGAATTCCCACTGGGATCACACTTCCTCACAGACTTTCTCCTGGGATCGGGGGCATGCTGAGGTGTTGGGGGGTGGGGTTGGGGGCATTGCTGTCTTCAGCTCCCAGTCTGACTGCGATTGTGGGAAAGGTCAGGGCCTGGGGCTTGCGGCTGCACACTCGGGCCCACTGGGGCTCAATATATCTCCAGTGGGGGATTAGAGGCCATTTCACAGCGTGTCTGCATGTCTGCATGTGCCAGAGGGGGAAATAAGAGACGGCGCCTCGTAACTTTCTACGACGGCCAGGTGCCTGCAGCTCTGGCCTGTTGGCTCCCGGCTGAGGCTATGTTGTCACAACATTGTGCCAATGTTGCCATGGCATTGCAGGGTAATGTGTGACCATTGCTCACTGCCATACACTGCAAAGCATCCCTTGGGTGATTTTCAATCAATTGACCTGCTTGTCCTAAAATTGATTAACTACTTACTGCAAATCTCTTTGGTTTGGTTTTTGTTAAGCATGGAAGTACTGTCCATCCTGAATGTCCAGTGTATGTGTGCGCATGTTAATCGTTTGACTAATATGAAGTGTTTGTTATGTTACATTAGGCAGTAGATATAGGTAGTAGGCTTCCCTTTGTCTCCCCCCTTCAATTAATGACAGTAGTATGGGATTTTTGTGCTATGTAAATGATTCCATAGCTTGGTCTTTAGCACTGTAATGTTTGTCCTCCCATGAATGTTGCACTGTGGCTTCAGCAGGAATGTTATTTTGTTTCACTGTGTGTTATACATGACTGTGATGACAATAAGGCTTTACTTGACTTGAATAATAAGCCATGACAGTAAACTGGGGGGGAGCACACAGTGGGTCAGAAGGTACTATTGTCCTACCTCCAGCGCTCACTGCAGGCTAAAATTTCACCTTTGGTCTGTATGTGTGGAGTTTTGCATGTTCTGGTTTGTGTAATATGGATTTCCTCCAGGTAGTCCTACCTAAAGATCTGCCATTAGGTCGAAGAACATCTCTAAATGACCAGGGGGTGCCAAGGGTCTACAGGGTGCACTATGTTGCAGGTAGGGTGCACTATGCTGCAGGTAGGGTGCACTATGCTGCAGGTAGGGTGCACTGTGCTGCAGGTAGGGTGCACTGTGCTGCAGGTAGGGTGCACTATGCTGCAGGTAAGGTGCACTGTGCTGCAGGTAGGGTGTATTATGTTACAAGAAGGGTGTCCTATGCTGTAGATAGGATGTACTATGCTGTGAGTAGGGTGCACTATGATGCATTAGGGTGTATTTAGTTGCAAGAAGGGTATCCTACGCTTGTAGGTAGGGTGCACTATGCTGTAGTAGGGTATATTATTCAATTCAATTCAATTCAGTTTATTTTTATATAGCGCCCTTCACAACAGAGTTGTCCCAGGGCGCTTTACATG
>JABFEA020000038.1:1195741-1221357 GCA_019775915.2 Cyphomyrus plagiostoma
ACTGTACGTACACACTGACATAAGACAACTTCAATGCCGCGTCTGCCGGAACAGACGCTGGCGCAGACTTAAATACATAGAACAAGGCACATGACAGGCGAGCGGCAGCGCCACACAGGTGAAAACACTAGGCAAGCACAAGAGGTAATGAGGCGTGTCACACAAGGGGCTGGATAGAGACGGACGGCGCTGATCGTAACAACAGCGAGAAACGAAATAAAAAGCAGTAGAAACAAAAGTATAAAAAAGTGAAACGAAAGGATGGACAAACAAGGAAACACAGGTTTTAATCGCCATATGGCCGGATGAACAGATCCAGCGGAATTTGGATGGGACAATCGACTCGAAATAAAAAAGTGTTTTACCGTTCCGGGCCATTCAGTTTTCCAATGTGAATGTTTCCCCTGTTGCGCGCTGATTTGTACACAGTTTCACTGTTGTTTTCTTGTCTTTTTACGAGGCTCTTGAGGTAACCAAGCCGTACATTTTAAAACATCACATGATTTTTTTTTAAATAAATTAAATTATTGAATTCGCTGGATAGAGAAATTTCTTGATGAAAACGGTATAGTATTGCTTATAAGATAATATTATTCGTGACGATCTATTGTATTCGCATGTAATAATTTGTACCTGAGTGATTTTCAGACATCTCACATATACCTCTGCTTTAATAAGGCCCAGTAAAAAAATCATTAGTTTACCATCCTTTTAATCAGAAACAAGTGATGAGGGAGGGCGAAGTTTTTTTTTTTTTCTTAGAAAAAAGATAACGGAAGATAACAGTTTTCAACAGTAAACAAAAGGAACAGCAACATATGGGCTGATCTGCAAAATTAATATGAAAAGAAAATATAAAAAAAAAAGTTTCATTCAAAATTTGTGAACGCCGGCAGTGGAATTTACACAAGAAAATACACTTAAAAAATAAAAAAAAATCGATGAGGGCTAAATTCGCCACGCGAGCGGGGATGATAAACTAATATTTTTTTTTACTGGGCCTAACATGTCATAACAATAAACCTCATTTTCCACCCTAAACTGTTAATTTTAATTTTGGGCTGTTTTTTTTAATGATGATTTAAGCTGCACGTTAATTGTGATGATGTCAGTCAGGGGCGCTCACTGATTATGTCATTTGGCGCCGTTACCATTTTTTACGGCAGTGGAAAACTGACACAAAAGAAGTACCATACTTTCGGCACTTTATGGAAGTACCGAAAGTACGGTGCTTGATGCAGTGGAAAAGCGCCCTTTGTTGCTGATTTTTTTCACTGACTGCTTCTCTGCTCATTTCAGGAAACGCGTTTGACTTTGCTGGTAAAGTTAACCAGGGCTCTCAAGTGTCACACAGTGAGCGTGACAGTCATTCTTTTTAGTCTTTTGTCATGCACTCCCGCCACACATTGTATTTCTCACACGGGAAAATAATTTGTCGGCTAATATGCCGCAGCGCCCAATATTTCTCAGACCGCGGCACAGTAGCGCCTCATTATAAAAGAAGTGCGTCTCTGCTGCAGTCTAATGGTGCGTTCATTTTTCTCTCAGAACTCGGAAATTCTGAGTTGAGTGACATCACGTCTGACAAGTCCGACATCCCGTTCGAGCTACCACATCTCAGAACAAACATGGCTGCCTCCATGAATGCGCTGCTGTGTGTTGTTGCTTTATATTTTAGCAGATTAGCAGTGAGATTATTTTTTCCGAGAGACAAACAAACAAGAAACATGAACTAGTAAAACCGCATTAAAAGCTTCATAAAATATTATAGTACATTCATGGTGATATTCTTTTTTCGAGAGGCAAACAAACTCTATATAAACAAACCAAAGACACTAAGAAGTCTGGTAAAAATCTTATATTGCACACTAGGATACTGTTATGATATGATATTCTCTAAATCGAACACGTGCAATTACATTTATAAAAATACATTTAACAAAATATTTTTTTTTTAAGATTTACAAATTAGAATTACTGTTGAGTGTGTAAGCCGCCCATGTTGAAATTACGTCACGGGGCAACTCGGACAACAAAATCTTGTCCGACTTCGTCATAAAAGAGGCGTGTTTCCGACAGGAAATGACGTTTTTCATGACGTTTTGTGACGTTTTCATCCGAGTTCTGAGTTGGAAAGAAATAATCCAACGCACCATCATAGGCGTGTTTCCGACTGGAAGGAAAATAATACTACTATTTTCAGAAAATCAGAAAATAGTACTACTGTATCTGGGTAAAATGCAACACAACAACCAATGAAAAGGCATCCTGTGGAATGTCACTCTTGCCTGTCTTCAAAACTTGAGAGCCCTGGTTATCACCCATCCCAAGTGAAAAATAAAGTACTGTGTCCCATTTTTAACCAGCACTGGATACAAATTGTCCAGTATTTAGTCAGGTTGAAAGTGACCTAATAGCTGATGTTGGTAACTGTAAACACTAGCATTCTGTATGTTACACTGGATGGCAATGCTTCCAGTGGTGAAATAAATTCACATTATTTCCAATTTAGTTTTGACCGCATTTACAATACACAACACCATCTGTTAGATGTGAAACATTAAAGATCAGGAGAGCAGGTTCCTGTTTGTGTGGTGGCCCATTATGGACCAAACTGTGCTTCCTTGCCACAGTTCCATGGCCCACTGGAGGCGACTCACATCCTCGTACTGGGCTGCAGCCCAGTGACTGAGAAACACCAGTCAACATCTGTACCTTAACATTCACAATAGCTTGTGGAACGAAAGGGATCCACTAGACTCTTCTGTGTAACTGCAGGCTGAAGGTAGACTAGTTTTCTGGGGCCAGTACGAATACATTATTATAATCCAGTCAGGATAGCTCAGCCACTCATAAAAATTAGCCAGCCCCCACCCCTGGCCCATTCCCCTGGCAGGCAGGGGAAGGACACCTGTTTCCCTGTATCTGGCACCCCCATACCTTCCCCTTCTCTCTGATCCCACACCCCCCCATTGAGGAACCACATCTGCATGCCATTCCTGCCCAGTGCTCTGGCTCTTTTTCAAGTGCAAATGTCCTAGGCGGCATGCCTCCATGAGTCCCTAATGCAATGCGATAGTGGGCTGCCCCACGTCCTGCCATTTTCACCGCCCGTGTTCTCTTTGAGCTCCTGAGGGGGCCTGACCAGAGAGCAGAGGTTGTGCTGTTCATTCCCATTAGGTACACAATGCTCAGTGTCTCCGGACGCAAACCGGACCTGCCTCATTTAAAGGTGGAAGCAGCATCAACAGCCGCTCAATTTCTGAGCTCAACAGGTACCAAAACTTTTGCAAGACCCCAGCTGTTTCTGACTGGGCCTTTATAAGTAACATCTGTCTGGGGGACAGGGGGAGGTGGTTTGGGGTGACTGGTATCAAGGGCAATGGCCTTGTTCTTTTTTTAGAGTGTTTCCTGTTGACACCCCCTATCCCCCATAACTGTATTCCTAAGAGTAACCTGTGATAGCCTGTCTGGTTCCACTGCTCCCCATCAAGCATACTGCAGCGACAAGAATCCATGAATCAACAGCCACTGCTGTCCTGGAGACACGTTCATATGTGCAGCAGGGCCGACATCTTGGTCTGCTTTAACTGGACCTAGAATGCGGTCCATCTGGCCTCTGGAGCGCCAAGCTGCCAAGTAAACAGTACATTGCATATAAGGATTAAAGGTGTATTAAAACACTCTGCAAAACATTAACTTTGACTCAGTCCATCGATTAATTGCACAGTAAATATATTGACATTTTAGCATTCAAAATTTAAGGGCTTAAAATAACGTCTATTAACAGCCACGCTATAGACAAACAATAGCTATTGAGGCTGGTTTAACCAAAGAGATTAAAGACCGCGCCTGCTTTGCAGCATCAACAGTGGTTCCGCTAAATCTAATCGGTGACACGTGGTTTTCAGGGGCTGGGATGTGTCCTGCGATTAAAGAGACGTATCGGCGAGAAGTGGTTTTAAAAAATTTTTGTGGTATATTTTTCCAGAATAGGTTACAAAGAAATACAGTTAGCACAATACGGGTACATAATATCTAAAGCGACTAACCCAATACAGCTTTAGAACAGGTGTTCCAGACAATTCGGTTTCCCTGTTTCCCCTGTCTATCAGGAAATAATGGTTCCCATAATATTAAAGCAAAGAGGTATGTCACATGTCTGAAAATCACTCAGGTACATTATTACATGTGAATACTGTATTGTTATTAGTACCAAGTTGCTGTATACCTGTTTTAACAGGGGAGAACCAAATATCCTGGATGTCAGGAAATAATGTTTCTCCTAATATTTAGGCAACGATGTATATGAGATTTCTGAATATCACTCATGTACATTACATGTGAATACAGTAGATCGTCACGCATAATATAGTCTTATAAGCAATACTATACCGTTTTCATCAAGAAATATCTCTATCCAGCGAATTAAATACTTTAATTTATTATCTGTAAAAACAAAAAACATCGAAAAGGCATGTGATTTTTTTATATGCATGTCTTGTTTACCTTAAGAGCTCATGAAAACATGAAAACAAGAGCGAAACCATATACAAATCAGCGCGCGACAGGGGAAACAGAGGGGAACTAAATTGCCTGGAACACCGGGAAAAGCCTTGACAACAGTAGACGGTCTGACAAGCAGACGCAGAAGCACAAGAGGGCAACAATTTTCCATGATTATTATTACGTCGTAGTGTGTGGACTTATTTAACCGGCATTTAAAATAAAGCATTTTCTTTGAGTGTTTTCGCGCTTGCCTTTTTTCCTGTCGGCATACCGCGGAATGGACAGCTGGGCTCCAGAAATAGTCGGCTAAAGTTTTAACTTTAAACTTGAAATCTTTTCCAAGAAAATGAGCATCTTTATTGGAGAGGTCTTGGATTTACGTCAAGTTATTATTCTGGCAATATGAATTGGGTCCGAGTTTTACATCGATATTTCAGGCAGTTTCCAGATGAGTTGCCTGGCAAATTCCATAGTTTATAATAATTTATGTTTTTTAGGGATTATAGGCATTGCAGTTACTTACTGAAAACCAGATTAGGCAAACGAGAAATGAGGCAAATAAGAAATATGTTGTCCATCCATCAGGTCAGGGTTTTCCGCTTCACACACCTTGGTGTAACGGGCTCGAGCCTCTCTGAAACACCGCAGGGTACGAGCCATGTGCTTAAATTACGGGGGAGTGGGGGTTTGTAACCAAATCAAAACCTAATACAACCCCCACAATAATCATGTCTCCCTCTAATCGGGCGGAGACCTCAACCCTCGCATTGTTCAAACCAAAGATACGCACTACTAGGGCAAAACCTGGATGATAATCGAGTTCAGAATTTATATGACGAATAATTTTGAATGAATAATTTGCAAATGTCCATATGGACAATACGTACAGAACGTTCTCCGTTTCATGCCGTGTTATAAAGAGCATTTCGGGCTTGGTAAATGGATTTGCTTCATTTATTGGTTTCTCATCGTGAGCTGATGGGAGCATGTAACGCAGTACATTGATAATTATTGTAAATAATGTCTAGATAGAGGGCGTTCAGCCAAATCCTTAAGTCATGTTCTTCTACACTGATCAAGTCATTACGCCAGCTATTTCTTAAATACACGACGTAGAAAACAGGTGTTTCCAATCGTACACTGTTTTTCTCCATGCGATCGTATTCAACAGACAGATATAGGAGATGCTATTACATATTACAAAAGAAAATCACGTTTCAGTTACGTTTTAAATAACAGAGACTGATTGAACGCATTCAGTCAGAGATCTTTTTCAGGGCATTGACATCTGACTTTAAGATTCAGGATGAATTAGCCTGGGCATCAACAATAGGGGGGTTTATTCCATTAACCCTCTTTTAAACTTTTGAACGAGATGTTCACCCCTCACAGGCAAAAGCTTAAATCCAAAATAATTCAATCTCAAACCGACGTGCTTTTCATGCACGAAAAGAACAACACACGGAAAAGAACTTAAGTCTTTATTAAGCTTTTTGTGCTTTCCACGTGTATTTACATTTAGAAGGACATTTAAAAAAGTCCCATTTTTCATTCTAGACAAAACTCACTGGTCCGGATTGATACCACTGTGTTATTTCTAGGGACAAAAATACAATAATCCACAACACTCGAAATATACTTGGTTCATTCTTACTATGTAGTACTTCTTCCTGTCTCCATCAAATGACTTAATATATTAGTAGCCTATATGACATATATTCACACGTTTAAAGTGTGGGGACGTGATTATAGGGGAGAACATGCGAATTGCAGATGCACATAAGAGGTGGGATGCAAGTCCCCCCAAGGGTGTATTAACGGTGCAAGGAAAACTTAATATATTAAAGCGAAATTAACCAAGATGTAGTAAATGAGCATCAACGGATTTTGAATATAACGCGGTATTTTCATTCAGCGAATGTTTTCGTGAGACACCCCCTCCCCCGCCAAAATAGCGGAATATCGTTGCTTTTCTGTCACGGAGCACGGACCGAGAAAGCAGAGGAAGGGAGGAGTCGAGAAACACGGGGTTTAATTCAAAGTACAAAACGAGGAGGAACACGGAACATTGCCGAAATGACTGGACTGGGGAAATATACTCAAACGCAGACCTAAATACGTCAGACTAATTAACAACAACGAGAAACAGCTGGTAACACAGGGATTCCACGCTAGGTAACGAGGGGGGCGTGGCACACTGTAGGATCAGACGAGCAGGGCATGACACTTTTACGTATGGCAAGCTAGTGCTGTAAACGAGGATTGACGTGAGATGTACGCAAGTATATGCTTTCGTGGGATAAAGGGTTAAAGGCACTCTCCCATAGTTACTCTCCAACAGTATAATATTATTATTGTTAGTTAATTGTCATAACGTGCAAATGCGCACTAAATTAGGATACTCCGCTTTGCATTGCTGTGAAACCACGCCGTCGACCCTGCTCGTACCACACGGGATTGGTTTAGCAACTCAAGTTCGCGGGTCAGAGCTCCTGCAAGTGAACACCGAGCGAAAACGCCCTCGGAAGCCAATTTTCTCCTTGTCGCGTCGCGCAACTGTAATAGTAGGCCTACTAAATAAGGCGAATAATTTTTCGTTATAGTGTCACTGTGCCTTTAGACGAAAATTTGCACTTTATATATTTAAATCAGGGATTGAAAAAACATATTGAGTTTTTTTAAATAATAATTTTCCAGTCTGATATTATAAGTTAATGCCAAGCATCTGACATGCAAACCTGGTAACTTCCACTTGTGAGGTACATTTACCCCTAATTTCTTAATACTAATTATATAATTTCCATCTTTTAATGTTTAAGAATTTAACATTTGACAATATATTAAGACATTTTATGGGGACAGGGAAAGGCAATACATAGTAGGATAGGACCGCTCGCCTCGTTAATTGCGTCAACACACAGCACCGTGAATCCTTAATCTGCCGCCTCTGTTCACCAGCATGCATTTGCTAACGAAACGGCACAGTCGGCCCTGGCAAACAGGAGTGTGAACAGCGTGGCTACCTTTGCAGCATGATGATCCGCTCTGCTCGCTGTTAGCTGGACTCTGAAACCATGCTTTCCTTTATCTGAAATACCTTTCCAAACTGTGATGCTTTTTGCCTCATACTGTATTCACAGTACTAAATGGATCCACATTATTTCTCTTCTCAGCATTCCAGTCTTACCCCCATTTACACAGACTTTCCTATTTCATATCATCTTTCCATTACAATTCCTTGTTTCCAAATTGAACACCAAAGCTCTAGATGTCAGATAACGTCCCACAATGGTGCTGTATCATATGAAAATCACAAGGCAGGTTTTTTAAGTTGAGCTATTTCCCAAACCTGCCACAGGTGAAAAATAATCCACCAAGTCTTTGCTGTGGCAAATGCAAGTCAGGAATGGGGAAGAAAAGTGACTCTTTTTTGGCATACGGGAGGCACAGGTTATAACATCAGGATAACAATATGTCCACAGAAGATATTTAAATAACATCCATAATGACATTCATGGCTTTCAATTTAGGCATTCCAAAAAGAATAACTTTAATGGCTTCCCTGGACAAATGCTGTCTCAAAAAATCTCTCAAAGGTCCTTGTTTGGCCTTCCTCTGAACACAAGTCCGTTATCAAGTGTGCCATAAAAAGCAAGGGCAGGACAGAGCTGTGGTCGGGGGTATGGGGGAGCCACAGGGCTGGCATTCTGCTTTACACCATGTGCACTGGCATCTGAGAGGAGGGTCCATACTGACGTCCATCACACTGGCCCACCCCCTGCTGGTTAGCAGCTGGACTGTTGATCATGTGAACACCATCCATACCAGTGGACAGGTACTGACGCTCGCCGAAGGCCCCGGGGGCCGAGGGGGACAGTAGGCCCGTCTGGACTGGTGCCAGCTTCTCCTGGCCGGGACCCAGCCGTGCTGAGGCTGAGAAGTTATATCCATATAGGTTGTAGGGACTGTGCAAGGACAAGGTGTTATAAGAGCCTTGTTGCAAGTGGTGCCCGGTGCTGTCGCCAGCATTGCTGAACATGTGGCTGGAGTGGCCAGTGCTGGAGGCGCAGTGGGCAGAGCCAGGGGCATGGCCTCCGCCTGCCTGCATCACATACTGCAGCTGTGAGGCAGGAAATGAGCCCAGCTGCCCACTGTAGGCATCCAACTTGCCCCCACCACTGCTACTGATTCCACCTCCGCTGGTCGGTGTCCCTGCAGCAATGAGGGAGGGAGTCCGCTGGGGCAGGAAGGTGGTTTCTGACACTGGGGTGGGGGTGCCGCCCGCCTGAAGTCGGCCATACGGGGTTTCAGCCAGCCCTGTGTAGCCCTGCAGCGCTGCCATGTTGGCACGGGCGCAGGCCGGGTACTCTGATAAGCCAATGCCACATATCTGGCTCTCTCGGCAGCCCACATTGAAGGTGTGGAAGGCGGGGGGGGAGCAGGAAGGTGAGAGCAGGTGTGCAGCCCCTGAGGGTGAGGGCGTCCCTGTGCTGGAGGTGCTGGGGGAGGTGCCTGTGCTGCCACCTGGGGGAGGGCCAGACAGAACACACATGCTGTCAGGTAGATGTCAATGACACCCCAGACAAGCTGCAGCTGATATGCTGCTGCCTGGCCTTTCATATTCATACGACACTCTCAGCTCGCTGAACACATTGTTATATGACTCACACTGACTCTGATACTAATGAAAAAAAACCTGGCTGTAGGATCAGTCCCAGAAAAAACACTTTTGTTGCATCCATGAGGGGGAAAAACTTTTTAATCCCCCTCAACATTTACATTTACTTCATTTAGCAGATGCTTTTGTCCAAAGTGACATACAAGTGAGCGAAGCAGAACATTATTTTAATCAAGCACATAAATATTCTGCATGTTCATCTATCTATATGTAATATTAATATCTCATATGTCTGTTTTTAATATAATTATTAAATTCATTGTAAATATTATTCATTGTAATATTTAAAAATTTCATTAAGTCCCACAAAGGTTTGGTTTGCAGCATTCGCAGTTATTAATTAGGCTGCTGGGAAGGCCCACCTTGCTGCTTCTGCATGTTGGTAAAGTCCTCAAAGGTCAACGTTCGCACAGGAGGCCTCCAGAAGGCGTAGGTCTCCATGATGGCCTCCAGGCCGGTCCTGAACACACATGAGCAGCAGAGACAGAGACAAGTGTTTGTACTTATTAGTGTACAAGGGTGTATGTGTGAAAGAGAGAGTGGTGTGCAATAGAGAAAGTCTGGAGTTTAGGGTTCAAAGAGATAGAGAGGCAGGAGGGGAGAGAGAGAGCTTGAAGCGGGAAGGACAGCCTGCTGAAGCAGCACATAAATCTGGACTGTTTCATCTCTGCCTCTTGCATGATTTACTGCTGTCACCATGGCTGGGCCCCACCAAGGACTGGCCCCTGTGCAGGAGTTGTAACTCACTGGTAAGGCTGCCTTGTTAAGATCACCAGCCAATCGGCTTCGAGGGAACTCAGACTTCATAATTCACAAGTTCTCCAAAACAGTATAAGGAACCCTCAAAAAATACAGTCAAAATGATATTTCTGGGCATAAAGCCATAAGGAAAGTGGATTTCTGTGAGGTCCCAGTGCTGTGGTCTCATCAACCCATAATATATACTCTCACTGGAAATTCAATTCGTACGTCCTAATGTGCAGCTCGAAGTTGTTCATGTACAACACAGGTATTTTAAAAATGCTGCACCATAATGGATTTTGATTTTGTTATGCTTTGTATTTTATGAGACATTTGTGTTGCACAGTTCTAATATGAAATTGAACAACACAGATCAGGTACAACTTCATTTTGTAAACATGCACCTTAACAGATATTTATTTTATTTTTATTTACTTGAGAGAATATATATTTTGATTTACTTTTGAGTAAATTTTAGTTTTTTATTAGTTGGTTGCAGCATCATTCACAGAGGCGTTTTCTTTCACAAAGACAGTCATACTATGTTCTGTAAACTACTGTTTAATAAAGAAAAAAGGAGCAATTAATGTTTCAATTCTTTTACTCCTGCTGAATTGTCAACATACTGAACTGTGACTTCAAAATCGAGGTACATAACAAACTGTGATTTTTGTATACTGTTACACCCCTGACATCTTGTGCACATATTTCAGAAATGTCCAGTACCATGCTGTCATAGTATTTTATGTAAAGTACTTTTTTTCTTGCTGTCCTGATATTGTATATGTTCTTCTGACCAGATCGCAATTAAAGGTTGTGTGACTTCATTTGTCGACGCATATATTATTATTTATTTTATTATTATTTTTTACATCTGTTACGTAAAAGGTAAACTGGAAAAAGCCCTTTTGAAGTGGAGTTGGACATACTTCGGTCAATAAAACAATTCCCCTCCCATGAATGTATAATAGGACAATGACAGTAGTCTGATTCAATTTCATAGAGCTATAACAGTATCTCGACTTCTCTGTGCACATAAACGTACTGAGCAATAAAAAGATTTTACACAACAATCACACATTCTGTCATACACTTGGTAATGTGAACCCATTACACATTGCCCCTTTACAACAGTCACATGCACCAATCATATACAACACTAAATAACATGCACTGTAAAACACTCAGACACGTATATACAAAGGTGCACACTCACAACACACAGTAATATACACCTTAGCATATACTCAAGCAGTTAGGAGATTAATGGGTGGATGAATCAGCAGGCACACACACACACACAAGACACATGTCCTCATTATGTTTGAGTTTCTCACCTATTTCTGCCAGAATCTCTGAATCCTTTTGCAAAGGGATTACGGTCGATCTTAAGTCGGGTGATCTGTGAAAAAAATGGACAGAAAAAATAATAAGTAATAATAATAATAAAAGAGAAAAATCCTAAGAAAAACAATAAGGTTCCATAGCACTATAGTACTTTGGACCCTTAAATAAACAAACAAATACATAAGTAGCATAATAAAAAGCGAGCAGTAGATAACAAGGTTATTATAGTTAACGAAAACGAATGAAAAAACTAAAACTAGAATTGAAATAGCATTTTCGTTAACTGAAATAAAAATAACGAGTTAAAAAAAAAAACGAAAACTAACTGAAACTGTTTTGTGTGTATACAAAACTAACTTAAACGAACTAATATTATAGCAAAAACGTCCTTTGTTTTCGTCTTTGTAATAAGCCTTTTGGGTTGAATGAAATTCTATTTACTTCACGCTGCCAGTTTTAAACCAGGTGTTTGACCCGTATGGCACACGTAGTCTGTGACGTCACATGTCCATAGTCTGTCCGCGACACCGCCGGCTAGCGTGATGGCTGCAGCGAAAGTCGGAAGAAAGCAGCAGAGTCCTATTTGGGATTTCTTTGATTATGACAGTGTCCAAAATAAAAGCAAGTGCCTTGTTGTAGAAGCAGGTGATACAATATGTGGAATACTTCTGAAGGGGAAAAACCCCAGGAATCTGAAAGTCCATTTGAAAAGCTCACACAAAAAGGCAAACCAAGAGTACCTAGACAAGCTAGCCTCTCACCCGCCCTCCCCCGAAAGAGAAGCGATAGCCAGGCCACATGGGAAAGGAACGTGATTCATGGGAAACATGGGAAAGGAACGTGATTCGACAGCATCCATAATGGACTGCTTCCACCGCCGACCAAATAGCTGCTGGCTAGTAAATACTAGTGGCTAGTGATTCATGCACCAGACAAATATCCTAATTTACAAAAAAAAAAAAAATTAACACTGTAACTAATAAAAACTAAACTAAAACTAAGCAATTTCAAAATATAAAAACTAGTAAGTCTGCCTCTAAAAACTAATTAAAACTAACTGAATTTGAAAACAAAAAGTCAAAACGAAATGAAAACTAAAACTAATGAAAAATCCAAAACTATTATAACCTTGGTAGATAACAAACCCATTCTATTTTTAACTTTCACTTCTAATGAACTAACAATCACATCATTCTAGAACAGTACATTTACGGCTCAGCTCTAGATCCTGCAACATCTGCACCCAATTATAGCCCCCAGGGGGATCTTGTCTTGTCTGGGAACTTGCTATTAAGTATTGTGACATCAGAGAGGGGTCATCATATGAGCTTGGCCAATCAGACATGATGATCTGTGCTACTCTTTGATCTCTTATTCAATTCTGTTAACCAATATCACTACATAGCAGGTACATTTAATTCACTTTCCTATTGGTTTATTTGTCCTCATATAGAACAAATTGGGTCTTGGTGTATCAACGGGGTAGCCTCCCTTTGCCTTCGAGTGGGGTAACGGGTCCTGACTGTTGTTTACACTTATGCACCAAATGGCAGTTCAGAATACCCACCCTTTTTGGAGTCGTTGGAAGGGGTGTTAGAGAGCACTCCTCCCAGGGACTCTCTTGTTCTGCTGGGGGACGTCAATGCTCACATGGGCAATCACAGTGAGACCTGGAGGGGTGTGATTGGGAAGAACGCCCCCCCGATCTGAACCTGAGTGGTGTTTTGTTGTTGGACTTCTGTGCTCGTCACGGATTGTCCATAATGAACACCATGTTCAAGCATAAGGGTGTCCATATGTGCACCAGGACACCCTAGGCTGCAGTTTGATGATCAACTTTGTGGTCGTGTCATCAGACTTGCGGCTGCATGTATTGGACACACGGGTGAGGAGAGGGGCGGAGCTGTCAACCGATCACCAACTGGTGGTGGGTTGGCTCCGCTGGTGGGGGAGGAAGCTGGTCAGACCTGGCAGGCCCAAGCGTATAGTGTGGATCTGCTGGGAACAGCTTGCGGAATCCCCTGTCAGAGGGAGTTTCAAATCCCACCTCCAGCAGAACTTCACCCATGTCCCAGGGGAGGCAGGGGACATTGAGTCCGAATGAGCCATTTTCCGCGCCTCCATTATGGAAGCGCCTGACTGGAGCTGTGGCCGTAAGGTGGTCGGTGTAGTCGCGGTGGCAATCCCCAAACCCGCTGGTGGACACTAGCGGTGAGGGATGCCATCAAGCTCAAGAAGGAATCCTATCGGGCCATTTTAGCCTGTGGGACTCCGGAAGCAGCTGATGAGTACTGGTGGGCCAAGCGAAACGCGGCTTTGGCGGTCACAGAGGCAAAAACTCGGGAATGGGAGGAGTTTGGCAAGGCCATGGAGAACGACTTCTGGATGACTTCGAGGAGATTCTGGTCCACCATCCGGCGTCTCAGGACAGGAAAGTGGTGCAGCATTAACACTGTTTATGGTGGGGATGGTGCACTACTGACTACAGCTCGGGATGTTGTGGGTCAGTGGAAGGAATACTTAGAAGACCTCCTCAATCCCACCAACATACCTTCCAATGAGGAAGCAGAGTCTGGGGACTTGGGGGTGAGTATGTCTCTCTGGGGCAGAGGTCGCTGAGGTGGTTAAAAAGCTCCTCGGTGGCCAGGCTCAGAGAGTGGATGAGATCCGCCTGGAGTTCCTCAAGGCTCTGAATGTTGCAGGGCTGTCTTGGTTGACATACATCTGCGGCATCGCGTGGACATCGGGTGCAGTGCCTCTGGATTGGCAGACCGAGGTGGTGGTCCCTATCTTCAAGTAGGGGGACCGGAGGGTGTGTTCCAACTATAGGGGGATCACACTCCTCAGCCTCCCTGGTAAGGGTGAGGATGTCCGGTTTGGTGACCTCAGGAATAGGTCTCTGATTTTTGCAGATGATGTGGTTCTGTTGACCTCATCAGACCATGACCTTCGGCTCTCACTGTAACAGTTCACAGCCGAGTGTGAAGCAGCTGGAATGAAAATCAGCACCTCCAAATCTGAGACCATGGTCCTCAGTCAGAAAAGGGTAGAATTCTCTGTCTGGGTCAGGGAGGAGGTCCTTCCCCAAGTGGAGGAGTTTAAGTATCTCGGGGTCTTGTTCACGAGTGAGGGAAGGATGGAGCAGGAGATTGACAGGCGGATCGGTGCGGCATCAGCAGTTATGCAGGCACTGCATCGGTCTGTTATGGTGAAGAAAGAGCTGAGCCAAAAGGCAAAGCTCTCAACTTACCAGTCGATCTACGTTCCTACCCTCACCTATGGTCACGAGCTGTGGGTAGTGACCGAAAGAATGAAATCGCAAGTGCAAGCAGCCGAAATGAGGTTCCTCCGCAAGGTGGCTGGGCTCTCCCTTAGAGATAGGGGGAGGAGCTTGGCCATTTTGGAAGTACTCAGAGTAGAGCTGCTGCTCCTCCGCATTGAGAGGAGTCAGGTGAGGTGGCTCGGGCATCTGATTAGAATGCCTCCTGGACTCCACCCTGGTGAGGTATTCCGGACATGTCCCACTGGGAGGAGGCCCCAGGGAAGACCCAGGACACGCCGGAGGGACTATGTCTCTCGGCTGGCATGGGAATGCCTCGGGATTCCCCCAGAGGAGCTGGAGGAAGTGGCCGGGGAGAGGGGGAAGTCTGGGTTTCCCTGCTGAGACTGCTGCCCCCGTGACCCAACCTCAGATAAGCGGAAGTTTATGGATGGATGGATGGAAATAGTTGGTAGCACAAACAAGCATCTAAATCTTCTAAAATATTGTAGGGTAACAATTGATTAATTGAATCAAAAAAAAATAAAAAAAATGTAAGGATAAATTTTCAAAATTTGGGGAAAGAAGCCAGCACACAAATTTTTTATGTGCATATTGTAGCCTTTAGCTTTCATAAGTGTATTATAATCATTAGGCTTCATAAGCATACCACAGTATAATGCCATTATAGTGGACTTTCTTATAACGGAAAATCATCTATAATGGATGAGGTTCGCTGGTGCCAGCCGTGCGCCTTTAAGAACATGCATAAAAAGCATTGGATATAGTGGACTCGCATATAACGGAATTTCGCTTATAACGGACAAACAATTTGGTCCACAGGGCAGCTTTTAGCTGTAATTTTGTTCACAATAAAAGACATGCAGGCTCCACCTACAAGGCATGTGGCATGCCGGTGATATCCAGTGCAGATACGTAGTCAGGATTATTAATAGTCACACTCTATGAATAGGCATGGCGTAACAGCAGGCAACACTAATTGGTCTGTGTGGCTGTCCATCACCAGGCACGCTGTGTGTCGGCAGATGACGCTAACAGCTGGAGGAATGCAGTAAGCAATAAGGTCAAGGTTACTACTGTACCATACATGTGTAACCACTTATAGGCCATATATACTTCCAACAGTCAGGTAAAGTTGGATTACTGCATGCATAATATAATAATCTACACTACAAATGTGTCTGTTTGGGTGTGGCATGAGTAAATGGTGCCCTGTAGTTGCATTCTGGGCATACAGCAACTCTGGATATAACGGACTTTGGGTATAATGGACTGTTTTGCCAGATCCCTTAAAGTCTGTCATAACGGGACTGTACTGTATAGCCTTTATAAGCATACTACAGCCTTTTTGAACATACTACAGCCATTGTAAGAATGCTACATATATACTACAGCCAGGACTCAAGTATCTGGGTGTCCACCTAGACAACAAGATGGACTGGTCAAAGAACTGTACTATCCCTTTGCAAGAAGAGCCAGGGCAGGTATTATTTCCCAAGGAGGGTCAGTTCCCTTAGAGTCTGCAACACCATCTTGCCGATGTTGTATGAGTCTGTGGTAGCCAGAGACTTTTTCTACACTGTCATGTGCTTGAGCAGAAGTGTGCAAGTGATGGATATAAACAGACACAAACAAGCTGTCAGGAAGGCTGAACTGGTTCTTGGGGAGGAGCTAGACACTATCAGCCCTGTGGCAGAGAGGATGATGCTGTCCAGGCTTTGGTCAATTATGGACAACTACTTACTTGCTTCATAGTGTTGTGGTTGGACAGAAAAGCATGTGTAGTCATAGACTCCTCATCATAAAATGCTCCACTGAATGGCTCAGGAAATCATTCTTTCCAATGGCCATCAAACTGTGCAATCAGCAGGGAACATGTGAAATAGCCTATTTATATATACAGGCCTTTCTATTTATCCTTGTACCATAAGTTTCTGCAAATTTGTGTTTTTTCACAACAGTAACTGTTTTTCCGTTCCCTGACTTAGTTTTCATATATTTGATTATTTCATTTAATTTGAAATAATTTTAAAGTGTTATATGTTACATCGTGTATTACTATTTTTGTCTGTTTGTATCTGTGTATTATGCAGTCTGTAACAATTTCCTCCAAGATAATAAAAGTATTCTGGGTTCTGATTCAAGACTAACACCCACTCTATTGGACCATTGCAGCTTTACACATTGTAATGATTAGCTGTTTTTTTTTTCATTAAATGCAGCCTTTTGTACTATGGAGAACTTGTCCCTCCTGTCCTGTAAAAAAGTATATTACGATTTGAGTCATTCCTCTATGCTGCATGCCACTGATTGTCAGAATGTTCTGATTAGAAGAAGATTTCTAATTTGGCATTAATTATTGGTAAATGACTTACAAATGGGTTAGTGTAACTGAAAGAAATTTACTACTGGTAACTGGCTGCAGACCAATGTCTCAGACATCCCACCTTAGGCATAACAATCCATTGTCAGGGAGGCAGACGAATATTGCTGCTGGTGAATAGTAGAACAACAGATTTTTCTAACACTGTGAATCATTTGTGGGTGTCAGGGAGCTACTGTCAATTTGCGGAAAACTCTGGAACTTCAGAAAGAACTGCAATGTCTTGTGTTTGGATTCCAGTTATTGGAAGAAGGCTCACTAGGGCATTGTACTATGACAGACTGACCTGCTGGTTCTGGTAGGCAGTTACAGTCGTGAATACAGTCTCTGGAAAGCTGAAGGTCTTGACTCCATCTCCACTTGGGATTGGCCGGGTGGGTGAGAGGTCACTGCTGAAGTCCTTCCGGATCACATGGACCCGTGGCTGGTACTTATGCATGGAGTGCAGGATGACCTATAAGGAGACAGAGAATATGCAGTCACACGCTGTGCAATCGTAAGTCGCTTTGCATGGAGACATTAGGACAAGTGCTTCTAAAAAAACAGCGATTACTGAAAAAAGAACGTCATGGGATCTCCATAAGGCAAATAAGATAAGATAAACACCATTTTAACAATTAATTTCAATTAATTTATATAGTTTATTTGTATGGGAGAAAAAGTGCAACTGAGAAAAAAGTATGTGCATCACTTTGGAAGAGGATGCTAAGCAGAGAGTAGCCATCCATTTGTGAGATGGTTCTACTGAGCTGGAACTCAGGTATGCATTTGTGTTGTAGCTGAGAAAACGCATTTTGAGAGCCAGGCCTTCTTTATCCTCTTTGAAGATCAAATGGACATTGCGCTTTGAAACTAGCTTACGGTATACTTTTGGAGACAACAAACCTGAAACATCCCATAGCTCATTTTAGTTATTAAAATACCTTCAACTAAATATAATGTAAAAACATTTCATGGAAATGGGCACCTTATCATTTTCCTTGCAGTTATAAATCATCACATCACCTGTGTCCAACACACTCTGCTTATGTTACCAGCTTCCAGAGAAGCACTTTCATCATGCAGATATGGTATTGTTACTTTTGTCAACCATCTTCACTCTCAAAAAAAGTTAGAGAGAGCCAACCAAGACAAAAAAGGAACTCACCCACAGGGGCATGCATGGGCATTAAACGTAGGCATTGCCAGCCGTGGGCCCCCAGAGAAGGGCCCATTAACCCTAAAACAGGCACTACTCTTACAGGAAATAAAGCAAAGCCTGGCACTCTCTGGTATACAGTACAGCAAAGCGTAAGAAAAGTAAAGAGCTTTTCTCAGGGGCACAGGCTTTGAATGCTACTTAACCTGAGTGGAATCAGAATCAGAATCGGGGTTTATTGGCAAGTACGTTCACACATACAAGGAATTTGCTTTGGTGGTTGGTGCCAGAAGTGCGCACCAACACACCGAGGCAACCATCCACGGCGTGTAGTGCTGTTACTCATCCGTGATACAAATGGGTGCATGTTCCCCATACAAGTGGAAAAGGGGGCGGAGCAACTCACATGGCCCTGGTCATCCAGCTCATTGTTGGTGAGCTTTAGCTTGTCGAAGCTGACCACCTGCCTCATCCAGGTGTCCCCAGAAGCCAGTGAGTCAGGGTGGATGTAAACACGAGGGGGTACGGGGGAGTCTGCATTTCCTGCCACCATCCACTTGGAGCTGTGGTACACGTATCTGCAGAGCCATGGAGAGAGCGGGAGGCTAATCAGAGTCCAAAGGGCAGGACGATATATTGAAAAAGTCCAATTTCTAGCATCAGAGAGATGGACCAGTCACTGCCCGAGGAATAAACAGTAAGGCTGGCTAATCAACAGAAAAACTGAAAAGAAAATGCCTCTGTCCCCCTCCAAAACCTTACTAACAACTAATAGCCCCCAAACATCTTAGAAACGCTTCAGCTGTGGTCACCTTTGAGGGATAAAACATGGAGAGAAACCCTTGTAGGGCCCTTGTTATTGCCCACCCCAACCACAGAGAGTGCCAGGCTTGGCATTATTTCATGTGAGAAGGGTCGAAGTGTCAGGCAGGGAAGGTGTTAAAGCTAGCCAACGTCTAACTTTAACCAGAGGGAAGTTGGAGTATTCCTCTATTAACTCTTATAGATGTTTCATCTGGCAAAAACATAAGCAATAAACATTGGACTGTATGTGACATTCTGTCTGACAGGAAGTGTGTGTGTGTGTGTGTGTGTGTGTGGGGGGGGGGGGGTATTCACACACACACAAATACAATCATGTATACTGCATTCATGCCAGTGAATCACTACTGTGTAGTTCACTATACAAAGGATGAGAGTCAATCTGTGGTTCCAGCTAAAATGCATGTGCTTCTAATGTTTAAAGGATTGGCAGGGTGTCAAATGGACAGGGTAACTTCCTCTTTATTTCTTTCTGAGTTCAAAGATTATAAACAATGCATGGGCGACACCCAATTTGATCTACCAAAACAGGACAAGGTCGTTAAGGTCCACATTTCAGTCATTAATTCCAGAATCCAGCTAAGAAAAAAGCAAACATTCTGGTGATACTAAAGGCAATCCATGATGTAATGGTTATAGTGTTATAGTGGACTGTGGGGAAAGTCTCCGCCAGGGAAAATATCCAATTTAATTTTTATAACTACATTTGGCCTCTAAAGTCTTTCATGCATTTTGAGGATCTCTATGGGGTTTCCTTAAAGGCCTACGGCTTGCATTTTAACTGTTTAAAATGTACTTTTGATTAAAAATTTCAGATTCCAAGCCCATATATTTTGCTGTGCAAAGTCTGATTTGCAGACCAAAGGCAATCAGAGAGTGTCTTTGTCCCAGGAGTGTTTGGGGCCAAACAGAAGTAAAAAAGCAATATTGCAGTCTTTTTGGATTTTTCTGAATTTTCTTTTTCCATTCTCGCACAAAAGATGGATTACAGACCTGTATCTCTTATTGTCCACTGGTACTATATCCATCGCAATGTAGTATTGCTGATGGGGGTCCAGGCCAGCGATTTTCACTCTCATGGCTGGAAACATCCTCCTGAAGGGAAAGAAGTGAAAAGGCGAAAAAATGGTAACCTCATGACCACGGGCATCATTTTCACACTCTGAAGTGGCTTTTAGGTACAATGCGACCCCTTTTCTGTACCAAAATACAGCCTTGGTTTCTCTAACCTGAACCTCAAATGGATCATGCTTTTTAACTTATTTTAGTTCATCAGTTATATTTATTTATTTACAGGCCATTATTTTTTCCAAACCAGTTGTGTTTATTTTTACATTTAAGGTGATTTTGGGCAAATAAATAAAAAATAAGAAAGGTACAGTAATGGCAATACTTATTTGAATAGATTACTACATTAATCAGAGCATACTGCATGGCCCTAATATAACAAAATTCACATAGTTTGAACACAATGTGGTTCCCAAAAGACAGTCTGCAGTAGGATACTAGAGGAATGTAAGGTTAGATTTGAATTGTTTAATATGTTTCATATAAAAGGGAAACACGTTTTAGTGTAAAGTGTATAATATGCCTTGATTGACAAATTTACCCAGTAACCCAACCTTTATCTGGGGACAGCTGTGGGGATTTGAGAGTTTTGTTATCAAAATATCTTACATAGTTATGAAATGGATTACAAATGCTTACATTGTTAGAAAATGGATTTAAAACATCATATTTAAATTAGAATATTAGTTATCATGTATAAAGTTCATACATAACGGTATCCAATATACAACGGTGCTAATGTGAGTAGGGGTAAAAATAAAAACGCATAAACCTGTTAAATATATTCCAAAATAAAGGTGTCAAGGTATACGCTCAAAATGTAATGCGTGTATCTATAAACTTAGATTCAGCGGTTCTGTATAATCTAAAAGGAAAGAAAATGATGTAGTTGTAAAGTATAAGCTGGCAGTAAAGTAGCCTGTTTCACAATCTGGACCCAATTCACTCTAAGCAATTTCTGCGAGCTTTGAAACAAACTTAACATTTTAGCGACATTGCCATATAAAAATGTACGGCTGGAGCAGACAGACGTTTCCAGTCAATTCCCCGCTGTACCATTTCAAACGTTGCGTTTTTTCATTAAGTATCATAAATCTTTCCTTTTATAATGAAAGGAAAGAACTGTTTTTTGCTTTTCTTCTAAATTTAGAGGATCATTATTAGTTGAAGCAAGTAATAAATGTGGCCTATTCGAGGAAATAACTTTTGTTATAACGATTGAAGTAATTAAATCCTAAAGCCCAGTCACCATTGCAAATGTAATAAAAAAAAATTAAAACTGCACTAATTACAGGCCTAAGAACTTATATAAAACAAGGGCACGTCTATGACGATTTTCTTAACAGCACTCAATAATAATAATAAAAGAATGAATTACTCGACAATATGAAAATGTATACTTTTTGGGTTTCCTTCCTCGATTTATCTTGAGCTATTGAGGGTTATTTCAGGATTAGTTCAGTTGTAAATAATTGCTAAAATAATTAACTACAGAACTTCAACATTAACCAATTACAACTGTAACCAATTATCAGAATTTAGATTTAATTTTAAGGGTAGTTAACAGTAATAGTATAATAATGACTGCATTGACTATTAAATTGAATCAGTTTAACACAAACAAATAAATTAATTAATGCCAGCAGTACATTAATTGTGACTCTTGCTATATATTTTTTTACATTTTAACAAAAGGGGCCTGTAAAAAAAGAAATAAAATAAAATAAAAGCTGTATTAATGCCATAATGTTAAAATAGCTACACTCAATTAAAAGATGCGATAGAAACCAATACGTTTTTAGTAACCAATTAAAATTAGCCAAAATAATAAGCTTTTTTTGGCCACTTTGAGCCAAGTTTAGTATCGACAAATTTAGCGCTATGCTAGCATAATTGATTCTTTTTAGCAATTTATAGATGGTCCCGGTGATTTTCTCCTACTTATATAAATATAATATACATTTAATACAAATTTAATATAAATTTTACAAGAAAAAATAGTTGGGTTAAGAGTGCAGATTTATATTTATAGCCTAATATTGTACTATTGATTAGTTTTAGTACTGACAAGGTAATGAAAACATTAAAGAATAAAGAATCGACGGCTTTAAATAATTTATACAACGAAAGAGCTGGTCTTTTGCCAGATGTACAATATTAGATCTTAAAGTATAATTAATTATTTGTTGTTTATAAACTTAAAACCCCACAGGTAAAGCATTCCTTAAGGCAGGTCAGTTCACCCTTAGGCCTATGAGTTCACTTATACCTATCATTGGTCAGAAATTATTTCCGTCACCAATTATTTGAATGTTTTTCGATATAATAATATAGATGGAGAATGTAAAACAAAGGCCAGATGCCAGTCTTCCTTAAAAAAAGTCAAGCCCCAGGTAAACTTGAGTCAGCCCCTGATATGTTTGATAGTTAAAAACTCCCCTCTTAAGGACCCAGAAACGCTTTATCACCAAGTGGACATGCGTGAAGCTGCGGGTGACTCGTATTCCTTTCAATATAAGCTTTATAACCGGTTTGTATTCATTAAAGTAAATCAACCTTTTACAAAATTTAGTAAAACTTTCCTTATTTAATCACTGTACTCACTAATTAGAAACATTTTAATGGAAATCCATTTGCAGATATACGTGTGTATACCTCATGGGCTGTATCCACTCCCGTTGCACATGTTGCCTTACCTGCCCGCTTTTGTGATAATCATCTCTGTGCCAATGTCGTGAAATCGTTTCCAGAGGTCAGCACATTGCAGCTCCACCTGAATTTCATCCATGGACGAAAGGGTGGGTGGATCACAAGTAGCTGAGGTCAGATCTGAGGGGGAACTAAAGGAACAGGACGACCTCTCAGCCAGGCCTTCGCCATCTGAGCCCGGGCTGGCCTCTGATTCTGAAAAGTACACAATTTCAATGAACTCGTTAGACATTGTCCAAATCATTTTGCACATATGTAAATGTGCAGCTGTGTTGACTACAGCTGAAGCAATATTAATCTGCATTACTGCAACATTTGAGCATATTTATTTGCCAGCCTATTTTGTAAAATTGACAAAGATAATACATAAGCATAATATGTAGCTGTGAATGAATAATTTTATCTCTATAGCGCAAATACAAGTTTCAGTGCTGTTACTTATACTTGTTATTAACAACAGTTCTTTTATCATACTATAAATTAACTCTAAAAATTACATTAAAATCCTGGGGATCTGTTTGGGAAAACTTGGGAAAAAATTCCCCAAGCGCTGTACATTATGCTTTTTAATGCGCAGAACCTTGGTGTTTTTTCCCGTGAACGTAAATGAAACGTTCATTATATTTAGGCCTATTGATCTGGTCTTTCAATGTGACTGCCATCATTTAAAAATGTAATAATACAATAATAATATCGTAATAGAAAAACAATGAACAATGTGTTCATATTTGCCACCCAATTTTGGGAACCCTCTAGAAAGGAAAGTTTTGTATTGAACGCTTCAAATACATACCCCATAATTATGTAATATTGACATGAGTTACATTTAATTTCAAGTTCAAATTTCACGTTTGTCACATGCAGTTATACATCGTATAAGAGTAGTGAATACTGTACTTCAGATACATGTATGTGATACTGCAAGGATGCGTTTGTGATTTTACTTTTACCAGGAACTACATATTGCCTTGGTGGCGTGTTAAGTGTTGGCTGTGAGCTGCTATTCAGATGTGCAATATTCATCTGGTAATTTATCTGTATTACTACATTCAACAGTATTTATTCTATTTATATATATCATATTTCTGTTTCTCATGTATATATCGTGTGTATATAGTGCAGAGTCTCTTTTATAATTTTATTTCAGTTTCTTTATCTGATATTCATTTTTATGTTCTTGTCCTGTGTCTCTGTGTGACCATTTAGTAGTACATGAGCAATTTCCTCTGGGATCAATAAAGTGTTTCTGATTCTGATTCTGATCTTGCACGTCAACACATAGCTTCATTGAAGTCATTAGCAGTACATTCTGCCCTAAATTATTTGCCATCAAACTTAACTTGCAGTTTCCCAAGACACAAACCTGCATGCCATTTCAAGTCACAGGGCTTTTCTGGACAAAAGGTCAATATGACACCTAACCTGGTACAAACGACAGTAATTTGAGTTTGGTTTTAATTTTATAAAGAACATTTAGCACAGGGCTTTTCAACCAGGGGTGAAATCCACTTCACACAACTAGAAAGATACTCAAGGGGAGAAATGCTTGTTTCTTAGTGAAACATGTGATCATGCAGTAGTGGCAGGAGCAGTGCTGGTCAAAGCCCAGTGGAGCCCTAGGCCACCTATATTATTGACAGTGGGTAGGGGGTCCTGAGCCTATTTTCTTTTGAGGGTCTCAGTTAAAAAAAAGGTTGAAATTTAGGAGATATTCAGGAGAAATGATTTAGGAGATAGTCTAACATATATGTAGATAAATATATGTTTTAATTTTGAGTTTTTCTGTTATTTTCAAATCAACCTCTGAATATTTCTGAATAACTTGTTATTTTAATGAAATTTCTCATTTTCAGTAAAGTCCAGCTGAGTTCAGAAAGGAGAGGGTGCATGCAGGATGTCACAAAGAATGGCTGACAGTTGGTCAAAGTGTGTATCAAGGCCTGACCTCAACAACAACCCCCACATACCACCCAAGCACTTCAGGGAGACAGGATGGTCAGGTCTAAGACAGTCTAGTGTACCAGCCACATTAAGGGAGAGACAAAAGACCATCACCGCTGGCAAACAAAAAAAAACAAGGCCAAAAAGAGAGCCTGTCTGCTCCTGAGCCAGTGAACATGGCTGGATGGATCCTATCCTATTGCTCATCAAGATGCTCCCATTTTTTCTGTAATATGTGATGTTAACCACATTTTTTTTCACTGCTGGAAATGATAAGCTAAACCTAATTGAATGTTTCTTGAGCTAGTCAAACAAGCCACACATTTTCATGTTTTGTACATGGAATGTGATTTTTTTTAAGTTTTGATGTCTTGACAGAATTTAGTGATCTAATGAATACAGCAACCTGTAAGCATAAGAGTTTCAGAGTAGGACTTAGCTGAATGTTATAAGAATACGTAACAGCACTTAACCCTCAATCACTTCTCGACTATTTTATCACGTTGGGCAAATATTTGTAAAATTGGGCCCATAAATACCAAAGAACTTAAGATCAAATTGTGACAGGTTAAGATCCATACAGACTGATGTCAAAGTTACTGTAATGACAATTTCATACTCCACCAAGGCTGGAGAAGCATTTATATATCACAGTATTAACTAGTTTTTTAAACTGGAGCTCTGGCCAGTGCAGATTTTCTGTTCAAGTTATTTTCCCAAAGTTAGGGAACTGTTTTCCACTATTTAACCCAACTGGCTTTCAGATTTATAGAGCTCCTCTCTCAGTTGTTTTTCTGAGTAATATACTTGAAATACATACAATGTATTGTCTTTAAGTAGCAATCTGAATGCAATAAATGGTTATTGCTCATTTCTGAAAGGGACAAATAATCCAGGCCATTTCAGTATGCTCTTACAACGTGCAGTCATGTGAGCATATAACCCTGGTAAATGCACCCCATACTGTGGTGAGCCTAAATAATATCGTATTAATATATCC
>JABFEA020000038.1:1230948-1241590 GCA_019775915.2 Cyphomyrus plagiostoma
CCCCCCCCCCCCCCCCCCCCCCCCCCCCCCCCCCCCCCCCCCCCCCCCCCCCCCCCCCCCCCCCCCCCCCCAGAGCGGGTCCAGGTATTCATATTTTTACAGGGATTCTACATTTGTATGGGCATAACCTTAATCCCAGCTATGATGACTATAACCCCTGCCCAGCCCTAATTTTACCCATGAGTAACCAAACAAAATATGAGACTTTTGATATTTTTAGTTTTTTTGATTGCATTCACAGATTTTTATAAAATGAAGGTTATCCTTCAATGGGGAAATCTTTTCCCCACAATGTAATAGTTACACACACACAGCACAGAAATTCTATTGCAAATGGTCTTTGAGATACTGAAGGAAATGCAAAAAGTGGAGCAACTGTCCCCGCTCTACCCTACTAATTTTTCTTTACTCACAACCTAAATACAGTAGTACTTCAGTTCTCAAACTCATAAGAACTCAAATTTTTAAAAAGTCGAACCAACCAGGGGTGCATTTCTCGAACAACGACGGAAGTTAGCATTAACGATGCATCATACTACAGTAGTTCAAACTAACATCCGAACAATGACTGTTTCTCGAAACCGTCGTACCACAGTAGTTCGAACCATGTTAGTTCGTTAGGACTTCCGTAGTTGGAACTACAGTGGTTCCAGCACTGATTGGTCAGACTCATGGCGAACCTACCCTAGTTTGAACTTCGGTGGTTCAAGCACTGATTGGTCAAACTTACGGCAAGTTGTGCGCAGCAGCTAAGAAAGTTCTTTCACAGCCGGTCGTGTACAAAAACTCACAAACTGTGTAAAATATATAATAATTAGCAATCGTGCCAAAATAATGCAATACTTCTTGGAGTGGTAAACACAACTTTTAGCTATGACACTGCATTTTGTGGAAGACGCTCCATTTGCAATTACGTTGATTGCAGTTTATTGTGTTGCAGTCACACTACGACCACTTACAAATTCCTGGTCCGATGTTGTCGCTTACAGAAAGCTAGTGGGTGACTGGAATACACAGGTGCGTGTAATATCCAAACATTACAGACGTAATTTCCCAAGTACAAAGGCATGGATTCGTATCTAACTGCTGTAGTGTCATTCTACTCTTCCATTATGGCAATGACAGCTGTCAGTGAATAAGGAGTACTTCATCAAAATGCTGTACTCTTTTTTTAAGGCGACTGCTGTCCATCTTAAGTTATTTGTATAATGAAGAAACTGCGCAACACCCAATGATCTGCATAGGGCTACAAATACACACGTACACATACAAGGGATAATGATTTATTATAATTATTTTTGTTTTATTATTTCCTTTTAATTTTATAGATGTTTTTTTTAATTATTATTTCTCTTTTTTCTCTATATATGGCGAAGTGTACTATATGACACATAACATCCTTTACCAAGCAATACACACTAACTGCATATGCCACTACAGGGGCGGGCAATCTTATCCAGAAAGGACTGGTGTGTTTGCAGGTTTTTTTTTGTTATAACCGTTCGATCAGTTGCTCAAACACAGTTGTGCGAACTCTTCAGTCGATCGGTCCTCTACGTTTTACTCTAAGCACGGAGTTGCAGCGAAAAGCTGCATGGATAAAATTAGCCACCCCTGTGCTAATTAATACATTGCAGTCTGAGATTTGTCCCTATTGCTCACTAGACAGTTACCGTACTTATGACCAGAGACCCAAACAACAATTACATTTCAAACTACATTTTCAGACAACTTCACATTATATGTGATCGTAGAGATAATAATACAACATAAAGAATAATTTATCTATTAAACATTATTACATTTCTTACTTACATGGTGACTATACCCTAACTAGACTGCATTTTCCACCATCGCTGACATATTTACCCAGAACTACGCTAAAAACTACAGCTCGCGAGCTGTAGTTCAAACTACACAACTTAACTTCAGTGTTTGCGACTGTTTGTTCGAACCATGGTTTCGAGAAACACCTGCATTGTTGAATGATACATCGTACTACGCAAGTACTCAGTATCGTTACCTCTGTAGTTTGAACTATGGTTTCAAGAAACACCTGCATCGTACTTACATAGTTTGAACGACAGAAGTTGCTAACATAGTTAGCAACGATGGTTTCGAGAAACGCACCCCAGTTCGGAAAAAAAAAATTACCTAGAGCTCGATCTGAATTTCAGAATTCAAACCGTGAACGCCGACCTAAGATAACTTGTAGGCTTTTGGAAATGAGTCACACAGCACCTCTCTCAGCGGAAACAAAGGGTAAAGCTTCAGTCTGAGCCTCGCATTCACTGGGACAGCATCGTGCATGTTTATACTAGCTGAATACATGTATTTAGACAGTAAAAAAACATTGACAATGATAGTAACAGTAACAGTAATTAATTATATAATAAAATTAGTAAAGTTAATTTTGTGTTTAAATGCTAAAAAAAAAAAAAAGAGTGTAATTTTTTGGGGCCGGGAACCAATTAATTGGTTTTCCATTATTCCTTATTCGATCACAACTTAAACTTTTTAGGATTCGATCCGGAGTTCTGAACAGATTAAATTCAAGTTCTGAGGTACCACTGTATAACTGTAAAGTGACAAGAGCCTGGATTTGTTCATTTTCTTTTGTTTATTTAATATCACATCAGATAAGATCCACACCTGAGATTTTAACATTTTTAGTTGTTATGAATATAAAATGACCTAACAAAAGCTTAAGTGTAGCACGAAGGTGCAGAGTACTTTGTTTGGGAAACAGTCAGATATAAATGATGTCTTTCATGTACATCCTAATCTTTTCAGCAGAATCCAACTAATTTTTGGACCTGTCTTAGAACTGGAGCAGCCAGTTCCCGGGCCCTGCTAGCTCCATGAGCCAGAACAGTTTCCAGGTAGCCTACATCTGCACGTAGCTTCTGGATTTGGTCCCGGATGGGAGTCAGTTTTTGGACCACAGTGTCCGCCACCACCTGCTTGTACCGGGCTGTGTCTAAGCCACGGGCCTGCTCCACCACTGCCTCTATGCTGAGACCAGTCACTGCTGCATGAATCGCTACCAGGTTGGACACGCCTGGCCGTCGCTCAGGGTCATAGGTCACTTCTGAGTTGAAGTCTGTCACTGCCTTTCGGAACTTGAGCACGATGTCTTCTGGGGAGTCAGTGAGGTGGACGGTGGCCAACTTCTGGGAGTCAGACTTGGACATTTTGGAGGTGGGGTCTCTGAGAGATTTCACTTTCCTCATGGAACCTACCGCACAGAGAGTGGTTGGGATGAGATGACGGTTTAATTGTTAATTAAAATCATTCATAACATTTTCATTGAGGCGGCTATGGTACAAAACCCCAAAAAAGGCACACACTAGATGTGTAGATAGACACTTTCTTGACTGGATGGACTCCTGGGTTTCAGTTTCTGTAGTAATGATAATGATATTGGCAACCAGTGAAGAAGTTATAATGAGAGTTTCAGGGAGGAGCCAGTGATGTTCTTTTTACTGATATGATTTTACAAGTGAGGGGGCCAATAGCATAATGACTGACAACCGCCTGAAATATCATTGCTTTCTCTGTGCCAGATTTGGTCTCGCATGCTTAAAATGAAGAGGAGGCCAAAGGAACATTCTGGAAACGAGCAATTGGAGCCAATGGAATGGATGATGAAGAAGTCCTCTAATCAAAGCTCCATTGCATGCTTGACTGGAAACAGTGTATTCTTCTGAAAGGGATAATTACAGGATGCAATAGTTTGTATATGTGTGTGCGTATGTGTGACTCACTAAGGAGGGCCTGGGGCTCAGGGAAGATCTTCCCATACTGGTTGTTAAATATACGGGCTGTGTCCTGGGCCAACTCTAGGTGCTGGACCTGGTCCTCCCCAACCGGGACGTGAGTGGACCTGTACAGTGAACACAGAATAGTGAACATGAACAAACATCCAGTACTTTGACATAACAAAAAAAAAAGCACTAAAATTCTGATGCAGACTGAAACCAAAATATAACTAAGGAAAGCCAAACTCCTAAACTATAGGGACTATTATATTTTATTTATTTATTTATTTTATTGGGGACCAAATACTACTAATGCCAGTACATCTGCGTAAGACATGTTAGAAAGGAGTTAGGTTCTGTAAACAGTGTTGGTAATGAGCAACCTCACCTGTACAACAAAATGTCAGCAGCCTGGAGCACAGGGTACATGTACAGACCCACACTCCCCTCATTCTTCTGTTTGCTTTTAATCTAGAAAAGATTAAGGAGAGTGAGGAAAAGAAAAGAGTGAGGATGAGGGAAAACGAGTCTAGCTGAAAAACACATTAGGCCTACGGCGATATGCATAATGTGTTGGCACATAAAGCACTGCTCATTTGCTCTCATGCCTCTTGTGATATTTCTATGGATGTTTAGGTGTACTACTGGGCTGGTTTGTGGTTTGGTGGGTTAGGACTCTGTGCCCATGATCAGCAGGTTGTCGGCTCAAGTCCTCTGGTTGGCAGAGTGATGTCACTGTTGGGTCCTTGTGCAAGGCATTTAAATTCTACTTGCTCCTGGGACTAGCTGACCATTTTTTCTCAATTGCACATCCCTTGCATCTGCTAAATACAATTGGTCCTCCATATCTGTGAACAGAACCAACCATGGATTGAAAATATTCAGGGGGGAATCCAGAAAGTTTCAAAAAGCAAAACCTGAATTTGCTGAATGCAGAGAACCACGTCGCAAATTCAATTTGGAAAGGCTCATACAATTTTCAGTGAAATATGAGGGTAGCTGAAAAGTAACTTGGCTTCATTTTTTTCCCGCTCCTAGCATTCTGATTTGCCATATTGGTAAGGTGAGTCCCCTTTCTCGTTTATCTACACTGCTTTATTGTGCTGATAACAAAGAATACTGGTTAAAATTCGGTATATGACCCAGAGTCTGCAGAGTGAAGGCAGAAAAAAATAATTTTATTTTACATTATCAAGTGCATTGTTATAGGTAGTATAAGTAATATAGAGATGATTCAAAGTGCAAGATGGATAGGTGTAGATTATATGCAAATACTACACCATTTTAATGAAGGCACTTTTCCACTACCACCCATAACCGAGCTGTACCCAAGTCATAAATGCGCTGACATGGTCCTGCTTACCAGCAGGGCCGAAAGTGACCAAGTGCTTCCAGTATGCTAGAGGAAAGATCGCAGAAGCGACTTTAACAGCTGTCAATTTTGGTATCTGCTGGGTGTCCTGGAACAAAGCCCCTGCAGATATGGAGTGTGGACTGTAAGTAAATGTAAAGGTTCTACTTAAACCTATTATAAAGGGGGGGGGGTATTCTGGGAAAGAGTGAAGACAGTTCGCAATTCTATTAATATAATACACATCTACCTTCACTCAAGATGGGATTCGGTCACTTCCTTAAGCCCAGCACAAGCCCTGATGCCTGAACCACCACCTTGCAGAAACTGAACGTCTGTTTTGTTCTCCTCCATTGCCCTTGCTGAAAGGCTGTCATTTTTTCCCATTCCTCCTGCCATTTGGTTAAGCACCTTTCCTTCCTCCCATAGCCACACCACATCATTATGTCCAGACTGGGGGCATACTGGAGCATGTTAGGAACAGCGCTTCATAAAAATCAATTAACACAGATGATTGGAAACGAAGTTCCAGGGGGCCATCCCTGCACTCACCTTCCACTGTGGCAAATGTCGAAGGCGCGGCATGCTGGTCAGGCATACCAGAATCCAGCAGAGCTCCGCGTGCTCAGACACCTGTGAATGAGCACAAGGCACTGTGAAGGCCAGGTACAGGGCAGCTGTGACACACAACACTTCATAGCACCAGTCACCAGGTAACAAGTCCCATAGATACTCAATGAATATTCATGAGTAAGTGTGACTGCCTGTATCATTGAGTCACCAGTCCAATAAATATGTAAAAGAATACTCTTGAGTAAGTGTTACTAGCAAAAGTCCTTGTGGTACTCAAGTGATTCATTGTGGCTTCTCCTTACCTGTGTGATGGGGCTGAAGCATTCATTTTCTGCACTTCTTTATATGTTTTTTTTTAATCAAGGTACGCTGTTCTTCTGAACATTGTCTGACACGCCAAATTTTACTCAGAATTTCAGAGAGAAATGTACTATAACCAGCTGCCTTCCCTCCTTAAAAAAGATCCACAATCAACACCTGGTTTTTCACAGAATGAATGACCTCACTAAGTGAACGTCACACTGCTATTATTTTGAACACGCCCCTTTCAATGAATGATTCAATTACACAGAATCAGCAGTATTGTCACGTCATGTCACGACTGTTGGGTCTGTTGGTTTTCCATTATTCTACTACACCTACTAGTAAATTATTTGCCATGTAGACATAATTTCTACCAAAAACAGTAATTGATCAGGTTAGTGATGTTGGACTGCTATTATTTTGAACACTACACTGCAGTAAAGTTAGCTTTATATTCGGTTTTTCAGCTGAAATATATTTCGACAAAAGCAAGCAACACCCATTGGTTTTGTAGATATCTTTACGGGCAAATTTAAAATAATATTTCAATGTTTGTGAGTGCATTTCACCTTCAATAGCCCAACTGTCTTATTTACAGTCACTGGGGGTAATTAATAAATAAGTTTAAAAACACAGGGCTCTCAAGTCCCACGCATTGACCCTGAGACTAATGCATTTTAACCAGTTCACATACACACATAAACGGCCACAGTTTGTGTTTCTCACACTGAAAAGTAAGGGATAACGCCCACCAAGGTGTCCTGTCACACAGAATGACAGAATGATGCGCAGGTGTACGGATTGGAGTTTCCCACCAAATTCATAGCTGTTCCAAGTTATACGGAGTTAATAGCTACCTATCAGCCAATGAGAAAATAGCATTTGTTTCCAAAATGATCCTGCTGCAAGCAGGTTATTACATGGATGAGCACACATACGCAAGTGCAGACAAGGTGGAAGTGAAAGAGCAAGATCCGATGAATGCAGTAGGCAGGGCACTCAAGTGTCACGCATTGACACCCCTAACAGACATAATCTCATTCCAAACTTTTGGTGAAACTTGAAAGCCCTGAAAACATATATATCTAAGTTACACAGTGTGCATTGTCCCCTAGTGTGTAATGCTTAAAGCAAACTGTACCTGACATGTCTGTTTAGGTTTTTACTTATCAGTCCATTAATTCTATCCTTTGTACTTTAAATGGACACAGTACAATTATAAATAACAGAAAAGTGTTGCATGGGAATGCAAAACTATTGTGAGAAAATGCAAAATTGTTAAAAAAAAATATTTCCCACTCAGACATCTTAGGGGCTCCTACCGCAGCTGATTTGTAGAAAAGAAAAAAAAAAATCACAAATACATCACTAACTACAAATATGTATTTTTATTTGTGTTGTGTAGAATCATATCCACAAACATAAGATGATTTATACATTTTGAAAGGGTTTTGAATATTTTTGGAACACGTTATATAAATACGAAGTGCAGCCGTGATATTGTTATCAGGATATGAAACTACTTATATCAGGATATAAGGTTTTGATAATATCGCACAGCCTAAGTGCATGTATTCCTTTATGTGTATGCAACTGAAATCGTCAACAAAAGGTTTTTTTCTTATTCGATGAGTGGATTAGATAAAAACCAAATTCCCGACAATTTTATTTATATTTTTAAAATGCGAAATCCTATAAAATATTAGGTGGGACAAACGCCGCTGTTTTGAATATTGGGCTTGATGTCCCTCATCCGTCCGCCACACCCCCTGGATAATGCTTATGGCTGATGGCTGTGCACACAAGATTGCAGCTGCAGACTCCATTTTTGCACTCAGCATCCCTCTGTCATTGCAGTTCCCGTTTTCCAGTTTTGTGGTGATTATGGATCAGGTCAAGTGTATATTTTCAGGTGTAGATTTTCATCCATATACTGTTTTTGTGGAATGGTAAAAAGATCCATCAAAGATCAAATAAATAGAGTAATAAAAACAGACTGAGTTATCCTGTTCTCAAGGTTTATTTATGTGTCTGACACAAAACCATGCACTGTACTGCTGTATGTCAGTGCCTGGTGGTCAGAGCACAGCATAAATGCAAAGGTAAAACTACATGTGCCTTAACTCACAGATCCCGACACAAGCCAGAACCTCCAGTTCGCCCACAGAATATTTTTGTTCGGTGGGGGTGAGAGCAAGGGAGACAAAGTTAATGGGTCATTCAACTCCATCCTGCAGCAGTGACAGTACAGCTCCAGTACAGAGGAAGAAATGTGCCAGGACAGGAGGCCACGATACACTGAAAAAAATCTAACCTTCAAAATCGTTAACTGAAATGAAGATTCTGGAAAGAAGCAAATACACTTAATAAATGTTCAGGTAACTAAGTGGTTCCCACACTGGGGGGCATGCCCCGCTAGGGGGGTGCAGAGGTATTGCAGAGGGGCGCACCAATGAGAATCAGGGAAATCAGGGGTATGTGCCACCTTAAAATAATCTTTTCACAGACTGGACGATTAAACAAATGAAGCAGTGCAACATTACAGTAACTAATAATAAATAAACCACTAACTTATAAATGCTCTAATAGTACAGATGTCATTTAAACTTTATTTTACCAGGTAAATTAACTGAAAACCAGTTCTCACCCCTTTACGTAATATTCGGGAGAAATAGCAGATTACATATCGGAACTTCCTGGGATATAAGCGTCATGTTATTCAGCCAATAACAGCAAAGTTGTGATGCCACGGAGGCTGTTCCAGTTTGTTCAGCCGGCTGAGACGTGCTGTATAATCTGTCTTAAGTGGTCTTGCTCTTGCAGGTTTTTTGTACCATATGACATGGTGACACGTGACAACAGTTTGCAGCGCTGGACAAAAAAATCTAACCATATCATGAAAAACGAGGTTTAAAATTTTCTACGAGGTGCAGAGAGACTATCAATTAATGGGTATGATTTAGTGTTGTTTTATGCTATAGTATAGGCTGAAACCTGTGGTTATCATTAAAAACAATATGTTGTAATCGTAAGACAAATTTTAATTTGTGTACGCCAATAAATATTAATAGGAATGTTAAATTTACATTTGCATAATTTTAAACTCATGCTGGACTTATATTTTTAATTGATCGCTCTTTTTTTCTCCCAGTGGTGAAATTGGACCATTTGTATTTTGTAATTGCATTTGTTTCACTCAATTAGAAAAGGGAGCTGTATTTCAAATAAAGTTTGAATCTTAACCTGTGTAGTTTGAATGGGGCGGCTCCATAATGTTCCTATCTAGAAAAGGGGGGCCTGCGGAGAAAGTCTGGGAACCACTGGCATAAGGTAAGACTGACTTCTACTTTTGTGCTATATTCATTACTATTAAGTTTTGTTTAGATAATTTGAAGTGAAAAGATTGGTATGTACTGTATATACCAAACTAATGTTAAACTTAGTCGTTCAGTAATTTTGTGGCGACATTTCTTTTTGCAATGTTAGTCAAATGATAATGCAACCAATATATGACAGATGAACTACTTGAAATTACAGAATAAATGTAATTTCTGGCATTATAAATTATTTTTAATTAAAGTGACTATGGTAATTTTGGCGACAGATGTGACACGGTAATGTTAGCATTAAGGTAAACTTTAGCTAACTAACATCAGCTATCATATTTCTCAACATTTTACAACAGAAATATTATGATGTTAGCTGCCTGAAGTGTAATACAGATATTTGAGATGCTGAGATGCATTTCAGATAAGGGACCATGATCTCAATAGCAGTATTTAACAGTAATGGAAAGGTAAAAATGATGGCTCAATACCTATTTCTACTGAAGTCGAACATCAACATTTGTCTATTAGACCTAGCAGATATTACAGTGGTACCTCAGTTCTCGAACTTAATCTGTTCTGGATGCCAGATCAAATCCTAAAATTTTCGAGTTCTGATCAAATTTTTCCCCATATGAAATAATGGAAAACCAATCAATTGGTTCCCGGCCCCCCAAAATTATACCTAAATATGTTTTTTTTTTTTTTTAGCATTTAAACACAAAATGAACAGGATAAAACAAGAGCATTTTCCCCAATTGTTTCCAAAATTATAAAGATCTTATCCCAACATTACCCCTGTCCTGCCCCGATCGTCTGCTCCTTCCGTGTGCCACGCCCCCTCATTAACCTAGTGTGCGATCCCCATGTGATCAGATGTTTCTGGTTGTTGTCATTAGTCCTCTGTATTAAGTCCACATTTCAGTTTAATTCCCCAGTCCGGTCATTGGGTGCGTTCGACTTGCTTACAGCGCTGGCTTAAAGCAATGCATTCTGACCCTGACGCAATGCATTGCGGTTAGATGCATTGCGACGTCTTGCCTGGCTGCACAAACTGGGACTGCCTCCGTGACGACAAACCTTTGTCCTTTTTGAGTTTAGTTACACGCATGACGTTTGTATCCCAGGCTGTTCCGATGTGTAATCTGCTATTTTTCCCGAATAACACGTAAAGCGGTGAGAACTGGTTTTCAGTTAATTTACCTGGTAAAATAAAGTTTAAATAAATTACATAAATGCTTTAATTTTACACATACACTCACCTAAAGGATTATTAGGAACACCATACTAATATGGTGTTTGACCCCCTTTTGCCTTCAGAACTGCCT
>JABFEA020000038.1:1292739-1303680 GCA_019775915.2 Cyphomyrus plagiostoma
TTTCACAATCATAATTTAATTTCCTTCTCAAAATCAGCAGTTTCACAGATAAAGTAAATTAACAATTTACAGCTACATTTCGGGCTTGTCGGGTCCCAGCTCCTTAACGTGGATTTTTTCCACCATTGTCCTTCTCACAAAAGGGTAATTCAATAATGATCTCACCGAATTTGGTGGAAGCTGAGCGCCGCGATCCCGCGGATCCCAAGGGCTTTTAAAGGGGCAGTGCCCGAGTGGCAAATTTGCAAGCTTTTAGATGCAAAAATATTTTACATGCAAAAAATCAACATGTATATATTTCGCATGCCACAAAACTCAACATGTTGATTTTTCACGCCTAAGGACGTAATTTTTTTACACCTTCAGACGTCAAAAACAGGCAGAATTTCTCTCTTTTTAAATTCGGACATACACTTAATTATTTAAAAATATAATAAAATATGTGCATGTATGCGTATATTATTAATATTCTTAATTACAATTTGTGTTGCTACTAGTAGTTGTATTTAACAAAATTTACTACTCTTATTATTATTAAAGTGAGTAATTATTTGTCACTACAGCTCAGTGCACAGTGCACCACAGCTAAATGTGACCTCTGCATGTGATTCATTTGTGAAGGAGCTAGCCCACTGGGGCAGGGATGTATTAGAAAATATGTCTCTGCCCGCAGACGCACACCTGACAGGGGAGGTGCGCGAAACTCTGACATGTTTGAGTGGGGGTGGCAGAAGCGAAATTAAAAATGGAAGCTGACGCCCTTGGTTTGGCTTATGGTCCACTGGCTGAACTCCCAGATGTGCCCGCAATGCCGCCAGCAACAATGCCAAAAGCGGCAAGCAAAAACAAGAGGAGAAGACGGAGACAGGAAGACGTGCCAGAAGTCTCCTTGGGGGCCCTCTCGCTCTCCGCTGTATGCCCTGCTGCATGTTGGGAGGAATCCCTCCCGGTGCTTGATCCAGCATTCTTCACGCCAGCTGCAGCTTGCCCCGACTATCTGCCTGTCGCTTCGCTGCTTTCATCGGCAGCACTTCCTTTCTCTAGGAAGCACCTGGCCCTTAAAGGGGCCAGGTCTATTTGGGACGCTATTCCGCGGGTCCCAAAATTCCCACACCGGGCAGCCTCCCCCGTGCCTCCTGCGCCTGCCTCCCTGGCGCCTCCTGTGCCCACAGCTGCCTCCCCACTGCAGCCTCCCCGGTGTGGCCTGTGCCCGCTGCAGCCACCCCGGCGCCGCCTGTGCCCACTGCAGCCACCCCGGTGCCGCCTGTGCCCGCGGCCGCCTCCCCAGCTCTGCCTGCGGCCTCGCCCGAGGCGCTTGTTCCGGACCCGCCTGCGGCCTCTCCCGCAGCTGCTCCGCCCACAGCCCTGCCTGTCCCTGCTGAGCACGCAGCTTCACCCGCGGCCTTGCCTGTCCCTGCTGAGCCCACAGCTCCCGTGACTCCTACTCCCGTGACTCTTGTCCCCGAGGAGGTCCCGAACTGTGCCCTCCTTGCTCCTCCTCCGGTGGTAGACTTGGAGGAGGAGCTCAAATGGGACCTCTCAGGGATTCAACTACTGGGTCCCCCTGACCCAGGTGGGAACAGGACTCTTCCACCGGTGCCCCTGAATGGAGGAGTCCGTCGAGGTCCCCGCCTGTCGGTGTCCTGCAAGGGAAAGGGACACAGATGGTGGGTTGGGGTCCCGTCCGCCCTGCCCCCTGGCTCGCCCTCGCGTGTCTTGGCTGGGGCTCCAAGGTCCCCTGCGGGTCTTCCCCCAGCCGTTGCCTCTGGGTCCTCCCCCGGTGCCTCAGTGCCGGTCCTCGGGCCCGCCTCCGGCTCCGTGTCGGCTGCCTCTGGGCCCCCCTGCTTTGCCTGGGCGTCGGACAGCGCCTTCGCGGGGTCCTTCATTTCTTCGCCATCACCAGCAGCGGCTTCCCCCTCTGGCCCACCTGCGCCGGTGCTCCCTCCGTGTCCCCTCCATCTTTCCCTTGGCCCCTATGGGGTCCCCTCCTGCTCCCTCCTCCCTGGCACCTGTGGCCCCTCCAGCCGCCGCCGGCCTGGTCTCCCTCGGGCTCCCCATTTGCCTTCTTGCTGCCTGCCTTTGTTCCCCTGTGTTTGCCCTGGTCCCTCTGTGCCTTTCGGTCCCTTTGTGCCCCCTGTGTCTGCTCCTCATCCTCCTGTTCCTCCTTTGTTCACTTCTGGCCCCTTCCTTCCTCTCGTTCTTGTTCCCCCTGTGTCTCCGGTGTTGCCCCTGTGTCTGTTTGCTTTTCCCGTTGTTTGTCAGTGGTTGTCTGAGTTGCTGTCTCTGTGTCTGTTCTGCGTGGCTGTGTTGTTCCCTGTGCCCCATTGCTGTGTTTTGCTTTTGTTTTCTAGGTCCTGTGTCCCCGGTCTTGCCTCGTCCGTCGCTTTGCTCCACTCCGGGCAGGCCTTTGGGGGGGGTCCTCTCACGCCCCGATCGTCCGCTCCTCCTTTGTACCATGCCCCCTCATTAACCCGGTGTGGATTCCCCGTCTTTACCAGCTGTCCTTGATTGTTGTCATTAGTTCGTTGTATTTAGTCCGGGTTTCCGTTCGTTTCCCCAGTCCAGTCATTGACGTTGCATGTATTGTAAGTGCGTTTTTGCCTGCCTTTCCCTGGAATTAAACCCTGTGTTCCCCGATACCTGACATTCGTGCTTTTGTCTGTGCTCCAGGTGCTTGCCTGCACAACAGTTCAGTGTCCATGTATGTATGGATAATGAATGGATAATTAAAAGAGAGGGACGTTTTTGGACAGGAGTTAGTGGTGCTTTTATTTTGAAGGGGTTGTTTTGTCAACGTCAGCACACCTTGCAAAATGCCTGTTTTTGACGTCTAAAGGTGTATAAAATCCACATGTTGATTTTTTGCATGTGAAAAAATCTGCATGTTGATTTTTTGCATCTAAAGGCTTGCAAATCAGACGTCTATGACCATTAATATTTGACGTCTTTAGGCATAAAGTTTTAAGAGGTTTTGGCCCCATTGGCCTTCCATAGTACTCTGATCAGGTAGCCACAGTCACTACCGGAACTACTTTTTAGCTAGAATTTTTATGCCACTGCCATGAAATCACCAAGCAATGTCATTACAATATAATCAATTATGTTCTGTCACTGCATCGATGCAGAATCGTCCACGTCTGCATCGCGATGCATCGATTATGAGATTAATTTCAACACTCCCAGTGTTCATGGAAGATGACGAGGTTGTAAATGAATGTCAGACTGTTATGATTAAAGACAGAAGTAATTAATCAAAAGCCTGGTTAGCTTAACTCTCACACCCCTTATAATGATCATTACAGTTCTTTCTCTATGGATTATTCACCCATTAAATTCCATCCTCTTATTATGTAGAGTCTATTCATCCAGCAGATGGCTCTTTTTTAGGCTTCTCTTATGATTTAGGAGGCCAAGAAGTACAGGTTTCAGCTTGGTTTATAAAGTTATCTTTATTGCCTTGGGTGGATCCTTATTATGTATATCGGTTAAGACTCCCCAGTATAGCCCTTGACTGTTACTTCTCTGTGTTACCTTGGTATTGCACACTTAGATGGCCCTGGCTTCCAGAAGATATCCCATGAGAATCACATCATGAACACTGCTCCTCGTGTCATCAGTTATTAATGGTGTGCTTGGGTCACACACTGATACAGGTACCTGGTTTGGAGTTTAGCAAAAGACTAGCAACAACCTGCCTAACACTGACAAAAATGCAAGACACAGACAATTCCTAACAGCCCAGAGGCATATTTGGTGAATAAGAATGACAGACAAAAGGAACCTCTGGGGGAAACAAACAAAAAAATTGCAGTTTTGGCACAGAGAAAAGAAAAGCAGCACAAACAATACCCATGTAAGCATGCCATTCCCCTGGGGGCACACAAAAGTTAAGCTTTGCTCTGTGTTACTATCGAAGCAGAAGCAGAACACTCCAATTTACATAACCACCAGCAAGTTCATGCAATTGAATCAATCTATTCCTCAGTTGTACTGAACAAGGACTACAAGCGGATGGCAGGGCGGCTTCATACCTGCTTTCTTGCAATTCCTTCATCACAGCTGTAATCTCTCCTCCCAATGCAAGTGAATGTCTAGCAAATTTGGTGTACCCTGGCTGGTGAAGCTCCACACCAGTTCTGTTTATCAGAGCTCTGCATCAGGACTTACTATATTACATACAGTAGTTAATAAGTAAGTTTAATAGATACATATGTATTGTAGATATCAGTACACTGTAGATATTTTTCATGATTGATGATGGTTTTTAAATATAACCACAGCCCTTGGTAATTCATGATGCTGCATTTTTATGGCATTTACCACAGACCCACTAACACCCGCAAAAAGTTCTATAGTAACTGGGGCAAACAATAACGAGTTCCAAACTAAGCTGGAACATTGATTTAATGTACTCAGTATTGTTATTGCTTAATGAACCACTCCTAAGAAAAATGGAAGTGGAATCAAAGGGTTATCAGGCTTACTTCTTAGGAAATACTCTAATGTAACAGTATGAATGAGTTATATGCTGCAAGAACAAGAAGAGTGAACTCTGGATAACAGTGTCTGTTGTCATTACATGGTGCATAAAGTCTGTTTATGTTCAACACTAGCACCACACCATGTAAACAAAGCAGGTCTCTCTCTTTTCTCACGGAACAAAAGACATGCAGGTCATCGTAGTGCTGACAGCCACTGCATGTATGTGGAGAGACAAAGGTGGGGGTGACTGATGCCCTGCACAGCTCCTCCTCTGGACAGGAAACTCAGTCACACTTCACACCGGGAACAGGACTCAGATGCAGGAGGAGGTATGACAAGGTAAGGTCAGAATATTACATCTGTTACTGCTGTCCGACTCTATATTTGCAGTTTATGAAAAGAGATTGCAGACAGGGATATCCTTATTATCTGTTGCAATTAAATCTGCAGAACAAGCAGCACAAGAACTACTCAAAATATTAAACTTGGATTTAAGACTTTCTACCTAAGGAACAAACTATTATGGACAAAGGAGGTACAGGTGGAAAAATTAAGTGCCTGTTTACTAGCAACATTTATTTTACAAACAAGAGTCTATTTTAGTGATATTACATTCACGTATCACAGGCACAAAGTAATTTCCAGAAACGTACCCTTACAATATGCTGTGGAACACCACTGAAAACAGCTGAATGACCAACGCGGGATAATTTGAATGAGTCTCTTCACAGAGCCTGTTTGCTTCAGTGGTTACCACAAAGAGCTGTAATCTCCTGAAGATCTTCCATTTGTGCTTTTGAAATTTAGTATTTTTTCAGCTTGTGGAAACCAAGTCAGACCACAAGAAAATTGCAAACTTTTTTGTTTTACATTCAGGCAGTCCCTAAGTATTCCATGTTGCTCTCTGTAACAATCATGAAGACAAGCAAATTTTCTAATCAGTATTAAATTTGTTACATTACAGTTTAAATCTAAAACTGCAGTTTCTTTCAAATTTTAATAGTTAAAATGGCAATTTGTATTTATAATTTATGTCAGTCCTTAGAATTTGAAGGTTCTACCACTACTAGTATATCATTTTAAGTAATTTCTGAGAAATGTGGTCGAGGTAGGGTGTACGTAGGAATTTTGCTGGACTTTTACTCTACTTGTTTTTGATAGATCTCATTATGGTTGACATTGCAGCCTTCATAGGATTAATCATTAATTTCCCCAAATTTCTGTTATTCTGGGATGGATGGATGGATGTAGTTACTGGCCATTTCAAGGAATTTGTGTGGGAATTGAGCAACCTTCTTTTTTTACAATTTAATAGCCATAATCAAGAGAATATGACTGGAAACCTGATAATTTAAATGGCACTAAAATGTTATGGTTGTTTTACGCTTGGTGAATTTGCATCTTTTTCTTATGTTGCACCTTGAGAATTAAACACTCAGTGCTTTTATACATCTGGAATGATCACCTTCTACTTTTCTATATTTTCTGGAAAGCTGCTGCCCTCTCGTGTTAGAAGGTCAGACAGAGGTTTTAAAACAGGAATGCTAACAAAACGAAAACTCAAAAAGCATACACAAGACTTATAATGTGTGAATTACTTTAACAGCTACTTTCTTTTTTAAGGGTTCATTGCAGTACCTAAGAGGAGATAATGTACCTTTTTGTTTTTCTAGGGTATGACTTCGATGAGAATGAGCATCACAAACTGTAACAGGTGAGTGATCTGTCTGGGGGGAAATTGTATACAGACAAAACCATGGTTTGGGATTTAAGAATTATAGACTCTGTTTGACATGTATCGGAGGTTCTGGAGGAATTACCATCAACAGTGACATACTGTTGTGCTATACAGTGACATAGTGCTTTATTTAACAGAAAACTCTCATGAGTTCTAGTGTGTGTAGACAGCTGTATTTTCAAATATTTTGCTGTATTTTTGGCCATGGTCTGTCCTGTGTGGGACATAATCAAATGTTTATTGTAGCTTTACATTAATTAGGATACTCGCTTTACACACATAGAATGTTATTTTCACAAAGGATTAGCTTCTGCCCGAGTTTTCACTTTCACTTTTTAGTCTGATTTAATATGTGTCCAGTGTGGTAGCCCAGGGAATTATTCAGCCACTTAATATTTTCATCTTTCCTAAGTGCAAACCTTTTTAAAAAGTCACACCATCCAACAAAACTCTAGGACACATATTCCACATCACAGGACTAATTAATAATTGCTCTGTTCCTCAGCATGGAAAGGCTGCCATGAATGGAAGAATACAAAAGGAACACCTATCTGATGTTTAACAACTGTACTAGTTTTCATAGTACAATAAAAATAAAACTTTTTTTTTCTCAAGACTGACCTATTGTAAAACTGTTAACTTCAAAATCATTAACCATTAACTTTTAAGAAATGTAGTATGTTTAGCATAACAGGGAGCATGGTTGTACCTTCTGAACTTCACCCTGTATACTGCACAAGGAAATAAACACACACTCTCAAATACATATTCATGAGCAGTCACACAGACCTACACGCATGCACAGGCACAAATAATGCACTGACACACGTAAGCACAAAGGTGAGATCACAGAGGGTCTGCATTCCTTGCCTTTGTTGGATCATCAGCTTGCACAAAGGCATACAGGCTCTCGGGCCACAGGCAGATGGATAAGCAGTGTGGGCGACAGGCCCCAGCACAGCAGAGCTGTTATTTAACTGCATGCTCTGTAGCCCTCACTGGTGAGTACACACTGCGTTCAGTAACCAGAGACACCACATTGACTAGCTTTAAAAACAGTAAAACTTTTCTACTATTTCTCTGTCCATTGATATTTGCACATATTAAGCAAGAGCAATGTGTTCTGTCAGCAGGAAGGAAAGTGTGGAAGTAACTGTTTAAAAAGCGCACAACACGTAGTTTGCAGCCCACACTATATGGTATATCCACAGCTGCTGAAAAGCAACTTGGCTCTTAGTGTGTTTAATGGTTAATCTGTCTTGGAAATCAAAGTACACAGTCTGCCCAGTGAGTTGTGGGTTTATACAAGCAGACCCCACAACAGCAACAGGCACATGTTTGCTTGCACCATTGCTTCCAAAGGCTGTGGTATTGGCAAACTCTTCAAATCGACAGGTAATGTTTTAATTCTGGTACAGAAAGAATGTATGGAAACAGAGTTTAAATGAACATTTCACAATGTGTGAACTTTGACAATGTGCATTCTCATTAAAACTACCGTAGCAGAATAATGTATTTTACTATAGGTCTATTACATTGTCAACACAGCTAATTGTGCTAAAATTATGATCACGATAACGATGTCAGCGCCGTTGTGCTAAGGGTTGCATGTTTTAACACAAGTTTACAGTTTACATTTCCTGTGCTCAGCTGTGTTCTAAAAGTCATCTGCCTTGTCTAGGGTTTAAATATTTAACCTGTACTTCTGGCCGAACAGTTTGAACAGGTCTCACTCTCAGATAATTACAAAATCAATGCACTCATTTACATGGCTGCATTGCATGATAATATGGATGCATTGTTGTTATATGCACGGGGTCCTAAATGGGTATACTTTCTCTCATTAGACATAGGTGTGTTTTGGTGCGTAACATAATCCAATTGAAGTGTCATCTCCCATTCCCCTTAAGAGCCATGTGCACTTGCACCTTGGCAGATTGCTATTATAACAGTGGATTTGCCAGGTAGCATAAAAGAAAGCTTCTCTGCAGAGGAAATGGATCTCTTCATATGTGAAGTGAAATCAAGTGAGCAGACCATCTACAACAATGGTAGGATTCCACCAAAGCTCCCTGAGCTTTATAATTATTAAGGTAAAGTTTAATTGATAAATTAGGTACAACAAGACATAACCAACCATTACATGCAATAATAATAAAGTACATTGTACCTTATTAAACAGTACTGTGCTATTTCAATTGATTGATGTTTTAGCCTATTTCTCAAAAGATGATAGAGCGCTGAAAAAATATCATGTGTCAAGGGATGATGGAACAATGAAAATTATGCTTTTTATACCTCTCAAAGGATGAAGGAACAATGAAAACACACTGTTAGACATGTTACACTGAAAAATATTCTTTAATGTACCCGTACATACCCTGTAAATGGAAAAAATTGTTTTCTGTACTCGCTTGGTGTGCAGTTTGAAACTTATGAATTGTTTCTGGGATTATTGAACTTTTTGTTGGGCCATGGTAAACTGCAGATAACTGAAACTGCGTGTTCCACTTTAATAATTAGCCAATTAAATTTCTCATTACTGCAATTGGCTTATTCTAAAGAATATTATGATTAACTACTTTGACATAATTCTTAAGATATTTTGATGTACGTGCGTGGTTTTCCACTAGTGGCGGCTAATGGCACTTCGATTGAAACTTTTGCTGATTGGCCAGTGGACCTGTTTTCATGGACAGCGTTTCCGATGGGTTTTTGTCTTGACCTCTGTTTCCACTCCATTGTTAGGGGCTGATTTTTTGCGTGCCAACAATTTGCTAGTGTATAAATGCAGAGACTTTTTGCTCTTTCCCTTGCACACTCAGCAGGGCTGGCCCTTCCAACCTGTCTGGTTTCTCTGCTTTGGCTGATGTTTTCCAGCGCCTCCTGACAGAGTTTCCCACCCTCCCACACCCACCTTTTCCGCATCCTCTGTGAAATACGGTGTGGAGCACCACATAATCACAGCAGGCCTGCCAGTGCATGCCAAAACAAGGTGCCTAGACCTTGAGAAACTGGCTGTCGCCAGGGCGGAGATTGCCACATTGGAAAGTTTGGGGATTGTTCAGTGTTCTGACAGCCCCTGGTCTTCTCCTCTCCATATGGTGTTCAAGCCTGGGAGTGGCTGGCACCCCTGTGGGGACTATAGATGCCTTAATGATGTGACTACCCCTGACCGGTTCTGCACATCCAAGATTTCTCTGCCCGTTTAGCAGGGACTCTCATTTTCTCTAAGGTGGACCTGGTTAGGGGATACCATCAGGTTACAGTACACCCACAGGACTAAGACTGCTGTTGTTACACCTTTTGATATGTTCGAATTTCTTCGGATGCCTTTTGGGCTTAAGAATGCAGCTCAAACCTTCCAGCGTTTGATGAATAGTGTTGTGTGGGACATGCCTTTTCTGTTTGTTTATTTAGATGACGTTTTAGTTGCCAGCACGAGTTTGGATGAACATTTGATTCATCTTCAGGCAGTGTTTGCACGTCTTTATGCTCACAGATTAATTGTGAATGTTACCAAGTGTCAGTTTGGTGTCCATTATGTTGATTTTCTTGCCCACCGCATTACATCAGAGGGGACAGTGCCTCCCCCAGATAAAATTTCTGCTGTTCAGGATTTCCCACGGCCAGTCACAGTCAAATCCTTGCAAGAGTTTCTGGGAATGGTTAACTTTAACCATCGTTTCATCCCTGGGGCTGCCCGCATTATGTGCCCCCTATACTCTGCACTTAAGGGTGTCTCTCCTAAGGCGGCGGTTGAGTGGACTCGGTGTCAGGCATTCCATAATGCTAAACGGGCCTTGGTAGATGCTATGTTGCTAGCTCACCCCTTGCCAGATGCTCCCATCACCATCACTATGGACGCTTCCGATGTTGCTGTGGGTGCAGTACATGAGTAACTGGTTAATGGGGAATGGCAGCCGCTAGTCTTTTTCAGTCGCCAGTAGCGTCCGAGTGACCGCAAGTACAGCGCTTTTGACCATGACCTCGTTGGCCTGTACTTAGCTGTGTGCCATTTCCACTTCCTGTTAGAAGGGCACCCATTCACTGCTTTTGTGGATCACAAACCATTGGTGGCTGCCATGAGCAAAATTTTAGACCCTTGGTCTGCACGTCAGCAGGAATTCATTTCTGAATTCACCACTGACATCCATCATGTTGCTGGCAAACACAATGTGGTGGCTGATTACCTTTCACGTTCAGTGGTTGGTTCTGTCCAGCTCGGTGTGGATTATGCTCTACTGGCAGCGGACCAGGCAGCTGACAGTGGGATTCAAGGGTTGTGGTCTGCTGACACTGGTCTGCAGCTCCAGGATGTGCCCTTGGGTGATGAGTCACTAATTTGTGATGTCTCAACAGGAACTGCGTGGCCCGTTGTGCCGCATGGCTGGCAGCGTCGGGTTTTCGATGCTGTCAATAGCCTTTCGCATCCCGGCTGCAAAGCATCGCAAAAGCTGCTTTCCGCTAAGTTTGTTTGGCATGGGCTAAAAAAGGACATACATGACTTGGTCGCTTTTTGCCTTGCTTGTCAGCGCTCTAAGATCCAGCTGCACACCAAAGCTCCCCTGGCACATTTTGCTGTATTGGTGCTTCGATTTGATCATGTGCACATGGATTTGGTTGGTCCGTTGCCACCATCCTGTGGTTATATGCACCTTTTAACGATCATTGATTGGACAACTGTTGGAGTTGTACTCCACCGGGTCCGTTGATGAGAA
>JABFEA020000038.1:1316255-1330510 GCA_019775915.2 Cyphomyrus plagiostoma
TCCTGAGTAGCTTCCTCAAAAAACTCCAACAGATTTGTTAAACAGGATCTACCTCTCCTAAATCCATGCTGGCTATCGCTCAAAATGTTATTTTAGTCCAGGTAATTTAGGTCCATTATTTCTAGTGGGGAAAATTTGATCACAACTCAAACTTTTTAGGATTCGATACGGAGTTCTGAATGGATTAAATTTGAGTTCTGAGGTACCACTGTATTACTATAACAGACATTTAAGATGCATTTTAAGGTGCTTTTATCACAGAGGCAGAGGTGTCTGTTCAATGTAACTCCATGGTGTCACGTTCCAACAATGAAAAAGGCAGGAGCAGGCATGAGGGTAAATCAAAAGGGGTCAAATCGCATGGGGAGATGTCAATGACCAGACTGGGGAGCACAGGACTGGGAGGCACTCTTATACCCCACTTATGAGGAGCAAACTAGAGGTATCTGGTGTGAATCACACGAGGGCTGAAATGAGAGGTCAGTCAGATTAGTGAATGGGGAATGAAGTGGTAGGAATGCAAGGCATGATGAATGGTTTTGTCCATTGATGTTCAGAGATGTGTACTTTGTGTCTGAAGAAGCCACTTTAAATGCTACAATACAAAATTCTCACTGTTCACATGGACATGCATCAGTGTGAGGCTTCACATCAAAGGACCGATTAAAATTTCTTTGCTCCTCAGATCATTACACCAGTATACTGTAATGTTGCTTTCTTGAGAACAGGTTGAGTAGTATGACCACAAAAACAGAAACACATGATTAACTAAACAATTAAACATGTTCCCATATGATAAAACCAGTTCCTTAACAGCTGCAATTAGTTGCACATAACAAATGAACAGTATTAACAATATTGAAGTTCATATCCTTTCAAAGTGAACCTGCCACTCTGTCACCATAAGCAGGAAAACACCGGTCTTGAGGAATATGGTGTGCCGGCCAACACACTGGACCCATCCATCACCTGGAAAGAGATCTATTGGCTGAGGTCGCTGACACGTCTGCCTATCATCATCAAGGGCATCCTTACAAAGGAGGATGCAGAGCTGGCTGTAGAGCACGGCGTTCAGGGTATCATAGTGTCCAACCACGGTGGACGCCAGTTGGATGGTGACCCTGCTACAGTAAGCCCCACACTCCACTTTCCAGCTGGTCTGTGGCTTAATCTCCAGAGTTTTAGAATATTCGATTCAGCTTCCATCTGCAAAAACTCCTGCAGATAGATGCACTCTCAGAGATCGTGGACACAGTGCAGGGCAGAATCGAGGTGTACTTGGACGGAGGCATCCGCACAGGCAGTGATGTGCTGAAGGCCTTGGCTCTTGGAGCTAGATGTGTCTTCATCGGTCGACCAGCCGTGTGGGGTTTGGCATACAAGGTAAAGACGTTCTCCCAGTTCTTACTGCTCAGAAACGCTATCTGCCAGTATTCACTATCCCTTCAAATTTCAAATTCCATATATTCTACTGACATTCTGTGTTAATTAGTATTCTCTGTTACTCAGTCCTGTCTGTTCCCATGTATTGCTCTGGAAACCTCAAGGGCTTATTTCAGAATGTGTAAGTCTTTCCAGTATCAATGTGGAAGTCCTTCAGAACCTGTAGCAACCCAGTGACCTTGTGTATCAATTTTAGTTATATTTAATGCCTTAAATGTCTGACTGGGCAATGAACTGACAATCAGATGGGATGAAGTATAATGCTTTCTGCATGTCAGGGTGAAGACGGGGTGAGGGAGGTCTTGCAGATCCTTAATGATGAGTTCCGGCTGTGCATGGCTCTTGCTGGTAAGTCGCAACCAGTACACTGCCCTAAAACATGCCCTGTGATGAATTGGCATCCCATGGATGGTTTCCCCTTCCTTGTGTCCTGTGCTGACTGGGAAAGGCTCCCGGCTTACTGTGACACTGTACTGGATAAACAGGATCCTATACAGGGGCAAGGCTCCTGTCACTTACCGATATAAAACATATCATTGGATAATACGGATGTAACGATAGCAAAAGCTCATGGTACGACGGTATCATGATAAGTCAACTATGCGATATTTAGTACAATATTAAAATATGAAGACATGATGACTTCAGAAAATGCCCTTTATTAAATAATAAATCAGCATTTTTTTATTCATGTAACATTTTTTTTCTTTTGACTTAAAGGGATTCTATTTTCCTTCTTTAAATAAAATAGCCAGCATTTGCAAAAAATTGGCATGAATTGTGTTTGGGTATGAATGACTGAACTCAAAAACAAAGCCGCAGTCAGTAGTACCAATTCTTTTATAAAATAAATATGGAATGGAAAGATGGGCTTTACTCCTAGTAATATTGCACAGAGTGCAGGACCGCAATAACAGAATAATTCAAATATAACAAAAAGAGGTCCCACTTTGCTTCAGTACAATTTTATTAGAAGTCTTCACCCAACACAGAGATGTTTCAGTATAATGCCTTCGTCAGGGTGCTACTGACCCTGTGCAGTTCCCATGAAAATAGACACTTCCCTGGAGCATGAATAACTGAATGGAATCTTTCCATTTTTCAACGGAGTTCCTCCACAATGTTTTAGTTGACCATTTCAAAGATGTGAGGGCCAACATTTTTGCATGCACAGAAACCCAATATAAGAAGCTGGAAACTCATCGCAAAAAGGAAACTCAATAATTCCTGTGTGTAAGCATTTTGTCATAGTATTGGTGCAGCGAGCACATCCCCAGAGGACTTTAAAATATAAAGGAACTTATTCTGGGATGGGATGACTGACATTTGCAAGAACTGGTGTGTCATTCGTAATAAATGTTCTCTCGATCTTAAACTACTCATTATCGAGAATCAAAGTAAGAGGTTGGCAATTTCCTGATGGACCATAGCCCATCTGGAGAAAGTTCTCCTGCAACCAAGTCAAGGAATCGTTGGAGATGTGTGAGTCCTCCCAGCATGGCTACAAGATGGAGGCTCAGCAGAAAAAAAAATAAAAAACACCAGAGAGATACTGTGGATTACTGTAATGATAATGTTTGCCCTCGCTTTCAAGGTAAACAACACAGCAGAACGTTGCAATAGGTCCTAGCACCATCTACTCAGGTGAGGTCAGCACAGGTATTTTTTGCTAAGAAGTCCTGCAAGCAGTTGACGACACAAGACAGATCAAGACGTTACAAACATATCTTTGAAACAGCCAAGTAACGACCCATTGAGTGTATTATTCAGGGGTCTATCCTTTGTTCCAGCTAAATTAAACAATCCCTTCACTATGAAGGCTGAGTTGTTTAAATGTTTTAGGTCTATTCTTCTTAAAGCTTTTTATTCATAGGAGACTATTGATTCTGTTAGTATATCCCAAGCATGCTCTTCAATCGAGAAAGAAGTCCCTTCTAGGCCTAAAAACATGTTTCTCCCTCCTGTTCAGAATCATTTTAAGGAAACTTTTTTTTCAAGCTTGCTGAAAAGGACACTACTGAAAGATTCAATAGTATACAATACAATACAATAGTATTCACTTGTTATTCAGGATCAGTCAGCTTACCTTAATGAAATAGAAATATATGAAATAAAGATAACTTATGGACATTTCTGTATATAAGCACCTACCTTTGGATCCTATTTTTAAAATTAAAGACAGCACGACGTGATAACTTAATTGACGACAATGAGTTTAACTATTTGTTCCGGAAGTATCCGGTCAGACCAGTTATTTGCACTTTACCCAAAATCCATAAAATTTTGATCAATCCACCAGACCGCTTGATTATGTCGGGGTTATTAGTCTATTACAGAGCCAGTTTCCCTGTTTGTTAATTATGATATAAAGCAGCGGTCCCCAACCTTTTTTGTGCCACAGACCAGTTACTTGTCAGACAATATTTTCACGGACTGGCCTTTAAAGTGTGGGGCGTAAATACGACAAAATAAAATGATACAACTGGCATAAAAACAAATATAAACCGCATAAAAATAAAACTCACCAGAGAATCCCCAAACTTTTTATATTCTTCAAAAAAAAAAACATCACTCAGACTCTGATCGTCGATAAAACACACATATATATTTTTTTCTATGCGACCCGGTACCAAATGACCGGTCCACAGCCCGGTGGTTGGGGACCTCTGATATAAAGGACTTGGTCTATTGCCTGCCCTCTTTTCTTAAGGACACATCTGAATTCTTACATAAATTGAATGAGTTTAAATAGGTGAATTTCGTGGGGTTTCTGTGCACAGTGGATGTTACCAATCTCTTCATAAGCATACCACATTTAGAAGGACTACATGCATTATATTATTATTTAGATAAATACAATGTGTCATGTTTTGGATATTTACTTTTGCTTACTTGTGATGTTCTTAACAAAAAAGCTTCAGGATGTTACGTACCGCGTCGTCCGTCCTGTTCCAGCCTTTCGTCTGACACGCCCTCCTTGTTACCTCGTGTGATTACCCAGTGTTTACAGCTGTGTGGCGTTGCCGCTCGCCTGTCGTGTGCTTTATGTTTTGTATTTAAGTCTGCGCCAGCGTCTGTTCCGGCAGACGCGGCATAAGATGTATTCATGTCCGAGTGTGGAAGTAAAGCCCCGTCTGTTTCCCTTACCTCTGGCTCGAGTCTCGCTATGTCCTCACCGCTCGCACACCCGGACCATTACACAGGACAGGTGTTTTTTGAAAATTTTGCCAATCACCCAATTATGCTAATCGTTTATAAAATTGAAGATGATTTTATTTATTCAGTTAACCCAATATTAATGTCAATATTTAATGGTGTGGTACTGATATATTGATATTTTTTCATATGGAATAGATCATATGAGTTGAAGCAGTTTTATTATTATGTGAATACTAGATTGTCTTCCATAAAATTTACTTTAAACTTACTTTAAACTGTAATTTTATAATTTTTGGATGTATTAGTGGAAAATAGAGATAGTCGGCTACACACTGAAATTTACCACAAGGAACAAAATTCTTAGTTCTTAGATTTTCATAGTTTTCACCGTACACTTTTAAAACATAATCTACCATCTAGTCAGCTCCAAAGGGTGCAACGTATTTGTGACAGGGATGATGTGTTTGAGATGCGAGCTGGAGAGATGTATGACAGATTCTTGGGCCGGGGTTATAATAATGAATTAGTTCGGGACTGCTTGGATTGGGTATGTAATATTCTGCGATCTGAACTGATGAACCATATAGCAAAGTCTAATGGCTTTAATACACTTGTTTCTAATTTTGGCCATATCTCTAATTCTTTGAAAAATATTTTGCAGCACCATTACTATGTGACACAAATGTGGGGCAAGTCATCCAAGATCTGCTATGTTCTTTGCTACAAAAGAGCCTCACATTTGAGAGACTGCCTTGAATACTCTTATTCCCCTACCCCTGTATGTCACCTGCCCCTCAGGGTACTGGAGGGCACATTTAAATGTTTTAATTGTGTTGTTTGCAATAACATGCTTAATGAAAAATGTTTTATATACCCACTAACAAATAAACTGTTTAAGGTAGGAGGTATAGTCATATGTCTATCCACATTTTATGTCATATGATAAACACATTATTGATTATTTATATTGTGTATATAATGATGGCAAACTACTGTTATACCACATATTTGGGGTGTGGCCTGGTGATGTCCATTACACTTGCATTATCAATGGCTCTCCCACAGGGACATATCTTTTTAAATGGGAACATGGTCAGTAGCACAATGAAGAAGGCATTATACCGAAACGGGTCTTTTTTCTAAATCGCAATATTGCAAAAAGAGGCGTTCTTTATATCAAATCTTGTTCTCCTTTGAGACACCACTAACCATTATGACCACCCCCATGTGAAGCAAATACAGACAATCGTGCAGTAAAGAACGTCATAAGTAAATGATTTCTATATGTCTTGTTTTTAAATGTTTTAAAATTTATTGTTACATTCCTATTGGATATAGTGATAAGGTCGGCCCCTCAGTATGAATTATGGCCCCTCTCTTTCCGTCCTTAAAAATCCCTAGATCCACTTTATTACATTAATTCAGTACTGGTACATTTAAGTGTACTTTATTTGATTTTGTGCATCTAAATATTACCTGAACTTGGTATATTACCAGACATGGTTTCAGGCCTGTGGTATCTACATATAACTGTCATCGTGAGCCTTTCCATTAAATCAAATTATTCTGTAAAAAATGCACTTTGACATAACGTGATGGATGGTCCCTTAAGTGAAAAGAATCAGCAGAATAAATTTGTAAAATATAAAACTGAAATTATATTGGGCAAAGAAACAAATGAAGAATGAAAATAGTGGACTTCATCCCTTGGGACTATGATGCTTCATCATCAGAGATAAGCTCATGATCAAGCTCTGGGACATTTTAATAGAAGCCCCAGCCTAACATGGTCTCCATGATCAATCATCATGTGACCTTGACGTCACTCATAGATCACTGTGCTCATGTCACAATTCTGCTCTTGTATTAAACAGGTTGCAGGAACGTCTCTGAAATTAACAGGAACCTCATTCAGTTCTCGAAACTCTGACTTGACAGCAGGGGGATCGACAGGGCGAGTCATGCCAACTTTTATACACATCCTGAAATTCATATACTGTATAAAATTAATATTCAAGGATATCAGAAGCATGGCCATCACATGATGTAAAGCAGACATGATTTCAGGCCTGTGGTATCTACATATAACTGTCATCATGAGCCTTTCCATTAAATCAAATTATTCTGTAAAAAATTGTTACTTTTTACTTCAAGTAAACTGTATGATACTCATTTGATTTCTTAATATTGACAGGTCTCCCAGTAGAGTATCAGCAAGTGAGGGTAACGGCACCTGAAAGCCTGTCTGCTGTAGCAGGATGTAGCTGGGGGTACAGGGAGTGGTATGTGCAGGTGGTCTGAAGGCAAGGGGTGGTGGGTGGGGTGGTCCTCACCAGGAGAATATCTCTAGATGGTCTTCATGTTTGTCTGAAAAAGACAAATCAAAAAGCTTGGTGATTTGAAAGCAAGAAAAGCAACAAGTATGATGAAGAACCTAACCACACTGGTGAAACTACAGCAGCATTTCTGGGTCAATTTTGGAGCTTTATGGTAAAAAAAAAATGGCTGAAGGGTGTTACAGAGACCTTAAGAACATAAGAAATTTACAAACGAGAGGGGCTTTACTCGGCCCATAAAACTTGTTTGGGGAAAACTTAACTAATAGCTCAGAGTTGTTAAAATCTTAACTAACTTTAATTTAAAGGAACCCAGGGTTTTAGCTTCCGCTGCACTAGCAGGAAGACTATTCCATACTCTAACTACACGCTGTGTAAAGAAGTGCTTGTTTCATCTCAGGGAAGCACTGACAACCAAGCTGCACAAGGCACAACTAATCTAGACCTAAACCTTAATGTAATCCCATTTTAACCAATTAAAGGAGATATTTATGAACAAAAGTGATGTCTGTGTTGTGATCAGCCAATACATACATTTATCAGACCTAGCTAAAACTCATTAAGAATCAGATCAAATCATAGGACTTATAGTAGCCTACCCATAAACACCCAAGCACTGTATCGACAGATATAGAGAGGTCTACACCCATTATTCACCTGCTTCATTACAAAAAAGGACAATATAGTTGGTAATGCTTTACATTAACTGCACTGTCATAATGCCTTCATTATGCATTTGTAGAACATTAAGTGCAGATTCACTGTAGATCACTGTAATGTGATGATAATTTTTAATATACAATGTACTAATGAATTAACGTTTTATACTGTATATAAAGACAGTATAAACTTTTTAAAAGATGGCAAAATACTTCCTTTGTGCAAGTAACTGCAGCTATTTTACAAATATTTACTGGAGATTTATATTTTTTAATGTTTTTTTTGTGAAATTAATGACACATTACACAGATATTCAGTTGTGTCCTGTTCAATAACTTTAATGAACATTAAAACTGAATGTGACATTAACTGTCTTCAAATGTAACATATTTTAACATTTAAATAGTACTCCATGAAAACGCACATAATGTTTACATAAACAAGCTCAAAAACAACAAGCACATAAACAAGCAAAAACACCATGCTCTCATAAACTGGCAAAAGCCTTGTGCAAAACAAAAGAAGTACAGACACTCCTCTACTTACGAACGAGCTATGTTCCGAACAGCCGTTCGTAACTTGAAATGTTCATAAGTTGTTATTCAACATTATTTTAAGGGTATACGCAAGTACAAAGGACTTGGATGTTGGGAATACACACGGTACGCTGCTGCACGGCGGGAGTGGCAGCCAGAAGGCATACTAGGCGGTATTGGAGCGCAGAAAAAAAAATGTTGCAGACAAGAAACGGGAGCCCAAAGAACTTGGGCTTACCATCCTTTTTGTTCGTATGTCTGAAAGTTAGTAAGTAGAGGAGCATCTGTAGAATTATTTTTGTTATTAGCAATGTCCAGAGATCGCATTGTAAACATGTTGAGTGCAATTTATTGTCACGTCCCGCTCTGAACGATCCTCGTGTGTGTCACGCCCACCTCGTTACCTCTCGTTTTTCCCTGATCATTCTCACCTGTCTCGTGTTACATGCCTGCCTGTCTTGTGCATTTAAGTCTGCGTCTGCATAAGTTCCGGCAGACTTGGCATTAACGTTTCCCAGTGTTGGTTTGCCGTGTCTCTTGTAATAAACCCCGTTTGCCCTTTTGCCTGGCTGGACTTCCCTACTTTCGTAACACTTATGCTACTCCCTCTACTCAAAGTCAGTTATTCTTGAAATAATAGACAGAACATTTGGATTCATTGCTTGTCTTTTTGGTCCTTTCTCCACCTTGGAGCCCCTTTCTGGGTTAATCTTGATAAAGCATCTGTTGTGGGAAGAAAATCATAAAACTTATAAATACATTTTTGTCTTTTGTTCTAAGGTGAACACAAGATAACAGTGGGCTCTTGTACCCAACTGTTCTCACTTCAAACTCAGTGTTGATTTTATACTCTGAAATATGCAGGTAATATTCCAATATTTAAAAACAAATATGCTAAACCAATGGTAAAATTGTATGTAACATAATGCTACAGTAAAAAAAACTACACAACATAGGAACATTTGAGGGGCTTTGTGGATGGCTGAAACTGCCTCTGGTGCTCTCCAGTCCAGTGTCACTGAGAACATAAGAACATAAGAACTATACAAACGAGAGGAGGCCATTCACCCCATCAAGCTCGCTTGGGGAGAACTTAACTAATAGCTCAGAGCTGGTAAAATATTATCTAGCTCTGATTTAAAGGAACCCACTACGTTATCAGGAAGACTATTCCATACTCTAACTACACGCTGCGTAAGGAAGTGCTTCCTTAAATACAGTTTGAAATGTCCTCCCGCTAATTTCCACCTATGGCCACGAGTTCTTGTATTAGAACTAATGCTGAAGTAACTATCTGGTTGAACAGCATCCAAACCTGTTAGAATCTTATAGACCTGTATTATGTCCCCCCTCAGTCTCCTTTGCTTGAGGCTGAACAAATTTAACTGAACTAACCTTTCCTCATATGACCTGGTAGGCCCAAGCGCATAGTGAGGGTCTGCTGGGAACGTCTGGCAGAGCCTCCTGTTCGCCGGAGCTTTAACTCGCATCTCTGGCAGAATTCCAACTGCATACCAGGGGAGGTTGGGGACATTGAGTCTGAATGGACACTGTTCCAGACCTCCATTGTGGAAGTGGCCGTATGGAGTTCTGGCTGCAGGGTGGTCAGTGCCAGTCGTGGCAGTAACCCCTGTACACGATGGTGGACACCAGAGGTGAGGGGGGCTGTCAAGCTGAAGAAGGAGGCTTACCAGGAATTATTAGCACAGGGTCTCCGGGGGCAGTGGACTGGTACCAGCAGGCCAGGCAGAAGCAAAAACCTGAGCATGGGAGGAGTTCGGTGAGGCCATGGATAGTGACTTTCGGTCAGCCTCAAAAAGGTTCTGGCAAACCATCTGGAATATCAGGAGGGGGAAGCACCTCCTGCTTCCTACTATTTATAGTGGGGATCACCCAGAGGTGGAAGAAATACTTTGAGGACCTCCTCAACCCTGCCTCAGGTACATCTACGCACACTGCCTTTGAGACATCTGAGGGCACAGAGCCTGAGGGTGCTGGGGGGGACTTGCCCATCACTGGGGCTGAGGTAGCCAGGGTGGTTAAAGAGCTGCATGGTGGCCGGGCCCCAGGGTGGACGAGATCCGCCCAGAGTACCTGAAGGATCTGGATGTTGCGGGGTTGTCGTGGCTGACACGCCTTCTCAACAGTGCGTGGAGGTCAGGGATAGTGCCGCTGGACTGGCAGACCAGGGTGGTGGTCCACTTATTTAAGAAGGGGGACCGGAGGGTGTGTTCCAACTACAGGGGGATCACACTTCTCAGCCTCCCTGGGAAAGCCTATTCCAGGGTACTGGAGAGGAGGGTGGGATCGATAGTCAAATCTCGGATTCAGGAGGAACAATGCGGTTTTTGTCCTGGCCGTGGAATACTGGACCAGCTTTATACCCTTGCAAGGGTACTGGAAGGGGCCTGCGTGTTTCTACATGTGTTTTGTGGATTTAGAAAAGGCGTACCACCGGGTACCCCGAGGTGCTCTGTGGAGGGTTCTTTGGAAGTATGGGGTTCGGGGTGCGCTGTTGTGGGCAATTCAGTCCCTGTATGAATGGGGCAGAAGCTTGGTCTGCATTGCCGGTTATAAGTCAGACATGTTCCCAGTGTGGATTGGGCTCCGCCAGGGCTCCCCTTTGTCATCAATCCTGTTTATAATATTTATGGACAGGATTTATAGGCATAGCCAGGGTGTTGAGAGTGTCCAGTCTGGTGGGCTCAGGATTGCCTCACTGCTATTTGCAGACGATGTCGTCCTGTTGGCTTCATCAGCTGGGGATCTCCAGCTTGCTATGGGGCAGTTCGCAGCCGAGTGTGAAGCGGCAGGGATGAAGATTAGCACCTCCAAGTCCGAGACCATGGTTCTCAGCCGCAAATGAGTGGATTGCCGTCTTCAGGTCAGGTTAGACGTACTGCCTCAAATGGAGGAGTTTAAGTATCTTGCGGTCTTGTTCACGAGTGGCGAGGGTAGACGTATCGGAGCAGCGTCTCCAGTTTTGCAGGCACTTAACTGGTTTGTCATGGCTAAGAAAGAATTGAGCCAAAAAGCAAAGCTCTCGATTTATTGGTCCATCTTCGTCACTACCCTCACCTATAATCATCAGCGATGCGTAATGACCGAAAGAATGATACAGGCAAATGAGGTTTCTCAGCAGGGTATCTGGGCTCTATGTTACGCATAGGGTGAGAAGTTTGGATATCCGGGAGGGCCTCACAGTAGAACCACTGCTTCTCCAGTTGAAGTGGTTGGACATCTGGTGCGGATGCCTCCTGGGCAGCTACCCGGAGAGGTTTTCCGTGCATGTCTTACAGGGAGGAGGCCCTGGGGCAGACCCAGGACTCGCTGGAGGAATTATATCTCTCGGCTGGCCTGGGAACACCTCGGCACCTTCGGAGCTGGTGGAGGTAGCTGGGGAGAGGGAGGTCTGGGTATCTCCCCTGAAACTGCCAGCATGTTTATAACCTTAGCTATACACAAACCATTTCACATATACAGTGAGATCAATAAGTATTTGATCACCCTGTGATTTTGCAAGTTCTCTTATTTAGAAATCATGGAGGGGTCTACAATTTTCAGCATAGGTGCATTTCCACAGTGAGAGACAGAATCTAAAAAGAAAAATCCAGAAATCACATGGTATGATTTTTTAACAATTTATTTGTGAATTACTGTGTCAAATAAGTATTTGATCACTTGCTTATCTGACCCTCAAAGACCTGTTATTTTGCTTTTAATTAGTCCAGCTGCACTCTGCTCATGATTCTAAATTAATAGCACCTGTTTGAGGTCGATAGGTGTCATAAAGACACCTGTGCACCCCACAATCATCCAAAGTCTAAGTAGCAGCATGGGCAAAACCAAAGAGCTGTCAAAAGACACAAGAGACAAAATTATCAAAGCTGGAAAGGGCTATGGGGCAATTGCCAAGCAGCTTGGTGAAAAAAGAACAACCGTTGGAGCAATTGTCAGAAAATGGAAGAGGCTAATGATAACTGTCAATGTCCCTTGGACTCGGGCCCCACGGAAGATCTCTCCTTGTGTGGTTTCAATGATGCTAAGAATGGTGAAGAATCAGTCCAGAACTACACGGGAGGAGCTGGTCAATGCCGTGAAGAGAGCTGGGACCATCGTTTCCTAGGCTACTATCAGTAATACACTAAGACGTCATGGTTTAAAATCTTGCATCGCATGGAAGGTTCCCCTGCTTAAGTCAGCCCATGTCCAGGCCCGTCTTAAGTTTGCCAAGGACCATCTGGATGATCCAGAGGAGTCATGGGAGAAAGTCCTGTGGTCAGATGAGACCAAAGTAGAACTTTTTGGTCTTAACTCCATTCGCCGTGTTTGGAGGAAGAAAAATGATGAGTATCATCCCAATAATACCATGCCTACAGTGAAGCATGGGGCTGGAAGCATCATGCTCTGGGGGTGTTTTTCTGCACAGGGGACAGGACGACTGCACTGTATTAAGGAGAGGATGAACGGGGCCATGTATTGTGACATATCGGGCAAAAACCTCCTTCCCTCAGTCAGAGCATTAAAGATGGGTCGTGGCTGTGTCTTCCAACATGACAATGACCCAAAGCACACAGCCAGGAAAACCAAGGAGTGGCTCCGTAAGAAGAATGTGAAGGTTCTGGAGTGGCCTAGCCAGTCTCCAGACCTAAAATCAATAGAAAATCTTTGGAGGGAGCTGAAATTCCGTGTTGCTCAGCGACAGCCCCGAAACCTGACAGATCTAGAGATCTGTATGGAGGAGTGGGCCAAAATCCCTCCTGCAGTATGTACAAACCTGGTGAAGAACTACAGGAACCATTTGACCTCTGTAATTGGTAACAAAGGTTTCTGTACCAAATATTATTTTTTTTTGACTCAAGTGATCAAATTTTTGAGTAATTCACAAATACATTGTTAAAAAATCATGCCATGTGATTTCCGGATTTTTCTTTTTAGATTCTGTCTCTCACAGTGGAAATGCACCTATGCTGAAAATTGTGGACCCCTCCATGATTTCTAAGCAAGAGAACTTGCAAAACCACAGGGTGATCAAATACTTATTCACCTCCCTGTATATGCAACAACACAGTACAGTTGTGGTGGATATCTGTTAAAGAATTAAATGTGCAACTGCATAGTTTTAGGACAGTAAAATAATGTAGATTTTATGTACATTGAAAAATTAAAGTTAATTAAAGTGAAAGAACATTTATAGAAAACAGCTGTTGTGTTTTAGTAAAATGACAGCACATTTAAACCATTTCAATTTTACAGATAAAGCATGTAACCATAAGTCTAATTTCTGTAAAAATACAGAAAAGAAATTGTCCAGTTTTACTGAAGGGATTTCTCTGTTGTTTTACAAACTGCTTAAATATATGGTTATGTAATGTAATGTAGTTTTAATGAAGCTCTTCTGTCATTTAACATAACAGGGAAAAATGTAAATTACAGTCAGATTGACTTATATAAAATGATTTTTAAAAGAAATAGTTTAAAATAAAAAAGTGTTTTATACAGAGAATCTTAACATCTTAACGTGATTATACAATTATAATACAGTGGTACCTCGGTTCTCGAACTTTAATTTCTTGAAAGTCGAACAAAGCAGTTTTATCTAGAACTCGATCTGAATATCAAACCGTGAACGCTGACCTGATATAAATTGTACACGCCAGGAGTACTCTAATGCAATTCATACTTGAACTTTTTAGGATTTGATCCGTAGTCCGGAACGGATTAAGTTTGAGAAAATGTATTTGTTATTGTAATACAATGCTATTCGTTTGTACTACAGATGTTAAAGTATTTAGCTGAAATTAAATTAAACAAAAGCTTAAGTGTAATAGCATACGTTTATTGCCTTTGACTGGGCAGTTGCGATGAATGGCAGTTTCTTTTTTTTTTTCCCTCCACCACCCCCCCTCTGCTGAGGACTGCTTTATTTCTACTTAAATATTTATTTTTATTTACTTCCTCGACTGAAGGAGAGGGAGGGGGGGAAAGGAGGAGGAGGGGGACAGAGAGAGAGGGAGAGAGGGAGGGGGAGAGAGAGAGAGAGAAAAAAAAAACAGATAATCTGCTTCACTGTCTGCTGCAGAGAGAAAACAACCAACATCTGTACGAATCGCATCGAAAA
>JABFEA020000038.1:1361928-1384438 GCA_019775915.2 Cyphomyrus plagiostoma
AGTGTGGTCATTGGCAATCCGGGGCTTTGTAATGACAAGGAAGTAACCTCACAATCCTTATCTGTGTCTAAGGTGTCGAAATGTGTGTAGAGTTTTACAAATCATTGTGTGTAATGTTTTGCAAAAAGAGTGAAGCAGACATTGTGTGTAATGTTGTGCAAATCAGTGGCGGTGTTTTGCTCCTAGGAGTAGAATTTTGCAAACTGTGTGGAAATTTTTATTTCAGAGTGTAAACAATCATAAAAAACTGTAATAAACATTGAACCAGTCCAGCCCTCGGCTTGTAGCATATTTGTTTTTTTGGCCCTCTAATGTATTTCACTTCCCTGCCTTAATATATTACTTGTATAGTATAAGTAAATCAGGCAAGTTTCTTCAAGTTGATGTGTTGGAAGGAGGAAAACTGAGCAAGCATAAGAATCTGAGCAACCAAATTGTGATGGCTAGGAAACCAGAACAGAGCATCTCCAAAATGGCTTGTGGGGTGTTTCCGGTATGCAGTGGGTAGTATCTACTAGAAGTGGTTCACAGAAGGCCAACTGATGAACCAGCGATGGGATCATTGGCACCCAAGACTCACTGACAGGAAAGCTCCCATGGCACAAATTGCTGACAAAGTTAATGTTGGCCGTGTTAGAAAGGTGTCAGAGGGTGTCGCCGGGCTGTGAGGTTGGCACGAGCACTGGAGCCCAGTTGACCTCCCTGAGCTCTGTGGTGCCCGGTGGTGCAGCTGTTCTGGGCTTTGGTCTGGATGGGCCTGGGCCCCCTGCCCTGGGTGGATGTCGGGGAACGGGGGTGCTTATGGCGTTCAGCAGGGGAGCTGGCCCCCCATCCTTTCCTCAATAGTTAGACACTCTCATTACTTATTCTCTTATGACACATACATTTAGGGCCTTGAGGGTGGGCACACAGAATGGCATCCGGAGGGAGGTCTGTTCATTCAGTCTTACCTCTGATGCCAGTGCCCACTTCTCAATTTTAAGTCACACATAGACATTGAGGGTTCTGGGGAGGGGCTGAGCTGACACCAGCTGTTGATTGGCAGAGGGTGGTTAGCACCATGTCCTTCCCCTGTTTTAAAGCACTTCAGAAAAACACATACTAACACCACATCAGAGTGGGCAAAGGGAAACATAGGGTCTTTTCACACCCCCGTTCTCTGTTTGCTATCTGGAGCCGGGGGCTGAGAAGAAGAGCTGGCCGTCCGGTCAGGGTCTGGACCGGTGGACTTCTCGGCTGCTGCAGCGTCTGGGGTGGTCTTCTTGTCCCCGCGCCAGAGGAAAAAAGGGGTCCATCTCCAGGGTCTGGTGGCAGATTGCCCCTCTGGGGGTGGTGGTACCTGGATCTCGGAGCATAGAGTGTATATGGGGAGTGTGTGTACGGCGTTCATTTCTGTGTGTCTCCAGGTTGGGCGAATGGGTGAATATTTGTTTATGTGTGCATGAGGGTGGGAACATATGCTTGTGTATGTGTGCGGCTGTTGGTCTTTGCGCATGTGTCAGGTTGGGTCTTAGACTCCACCTGAAATAACATCTCAGGCTCTATTCCCCCTCGCCACACTCCCTGCCAGTGGATGGGGCCCCCAGCTACCGATGCGTTGGTGGTTTTTGATGTCCAGGGCTGGATGCTCTGGTGTGTGCTGGCTCACTCTCAGCGGTTGCCTGGTGGGGACCTGGCCCTCCCGGCTCTGTGCTGGGGGGTGGGCGGTCTGCCCTGGTGTGGCCGCTGCTGGCAGAACCTGCGGGCTCGCTGCCATGGCCCTCTGGGGCTCCCGCGATGTGGCTGCCAAATAGCCCCCCTTCCGGAGCACTCCTCTGCCCTTTTCTGGGTGGGGGCTGCAATTGTCCCTGTGGTGGTCCTCCTGGGGTTCCCATACCCTGGATGTCTGGGGCCTGGGTCTCCTCCATGTCAGCTTCATGTTCTGGGGGGCGAGGCTGTGTCTCCCCACACACACTACTAGACATTTACATGGAGAAACCTTATGAACCCCAGTGCGCTGACACACACAGGTGTGCGGACAGGTGTGCGGACAGGTGTGCGGACAGGTGTGCGGACAGGTGTGCGGACAGGTGTGCGGACAGGTGCTCACGGACATGTGCTGTCTTGATCAGCTGTTGATTCTGGGCATTTGCTGTAATGCTGGTTGTGTGTGCTGTCCAACAACATTTAACGTTTGATGTTTGTTGTAATTCGTACAGATGTTGGTTGTTGTTTTCTCTACTCAGCAGACATTGAAGCAGAATATCTGTCTTTTTTTATTTGTTTTGTTTTCTCTCTCTCTCTATCCCCCTTCTTCTCCCCCCCCTTCTTCTCTTGGGGAAGTAAAAATAAATAAATAAATACATCTTCCGCGGGGGGTGATGGAGGGAATATAAAAAAAAAGAAAGGTGTCAGAGCCATGAGCATTGTTAGGTTCGATCACTTGGGGCTATAACCCCAAGTATTTTAAGCCTAGCCCCGAGTATTTTAGCTCTGATGCCTATTATCTTACTTCAAAAAAAGAGCCAAGCCCCAGATAAACTTGATTTAGCCCCTGGTCTTTTCAATAGGTAAAAAGTCCCCTGGTCAGAACACACAGTGCATTTCATCTTGCATTCATGTAGGTGTTACTTTAAAACAGACCACCTACCAAAACCAAGTACACTCCTTCATGGCAATGGTATTCCCTGATAGCAGTGGCCTCTTTTAGCATGATAATGTACTCTGCCACACTGCAAAACATGTTCAGGAATGGCTTGAGGAACATGAAAATTAGTTCAAGGTGTTGACTTGGCCTCCATATTCCCCATGTCTTAATCCCATCGAACCCCTGTGGGATGTGCTGGACAAACAAGTCCAATCCATCGACTTGAAGGATCTGCTGCTAATATCTTGGAAACCTTCATAGGTCTTGTGGAGTCCATGCCTCAGCAGGATAGAGCTGTTTTGGGATCCATAGGGGGGCATAAACAATATTAGGCAGGTGGTTTTAATGGTATGACTAATCGGTGTAGATACATGGTCTAAAACACAAAAAAGCACATGTAACAATTCAAAATGCTTTTATTTGGCTCTGACCTGATACAATGAACTTAACATGTGCTGAAGTTTCTAAATGTGTTATAAATGCTATTGGTTTTACTCTGCAAAAACAGTTAACAGTAACTGATGTTGATCACAGATTCTTAATATGAAAAATATTACTGTAATATTAATTTGTTTTATCTGTTTCAATGTTTGTACATATGACATCATAACAGACAAATAACTGTGATCTCTTATTGAAATCATAAATTTTAACTTTTGGTCCTGGCCACCAGGTTTGGATCCAGCAGGACCGAGTTTTAAAGGCCATGATCGATACAACCGCCTGGACCCTACAGATGCTCTTTTTGTTGAAGCCATACACTCAGACACTGATGGTGAGTAACTCATGTGCACCCAAATCTGACTGTCTCCTTTTATGTGACTTTCGCATTTTCACAATCTCATAGTCCATCCATCTACTAACCGCTCATAATAATTAGGGTCACTGGAAAAATGTCTTTGTGTTATAAATGTTTTAATTATTTAACTGGGCTTTAACATGGTGGGATGTAACATGCTTTTCATGTGAGTGGTAAATCTTTCAAATTCCTTGCAGTATTGTTACAGATTTGTAACACGGACAAGTTGAAGTACCTGTGCTAGGAACAGTGTGACAACAGCAGTGGTTCCAAATTTTTTTTCTGTCAGGCCCCCCTTTTGCAAATAAGATGATTTCTTGCCTCCCTCCCCAAAAAACACACGGACACACACACAGATTGGTCTCTCTGTATCCTATCTACAGATTCTTGAAGAAATTGTCTGTGAAGGTGTCCTTATGCATGAAATTACATTTGAACACGTGGTCATTGATCGACACAGATTTAAGTTTGTAACATCAAACATTTTACCAAGTCTAAAATGGCTTTATATGAACTTTATTTTTTACAAAATAAATTTTTAAAAAATCCAGTAACAATAAACATTTCAAATGCATTAAAAGCAGTTACTTGTTTCTATTCATTCCAGAAAGGCATTTTGTTTAGTTCCCTGCCTTGCGCCCATAGCCTCCAGGATAGGCTCCAACCCCCCCACGACCCAGAATAGGATAAATAGTTACAGAAACTGGAGGGATGGATGGACTTTGCTATTTGTGGTGTTTTTAGTCATTACTGCCGCTTCACGAGTCTTGTTTTCTTTATGTGAAATTTATACATATAACAGTATGTTTTCCCTACCTAAAGCCGACAATAACACAGACATAGTGGCAAAACAATCTAAAGACAGATATTAAAGAAAATGATTTATACTTGTCAGATGGATGTTTTCACAAACTTGAAGTCGGTTAAATCAACATTATCCAGTGATGTGCAACTACAATCAACACTAACTAAAGACTTAAGAACATAAGAACAATACAAACGAGAGGAGGCCATTCGGCCCATCAAGCTCACTTGGGGAGAACTTAACTAATAACTCACTTTCTTATTGGCTCGGTTTCAAATTTGTTGCTTGGTAACATTTTCCATCCAATTTTTATTCATGAGTTTCATCATAATTTTTAGCATCATGTAATTTGCATTTTATCATCTCATTTTCATAAATGAAAAAATCTTTGTTGACAATAGTTTTGTCATTACACTGGTTTAGACATCAGGACACTCACCCCTTAATTCAGAAACACGTGGTCTAATGTGTACAATGGTATTTTGCAGTTTTTGGCATCTCCATCCCTGTCGGTCATGTTAGCTTTTTTCTGAATGGAGGAAAAGACCAGCCTGGATGTACACATTCTCTGAGCCCTCTGAGTAAGTTGACACCTGCACACACAACTCAGCAAACTCCAGCTTTTTAACACAAATAACTTTTGAAATAACATTTGAAATTTCTATCCAGATGATTTCCAGGACTGTGGCAAAAATAATTCAGTTACTTGCATAAGGTATACAGAAAAGGTATTGCCTGTAAAATGTATGGGTACAGAATGAATCGAACCAAGAGAACTAATTACGTTTGCTGGCACATCTGGTTTGATTTCCAGGGTTCGGTAATGTTATTTGTGACCACATGAGGGCGATACATGTGTACATCAGCGCACTGAATGGCTCCTGTCGTCTGTGGGGCTTTCCATGCCCAACTTACAAAGAATTTCTCAATGGACAGTGCCTGGACTGCAAGAAGACCTTTAATGGAACATGTCCGGAAATAGGCTGAGTGTCTCTTTCCGTGAAATGATTGCACACCCAACACTGCAAGAGAAACAACAGATAATAATATATCTCAAATGATGTCTATATAATCATATAATGGAGGCGATACTTCATTATAATAAATAATATATGATCAGTATTGCAAATTAAAAATATTTTTTTCAATGTTGATTTAATACTCAGTCAGATTTTCAATGGCTCATTTTTGAAAGTGAATTTCTTTGTGTTCCTTCCAACAACATCCTGTAGGACTCCAGCAAAGGAGTGACATCATTATAGATCCTCTGCCCCAGGAGGAGAAGCTCTTCCTGCTTACCACCAATGCTGCCCCCTTCTGCAGTGAGTGCAGAGGGCCTGTCTCTTATGTGCCTTTAGTCCTGGAGTGCCCTAAATTTAGCCAGCCTATTGTTTTAATTGAATTTTGTAGCTCATATCCAGCCTACATCTTGCAGCTCATCACATACTGCTGGAGCTGCAGGTGTGGCCACTGTCTAAGAGCGCTGAAATTCAGGTGACCCTCAGTCATCAAGGACATTCTGACACAAAGGAGACCATCAAACTGTGAGTGTCTGCCAGCATGTAGCTGTTTGTGTGACTGTGGGTGTGCGCATGCAGCTGAAGGCTCATTGCTAAAGCAACACATCTGTGTTGCAGGTACACAAAGAACTCCATGTACAAGCAGGTGATGGCCCACCCAGTTTCGCTCTGCGAGGTCAATTCCATCCACCTGAAGAACACAGGAGCCTGGTACCAAAAGGATGAGATTCACTTCATGTCCCTCTGCATCTCAGAGTTGCTGTCTTCTAGGTATGACATTGACTCAAAGACGTTTCCGTGTTGTAACTGAAGAGCAAATTTCTAAAACCCATTCATTTCATAGGATACATTTTTGAGAATATTTCTGTGAACTAATTGAGTTTTGGTAATGTAGAAAAAGTTCTTGATTGTGTTCCATCAGGACTGAGTGGGTTTTGGATCTCAATATTTGATGAGGAAGCCTGACTTTAGGTCATCGGTGGTCTCATCTCAAAAACAACAAAAAACAGACTGAATGAGTTTTGTAAATTTGCTGTTCAATTATATGTGAGAGAACAGTTCTAGTTTGTGTGTGTGTAAGTGTATGGATTATACTGCATTACATGTGTATGATCTCTTGCAGCAAGGACACTCCACTGTGTGTGGGAAGTTTCAATTTGATGAAGGGCTCCCTGTGGTCACATGAGCTTGTACGGCCGTGTGAGAGCCAGTGAGAGCATGATGCTTCCACAAGATGTGGATGCAGACTATAGATCTTCTTACCTATATCCAGCAACCGCCACCCAACAAGCAAGCCTCCAAGCCCAAATACTGGAAGCCGACCCTACAGACACAAATTAGCCCCTGCCTGCCACTTCAGAGCCAGTTCTTAAAAACATAAAACCTGGTACAAAACAGGCAGATAATGTAGGATGTTGTCCTTTATTGTTTTGCATGCTAATCTGTGTGCCAAAGTATACTTAAATATTAACATATATTAAATTGCATGTAAAAAAAAATATGGGTGATGCTGTATTACTCATGCTTCAATACTCATGCCAGCACTTTATGGTTCATTCTTGCATTGTCACCTCTTCAGCCTTAACAATATAAATGCACATGACACCTGAAAGAATCAGCTGTTCATCCATCTAGAAAACAAAGACATGAGAGAGGGCACCATCCCTTGAGTGTGACTCCAAACACCAGTGTATTTTTGTAACCCTGAAAGCTTCACCCTACAGATGTGGAATTGCACTGTACAGAGCATGACACTTGAAAGAGGAGGGGGGATTTCCCAGTGCAGGAAAGCAGCTGGTCAGAGTGGGAGAACTGAGTGATACAGTGACACAGGAGTCATATAGGACTGCTTATGTGGAGGTAGGTGCCAAGTGGACGTAGGAGTATCTTTTACTTTCCTCCTATTTGGGAGTGCAGAGTGTCTGTGAGCCCCCAACCAGCCGTGGGGGGTTGTTTGTGTTGCCTGGTCAGTGGGCTGTGCTGTCCTCATAGACTCGGGGTGTCAGTGGGAACCAGAGGCGCTCGTCTTCTCTGCCAGTGGAGATGAGGCTGTCCTGGCGGGTGGTCCCCTGTTGGGGGGGGGGGGGGTCAACAATTGCAGCTGCTGTTATTCTCTACTCCCTCGGGTCAAAGAGGCAAAGTCACATGAGGAACTCAGAGCACCCTGTCACCACACTAGCACACCCTCTCGATTAAATCGTAACACTGTCACAGAAAAGACATGAAATGAGAGCCCTCTCCCAAAACACATGCACACACAATAAAGTGGCTGCCAGTCCATTCATTTTTCCTTTTCTTCCGCAGTATCATTTTCAGTATCAAGTCCATAATTCGCTAGAGAATAATGTAAATTAGTACAGAGGTTTGGGTGAGTGAATAAAGGCGGAGCTTGTGTGTAGCTCTATTGCAGATTAAGGCTTTGTTGTTCAAAGTGTCACTTCAGCCTGAAATCATTCTGATGAACTCATTGATGAAAGAATCGTTTTAACAGCCCAACCATTCAGGGCCTTGCATTAATTGACACCTACCCCCCCCCCTCCCCACAAACACACACACACACACACACACAACCCCTTCCTACTCCCATCATTAAAAACAAGCAGTAACAGACCGTGCTAGGCCTAGCCAGCCACCATTGCTCTGCAGCTGTCCCAGAAGCACCAAGCCACTCTGGGCTATGCTCCAAGAGAGTTTAATTCCGTCTGGACACAGTGTCCCCCTCGACACACAGACACACACCTGCCATTAGTGTTCAATCAACCAAAAATGTATCTGGAGAACTGGACCAGAAACAAAGGGAGAATAAGAACATGATGTATTACGAAGTACAGGAGTCCTTTCAGCCCAACTTGCTGCCTTGGACATGCGACATTTGCATAATGGTAATATTTTATGTTTTCCTGACTGAGTCTTAAATCTGTGTCCACATCATTTGTTTATTCCAGACACCCCCCCCCCCCCCAAAAAAAATATTTTGCGTGAAAACAGGTTTTATTTATACAAAATTAACCTCTATTTTCAGCTTTGCATTCTTAAATCAGCAATAACAAATCCATTGGAACTGACCCTCCAGGACATTGTATACTTGGATCATGCACCTCCTAAATCAATGCTCCAGAGAAGGTACAGAGAGCGTTCAATGTCTACTGATGATCATGCCTGTGACATGATGTTTTGAAGCCCACCTCCAATTCATTAGTCAGATTAGTTTGTGTGGCACCACAGAACAAGTGTGGTTTTGCTCCCATACTTACTTAATGTGGCTTAGCAAATAGCCAGTGTACTAGTTTTTCACTGCCACTCGCTACTACTTCAAATAATTGCTCTCACTCCCATACTCCATGAAGGAGCCTGTCATGTCAGCAAAGTCCTCCAGAATCAGGCTGCTGGAGTCCTCACCAAAGAGCCTCTCCATATCCAAGGAACGGGGCCGAGGCTGGCCATGGACGGCTGGGGAATCTGCGTTCCCCTCCAGAAGACCCAAGCTGGAATTGACTGAGTGTGAAATCTGCTGGGCAGATCCAGGGTCTACAGAGGGCGGGGCCAGCACGTGGTATAGGCTGGGCAGGCGGATGTCTAGACGCACATTGCTCCTGGCAAACAACTTGTCGTTGAGGGAGTAGAGCTTGTCAGCAATGTCGCTACCCAGCATGACGGAGAAGAGGCGTGCAATATAGCGATCACGCGACAGAAGCAGGTAGAGCTTCCGCCGCCTCCATGAGATGTAGCGACACTCCGTCTCCGCAGTCAAGGTCACCTGTCAGTTCAAAAGTCAGAGGTCATTGGGGTGGTCCTCAAAATGACCTACATCTCATTTACTCTATTAAATAATTCTAATATTTGTATCCATGTACAATGGTACCTCGGTTCTCAAACTTAATCCATTCCCGGGTTTAACAGGATAAAACAAGAAGAGCATTTTTTTCTTAATGGCTTCCAAAACGATAAAGATCTTATCCCAACATTACTCCTGTCCTGCCCCAATCCGTGTACCATGCCCCCTTGTTAACCTCGTATGGGATCCCCATGTGATCAGCTATTTCTGGTTGTTGTCATTAGTCCTCTGTATTAAGTCCGTGTTTCAATTTGTTTCCCCAGTCCGGTCATTGGGTGCATTCGTCTTGCTTACAGCGCTGGCTTGAAGCAACGCATTCTGATCCTGACGCAATGCATTACAGTTAGATGCATTGCGACCACTCACCCGGCTGCACAAACTGGAACCACCTCTGTGACGACATACATTTGCCCTTATTGGCTGAAGAGTTTAGTTACATGCATGATGTTTGTGAGAAATATCACATAAAGCAGTGAGAACTGGTTTTCAGTTAATTTACCTGGTAAATAAAGTTTAAATAAATTACATGAATGCTCTAATAGTACACATAAGTTAGTGGTTTATTTATTGTTAGTCACTGTAATGTTGCGCTGCTTTATTCGGTTAATTGTCCAGTCTGTGAAGAAGGCATTCAAATAAGAACTGCATTGTAGTATGACTCATTTCCTGGCACGTACAATTTATTATAGGTCAGCGTTCACGGTTCAAATTCTGATATTCAGATCAAACTGGTTTGTTCGACTTTCAGGAAATTCGAGTTCTAGTGAGTTCGAGAACCGAGGTACCACTGTATTTTTAGAAGAGAGAAGTTAAACAAGTCAAGGTTTCAGTGACTTTAGTCAGATGTTTGTAAGTGGATCAGAGAAAATTCTCAAATATTTGAAGAAGAAGAACATCTCAGATGCTATAGCCAAACTTGTTCACCTGCTTCTAGCTTATTGCATAAAGGCTAGGGAAACCTGTGGTCAGTTATTTGGTGTTGGCTGGAAACCTCCCCACTGATTGATTGTACCTGAAAGTTTCCCTCTTCTGTGGGTTTGAGCGACTCCCACTCAGGTGAGTCCAGGAACTGGTATGGGAAGATGTAGTGGAGGAACTGGCCTTCCAGAGACACTCGGATTCTAGTAGAGGCAAGCAGGCAGAGAGAGAGAGATCGAGGGAGCAAGAGAGAGACAGAGAAAGAGAGGCAGTCAGCTGACACATATGGAGCAGAATATACCCACCCGCCTCTGCTGCTCTAGTCTGCTGTCTGTGGGGCAGTATACGCTGGGCAGGAGTGACCATATAGATCAAAGAATGTCTGAGTCTAGTCAAGACAGAACCCTTATAAGCTTCAATTAAATAACAATTATATTAATAAAATATTAGGCAAGTAAATGTACTGATGCTTCTCACTTTAGATAAAAATCTGTGCTAAACCATCAAATAATAGTAAGTTACATAAGATAGATGGACTTAACTGAAATGGGCTCCTCCTGCTTTCCTGCCAAAGATTTCATTGTACAATGTGCACGTGACCATAAAAAACCTTGAACTCATCCTGGGCTATTTTTGTTAATATTGGTTATAAACATAGCAGTTATTTATGAAATCCAGTATAAGTATGTGAGTGTGTGTGAGAGTGAGTGTGTGTGTGTGTGTGTGTGTGTGTGTGTGTGTATGTGTGCCACTGCACTGCACTAGTATAAACTTTATCTCGTGATTTATTTAGGACGCAGAAAGTACATATGTAAGATACTAGCCATAGAATTTTAAATGGTCCTTTTTAAAATCTAGGTTGACAATGCCTACCATGAAACTATGAAGGTAAACCCTCACGTCAACTCTCAAAGCTGAACATTTCCTGAACATTTCATTCATTTCATTAATAATTCTGCAGGTACTGTACCTCAGTTTACCACAGTTACTCATTCATGCATGTCCAGCAGAGGGCGCCATCCTGTCGTTACGTGGTACTGTCCACCAAGCCGATTGTTTTCCTTCCACTACGGACCACATAACCATCTCTGATGATTATCACTGAAAAAACTGTAGTTCTCAAATGTACTGTAGTAGCCAATTTATGTGCAGCTGGCCTCAATGTTTCTTTCACAGATGCATGTTTCTATTGTAACAATTCAGGAAAAATGCTTTCATCACAGGTACAAAATGACTGAGCCCATCTGAACCTAAGCCAGGTGTCACTTCAGGAGGGACATTCAGACAGCAGCGTTTGCATTTATGCTAAGCAAGCGACTGACCTGACTGTGGGTAATCGGGTTTACTTCACCATAAACAGGTTATGTAAGACCACCCAGCTCTCCATTACTGGATTTGGCAGAACAACACACAAAGAAATATTTAAGTGCTGAAAGAGAGGTTTATATACTGTAAGGCATCTGCAGTAAAATCCATATTAAGCTTGTGAATGTAAGCCAGTCATCTTGAGAACTGAAGAATTCTCTCAAATGTCAAGGGCAGCTTGAATCTGAAGCTGCCGGCATTGCTTCATGTGTAAAGGGCTTTCTACAGTATAGAAACCCTGTACCATCCTGGTCAGACAGAGCCTATACATTAACACATAGGAAGATGCACTCAACTCCTCTCTAAATTCCAGAATGAAACATTTGCACAAAAAAAGCCATCAAAAGCGCAGAATATGTTCATCGTAATCAGTATATAAACTCTTGTTTTTGAATTTGGACAGCTCATTTGCTTTATGTGCAGCTTATATGAAAGAAAATACTGTAATCGCCCCTCAGCACCACACATCTGCTTAGTAGTAAACATGGTACAATTTGCTTGACCTCTTATCTGTCAGGGCAGTGTTGCGCAAAAAACAGATGATACAGCTATTTTTGTTTTGTTTTTCCCAAGGGCAATGAGGAAGTCCTGGGGCAGATCAGAGGGGATAAGGGACTCACCTTCCAGACAGCAGGAAAGACAGTCGATCAATGGCTGTCTTTCCCTCCAGAGCGTAAGCCTCTTCCTCACCCAGGGACAGCACCTGGGAGTCGCAGGCCGCAGCCACCTCTTTGAATATGGAGACCGGCACGCCCAGCGGCAGGTAAACGCCAGAATAGAGGTTCCGGAACTCCTCCCCAGGCAGCCAATTTCTGTGCAGCTGGTACAGAATATGGGCCAGCTGCAAAAGGCACAGTGCCCCCAGCAGGCTGGACCAAACCACTACAGGCAAAGACCCACACAAAAGCCTCCAGCCCCATACTGCATGGCACAAGAAAGCAGGAGCTAGGCAGCCGAAGATGTAGAGTGCCCCGTAGGCACCACTGCCGCCCATGTAGCCCAACCAGAGCAGCGTGTTACCCAGGTGGTAGAAGGCCCCCTCTGTCTCATTGCCCCACACAGTACAAAACTGGTATTCTGTCGACGCTGCATCCAAGGTGGTTGTGTTCCCATTCAGCATCCTGCCCAGTCCATAAAGCTGTCAATCAACCAGACAACACGTATGTCAGTTTAAGAATTAAAAAAAAACATCCAAAATTGGAAATGCTCTGATGTGCTTTACAACAAAAACAAAATACTCCGTTTTCTTTCCTACTTAATCGGGAACTGCAAGTCAAGTAAAGATGATGTTCTGTTCAGCTATAGTGGCTCCAACGTATAAAGTAGCAAAATGTTTTTGAGAAAGATGTGGCACATTAATAGAAAAAGAAAGAAGAAAAATTAAATGTGGTCCGTCGTTCTGTGAAGTATTTACAAATTGTCTTGGATAGTCTCTGGGTTTCTGTAGCGCTGAACTTGTCCCCTCTCAGTATGGAGCCTGAGTGGAGCTCCAGAGCCTCTGTAGTTCTGCCACGTCTTCTTAGCAGCCCTCTTCTCCCTCACACTCTCCCTTCCTCCGTTTCATCTGCTTCTGTGTTCCTTTTCTCCCTGCGGTTGTTTCCCTAGAGGGATACATTCGGAATGTGTAGCTATCTCCTGGAAACGAATGACAGGGAGAGTTTGAGGGGGCCAATGAGGGGTGGAGCAGCAAATTCCCCTAGAAGGATCACCATGTTTGGAATTGAAACACAAGGAAGAGAGTGTCGATGACACACAGCAGAGCAGCTACTTATCATAGTGCGGGTGAAGTGGTAGCCCTGTCCAAATGGAGGCCAGAGAGAGCCTGTTTTTTACATACCTAACAAGGTGGGTGTGCTTCTCCAAAATCCAAGCCTCATCACAGGCTGCCAGTGTGAGTTGCTACCTGGCATGGTGTCAGGGACAGAGAGCAGACCTCTCAGAGTAAGTTCCCAGCATGCAGTTTGCTTTTTCAGGGCACCTCCCCAGAGAAGGTAGGTGAAGGAGGTGAAGGTAGGTCCAGACTTCTAAAGCACCGATCCCCTGGCCCATCGGAGCATCACCAGAGCCAGTCCTAACAGGTAGCAATGGGAGCATTTTTTTAGAAATGATTAAAGAGATAGGATTAGTGGGCAGGTCAGGTTTCATAGATGGCACAACACACCCCCCGACAGTCCTATGCCCCCCAACTGGCTTTTGCGTGCCAAACACCAGCAGGCTATGACATTTAAAGGCGAAACTTAGAACATATTACTTCATTCTGTAATAGTAAGTACCAGAACTCACTTTGAGCCAGTTCACAATCAGAAGACTAGTGAAACCAAGCAACCACAAGGGTCCTGCACAGCTCTCCGATTTAGACTATAGTTGATTCTCACAAAAGTTGAGAGGGATGGGATCGATAACGATATGCAGGAATCACAGCTGTAAACATTTTATCATGGAAATAATTTCCTGCTGTGCTGAGATCATCTTTAATAATGTAGTGAAATAAAATGCAGCAACGTGTCAGGTATGGCATTAATCATTACACACTTCCGCTTCGCCCTCGTCCATTTTCCATAAGCACTTAACCAATGCAGGCTCACAGCGAGCCTGGAGCTTTTCCCAGAAAGCAGAGGGCATGAGGAGGGCACAATGGATGAAACGACAGTCATTCATAAGGGACACCATCAAAGCAGAATACCGTAAAACCTTGCGAAAACACCATGAGAATTAACTAACTCCATATTCTCAAAAGCAGGTCAGTGACTGTACTCCAGACTGAGAACGCATAAAGTGTGAGGCCATGGAGATGCCTGCTCAGTCACTGAACACTTCAAGACCAGCTGAAGCATCTCAAAAGGACAACAACACTTAGCTTCTCAACATTTTGGTCTGAAACTAGACATGTTTTCGCGAAACCAGGTCCGTCAGGGATACACTGATCATCCCCAGTGTGAGATAATGAAAGAAGAGCTGCTCTGTGGTGCTATTTAGCTCAGCTCTCTGAGCTCCATCCTACTATGGTGGAAAACCATGTGTCACTGGGGCTCAAGAAAGCAGCAGGCAGAAACAGTATATAGTTACTACACTTAGCAACTTCCCAGGAAAAGTGTCGCTAGAGGACCAAGAAGGGACAATATATGACTTTTGCAGTCTACTATGGCATTTGGTAAACTGGAGAGGGTTAGAGCTTAGGAACGCCCTGCAAACAATGAAGACCTGTAAAATGCATCAGAGAGCAGGGAACCATGAACTCTCAAGAATAATATCTCAAATTTGATTTTCCTAAATATAATCATTTGACTTAAGCAAAAGAGAATCTTTCTTCTATAATTGCTGTATATTCACTAGGAAATTAATTAATTAATTAATATATTTCAGTCTGATTGGGGTTAAATAACAAAATGTCTAAGATTCATTTTTGATAGGGCTGTCTTGCAAGCACAGAGTGATGACAACAAAGCATATCTTTATATTTAGCTCCCCCTTCAGGCCAGTCCCAGAACAGGCTTTAGGGCAATGATCCTCAGCACGTCAGAGAGTAGAGTGCTTTGGGAGCTGCCACATCCATACAAAGGCAATGTGCTGACGAGAAGATGGGGAGGCCTTAAGCACAAAAACCAAACCGTTCATTTACTCCCAACTTGCAGTTTCATTATTATATGGCAACCCTTTTTCACTTTTTATAGATCTTTCGAAAGCGGGAGTATCGAACTCAGTCACTGAAAACGCCATATTAAAAGCACCAAAGAATTTGTGGGCCGTACAAGGTATGTTTATTTAGTTAACACTGTGACCCAAACTTTACAGTAATTTAGTTGAAATCTCTAATATAAGTAATTAACACCTATAAATGTGAACTTTAAATCAAATGCATCCACTGGTATGATTAACTATTATTCATCGATTTTTATCTGACATCATCTGGTGGATCCTTCTTTTAAATAAGAAATAAGCTGAGTTAATCTCAAGAAATCAAAACAAGATTATGAATGAATGTAAGTAAATTGCATTTATATAGTGCTTTTCAAGACACTGAAAGCACTTCACAGAACCAATGGAGAGCCACTTCAACCACCAGCACTGTGTAGCCCCCACCTGGATGATGTTACGGCAGCCATTCTGCACCAGTACGCTCACCACACAGTAACTAAGGTGGTGAAGGGGTAGGAGAGAATTTGCCAGTTAGATACAGGGGACGATTAGGAGACCAGATCTGATAGAGCCACAGTGGGTAATTTTAGCCAGGGGTACCACTCCTATTCTGGGGGAGGGGCGGGAAGAGTAAATGATGATCCCTACTTCCTGGTTAGCTGTAACAGTAACATCTGCTATGTGCCTTTCAGTTACATAATTCAGTATACACAAAGAAAGTAATGGACTGACTTCTTAATATAAACAGAACCTGAATTCACAAGTAGATGTACAACATGGAAAACATAATCCTTATTATTCATTTGAGTTGGGTATGGCTAATGCTGGTTACAGCCAGTCATAATCAGTAGTTTGGGAATATTTTGGCTTTCCAATACATTAAAAATAGTTTTGGTTTATCAACTACTAACTTAAAACTGCAGTATTATACCAAACTTGTATTTGTTGCTTGAAATACATCCAGCACGCCGACTCATTTGATACATCATCATCCAAATGTGTATACAGCTCCAGCAAGGCAAATTAGTCTCCCAGGGACATTTAAGGCACTTTTGTTGGGAAATTCAGAATGGCCTAATACTTGGTAGCAGAGAACAAGATAATTCATTATGATTTTTTAGGCAATCATTTTTTTTTTTACATATTTATTTTTACATTGTGCAGATAACCATCCCTTAGGCTTTATTCAGACAGTGACATCAGACACAATGTTTTTGGTTTACAGTTGTTCTAATTGTACACGACATCCTTGTGTGTTTGCAGTTTTAGTAATAATTTCAAAACAAACTCAGTTTTCCCTGCTGTACCAAAATTCCAAAGAACCTTGTACTCAAAACTGAGGTTTGTACCAAACTGTGCATTTTGTATACTGTCACACACTTATTCCAGCACCATTTTTAAATATGTCATATCATAAAATCATTTTGCAGGCAATAAAGTATTGTGCTGCTAGCTGGGTATGACCCAGCAGCCTTAAGTTTGACATGTATGCTCTTAAGTATTATGAGACATTGTTCAACTAAATATACAATATGAATTATTATAACAGTTGTAACACATTTGTAAACCTATTTAGACTTAAGAAAATTCTCTCTTCTTACCAGGCTGGCTAACCTACATTGTTCATGCTTAGAGTGGCCAGCTGAGCTCCCCTAGCACAGTCCTGCAGTTACTCAGAGACACCCTGTCATCTGAGACGCAGCCCCCACTCCTATTTAAAGGCCAGAACACATAGTGCAGGTCGCAGCTGCCATTAGTAGAACCCCTCCTCCCAAAAAGAATGTAGTGTGAGAATGAGAGTCCTTGAATTATTATGAAGAGGGCAGTAGACACATACCGTGTGTACATTTGTAATTTGCCGAGCTCTGTCTCCACGGAAATGCTTAGTTAACGGAACCTCTCTCAGGAGCTCACATTTCACAGCCCTACCATTCCAGGAGTGACAGAGGGCAGAAAAAGGAAAACCAAGGGGACAACATCAGATTGCATAGGATTTCTTTAATTTAATTTGATTTAATACACAGAACGTGATTTGTGCAGAAAAAACATACGGAAACAACAAATAAACAGCATTAAGTCACCTCAACCTTAGGAGACAGGAGAAAAAAGTCCACAACAGACATCTTTTAGAGGTAGAACCTCTCTTAAGCTTCAGGTGCAAGTGTAACTGAAGAAGTCTCCAAAGTGTGGACTCCAGCTACACCATTCTGCTGGAAGATGGGAGCAAGTCAGTCACACAGACATGAAAAGAAAGCAGCTCACGTGATGGTCTAGCCTTTCAGACAATCTATTTTTATTATCTTTCTAGTATTTGTGTGACCGTTAGCAAGTCCAAACCAGCAAATGCAGGACGTATCACTGTACTTATGCCAAAGGGAAATGGGTCCACAGCACATGATATGAAGCAAGCAGTATCTTCACATCCTGCCATGGGCAGACTTTACAGTGCAAGTCCTTCCTGTGTAGCCTACACTCCCAACCGACGTTAACAAATACAGACAAAACCTCCTACATCCATTCAGCCTTCCTGCAGTTCAGGTTTTTCCTTCAAAAACACTGGGTAATCAGCAATAGGTCATATTAAGTTACATGCTTATTACGTCACAATTTGTGCATGGCGGCCATTTTACCAAGGAATGTTCTGTATTTCTTTTCAACGTTAAAGAAACTTTCATATAAACTAAATGTATAGCAAGTGCTCAGGACTATGAAAAACTGTACTTTGTTCAGGCAAATGGGACTGAAGCATTTCTTTGTGTCATTTGAAGGAAGTCATCTACCATACAGTTAACCATAAAGTGCAAATGCAGTCACAATGAGGTGCCGTAACACTTTCTTAAATGATCATAATGCTTGAATTCCCAGCTTAGTCTTTCAGTAACGTGCCGGACATAAACTCAAAGAAACTTATTTAGATATACAGTCAAAAAATGCAGTCGCTGGTCCCGTTTGTAACACAGATGATACACAATGTCAAGTTCACCAGTCAGTTCTCCCTTTTATACAAGCTCAGTGGCTATAAAAACTCCCACAGATAGAAAATATCCTTTTTCCTTAGGAACAAAACTAGCTAGCCTGATTTATCGCTAACGAAGGCTTCCATACATGACAATCCACAATATGCCACTGCCTGAGCATTTCTGTTGAAATTAACTTAATTTAGAATGCCACTAGCCTTAGGAGGCTAGCGGGTTCATTTACAAGTTCTAAAGCACAGCACTGCTGTTTGCCAATTGTCCTATACTGACATTGAGTCAGCAATATGCCTATTTTACTGTATATAATAAGCAATATGCAATTATGCACTTTGATATGCAATTTGTACTTTCACCAAAGAAACTTCTTTCCTTTGAATATTGCCAAGGATGGCGATAGGCTAGATTTAAAGTTTGTAAGCCTAGCGAGGAACATTCTTAAAATGGCATTTTATTAAGTATTTTAAATACACAGAATATAATCTCTCAATCTAATTCATTACAAATTACTGTACATCTTATTTTTTCCATCCAGGAAAATACAAATTATAAAATGCTCAAAAGGAAATTAATACGCATTTTTAATGCATTTAACTAAAACGCTGCCAATTCTCGGAACACAGAACATGTCACACTTCTTGACAGTATCGTCGTTCAAGTTCTTCTCATCGATGGATCTTAGCCAAGTTTTCCGTAGCCTTTCTAGCAGCTCTTCGGTCTTTTTGCCTTGATTTGTACGATCCGAAGGTATACAGAACAACTTATGCCTTGTACACACTGGTATATTTTAAAATGTACCTTTTTCTATATGTATTGGGCTTTTGTCCATATGTAAACGGCGTCTCAGGTCACTGAAAACGGAGCGTTTTCAAAACTCCATCCAGGGGGAAGATTTTAAGAAACTCTGTTATCAGCATCGACATGTAGACAGGGGAAACAGAGTTTTTGGCTTGAAACGTCAGATTGTGTGCCGTTGTCCACTTGATAAACGTCAGAGCGTGCGCTGTTTGCTGTATACATTAGGCGAGTTTGAGCAATGGTGGACTTAGCTGAAATAGCGTGTGTGCTAACCTTGCTGACAGGACTTCTTACATGTGTACAGATAAACATTGAGTCACTCTCACATATTGATCAACACAGGCGTCGGAATGTGCGGCATGGCAATTAGGCTTCTGATTGGCTAACATGGCAGTACGGTTAGAGTTATAATGCTGCCTGTTGGTTTGGCATGCTTTTGACAGCGCATTTTAGCAGTTTCATGTGGACGGAAAGACAATGTTCGTGTGGACGGGGATTTATTTATTTTTTTTAAACGGAGGAGGAAAAACACAGTTTTAAAATATACCCGCGTATGTGTGGACAAGGCATTAGATTCGGGGCTTTCGTGTTGCTGTTGTCAGTCACACCCCGGTAAATTGGCCGCCACCTCATTTTCATTTATGCGTAGCTTGGACAACAACATCAGCTAAATACAACCCATTATTATCTAGAATTCATTTGCCCGATGAAACAAAATTCTGTATTGTGTCCCTATAACTCCTGTTTTCATAACCTCCACAAAACCTCCTGAGACCCCACCCATTCATTTATGTCCATTGTAGTGGACATTGTATTTTTGCATCTATGTTTTCACTGATGTTAGGAAACATATTTATTCTTGTTGTACACTAAAGAGGACATGCTGTGAAATTAAAAATAAAAATAAATTTGAAAAACTCTAAAATTGTAAGATGTCTTATTTCCTCCAAAGACAAATAAATTGAAGGACACTTTTTTCCTTGGGTCTCAGGAGGATATGATGGTAAGGAGCCATTTTCCAGGCCCCTTGAAGCTTTATTGCAGCATCAACACAAAATGGGCCTTGTTTAAACACAAATTATCTCCAGAAATGCAGAGCACTTTCATGCCCTCGGACAGACAAAAGTAATGCACGTGTGCCATGTGGGACAAATACAATGTAAAAAAAAAAAACAATTAACTATTAAACGCGACTGGTTTATGGACATCCAATCCAACAGTAACATACATATAATAGAGCACAGATGGTATTCCAGAAATATTATGCTATTAAATTATTAGTATTAGTTCCTTTTATAAATGAACTTAAATGCGTCCTTTAAATATTTAATTTGTATTTACGGAACCATTCCATTGAGTGTCGGCGAACACTCAATGGCATGGTAGTATGGCAAGTTTCGGTGTTTCTGCCCACTTACCTGTCACCGTCTTTCCAAAGTGCCCGATCACACCTTGAACCCGAGCGCTCGCATGCATTCCTTGTGCGCCTCGATCAGCTCATTGCAACTTTCTTCGCCTTTCTCGACGATGCTGCAATCGTCATGCATTGTTCGCAGTTATTGTCGGCAGTTGTGTAGTTGTTTAACAAATTCGGCTAGTTAAACCTACCAGGCGTCCCTGGCTTTTTTGGTCTCTGGACAAGCACAGCAAGGCTTCAGCGGCTTCTTCTCCTGAGGTGCTGCACTCAATGGAGATGACTCACAGCTAGCAGCAGAGAGCGTCGACATCCTCAAATTCGTTTTAACGTATCTTTATAGGAAACCATTGAATACACTTTAGCTATATAAAACACAGCGCGGCAGCTCCCATTATACACGTTATATATAAACGTTCACATTGTGGCTGAAACACTAGTCGAACATAGGAAGGATATAAAATCACCAGCTAGTAACACCAGCTTATATACGTCTCCAGAAAACAAATACTAGATTTTGCTTATCATAGTATTTACAGCGAAAACTTGGCAAATCTTCAGAATTAAATATGAAATCAAAATCAGATGTAATGTTAACGGGTACTTTTGCAGAATTCAGAAATAAACGATAATACAGAACACCCATATTAGCCATTTATTTAAGAGGCCTGGCGACTAGTAGTGTTAAAAAGCAACATTTATTTTTTAAAAAAAAAACGATAATATAAATACTATTACCTCCTCCGGTACTCAAGGATTCACATGTGCCCTTCCTTACGAAACAGAAGCCTAAACAGATATGCGTATGAGCACTGGGAGTCTGGGAAAGGCAGTTCAACAGCGAATACATTAAACTAACATAAACCATAATAACACTACACTTCCCAAAATGCAATAACAGGCTTTAATCCGGAACTTTAATTTCAAGGACATCGTTGAGCGCAACGATGCGCCATATGATGGTTTTTAACCGGGTGAAACCTATACGTACAACCAATCATTGGAGACAGCATAAATACTGTATTATCCATTCAATAAGCAATCACTAGTGTCACTACCGGGTCCTCTGTCGATTTGCTCTGCGCACGTGTATTATTTTATAACCTTAAGTAGTATTTTGTGTTTAATGTTATTTGGAGCTCTTCTGAAGTCGCTGTTACTTTTTACTTCGGAAATGTATTATACAATATTATACAAAGATGAGGATTTTTGAATTTTAGGACGCTTTAAAAGAATGTCCTTCACTGTGAGATTTTAGCCCAAGTTACTAGAAGAGGGAGCGAAGTGAAGAGTGCTTTGTGTACCCGGACTCTGTAATCAAAAGTGTGTTGGCAAGAGGGTTGCTTAACATGTGAAAATGCACCATACATTAAAGCGGTCACAGACTGTATTGTTCCCCGAGCAATGGCTCCATGTTTGTAAAATTTAAGTGTGGTTCACATCCACGGAAGTATGGCGATTCTACTAATTTAGCATTTAACCTTTAGGGGAGCTCAACCCTGTGTCGAAGCAGCTAGGTGGGGGGATCCCCAACATAAAGTTTGCTGAGCTGGGATACTATAAAATGTATACAAAAATGTGGGATACATCTTTTAGAAATTAATTTTTTAGTGACTTTTTTAGAAGCACCACGTGATAGAGTCTGGCTCAGTCAAATACATTGACAGAAAAATGTATAATTTAATATCCAAAGTGCCCATTGTTTGTTTTATGTGTAGATGTTAATTTGTGCTCTGTATCATCATAATGCCTCAAAATGCCTGAACTTTTTGGTAAATGAGATGTGCTTGCTGTGCTCATCTTACCCACAGCAGTGCCTGTCAATAAACACATTAAAACATGTGGTGTCACAGGGCATGCCATGGTCCAAAGCCAAGTGGTCTTTTTATGTGGCCATTTCTTGCAGAAAAGCTGAAAGCTCTTACAAATATTGCAGAACTCAATTTTGTGTTAATTTCTGTAATCACAGAATCATTCAATCTTGGAGGGACTGGTTAAGAAACTCACTCAAGAGCACAATAGTGACAACACTCTTCAGAACCTGGGATTTGAACCTGCATCCTTCTGATCACACGAATAGCAGCTTAACCCACTGAATCAAACTACGCAAAGGTCAATAGTGGGAAATAATCCTTCTCCACACCATTTGTATAGAACAAATTTGATTGGTTTGTCGATAGTGAGCGCAAATGCAGGCGATAAGCGGTTTTATTAAGCGAGTCATTGAGTCGTTCATTCAAACAATTCGTTCAAACGGCCGATTCATCAAGAATGAGACAGATGTTTGTGCATGGGTCATCGAATCTTTGACTCAACCGAT
>JABFEA020000038.1:1396368-1410743 GCA_019775915.2 Cyphomyrus plagiostoma
AGAACTGGTTTTCAGTTAATTTACCTGGTAAAATAAAGTTTAAATAAATGACATAAATGCTCTAATAGTACATGTAACTTAGTGGTTTATTTAATGTTAGTTACTGTAATGTTGCACTGCTTTATTTGGTTAATCATCCAGACTGTGGAGGAGGCATTCAAGTAAGAACTGCATTGTAGTATGACTCATTTCCTGGTGCGTACAATTTATATTAGGTTCGACTTATGATACTCTAGGTTCTAGGTTAAACTGGTTTGTTCGACTTTCAAGAAATTTGAGTTCCAGTGAGTTCGAGAACCAAGGTACCACTGTATATAACTGTAGGGTCTTGTTTACACAAACTGTGCTTGCTTTGCAGAACAGTATTTCCCTTTTAAGGTTACTCCTTTAACTCCGGTCATTGCATGTCAATAATTACATTGTTTGTTTCTATTCCGTTATTTCGTGTTTGTTGTTTGTGCTAGGTGTAATGTCTGTGTTATGTTAGTTGTAGTGTTATGAATAAATGCATGTGTTTTACACAACTTCAGCCTCCGTTCATGGAGTGCTCACAATAGTCCCTGCGATCTTGCTACGCACTCTGAAACCTCAAACTTGCCTGAAATATTGCGAGACTCTCTCTCATAGGCCATGAGGGGATTGAGCTTCACTACCAATCGTTTACATTACCTGGTGATGCAGTTTGCTGGATGAGCTTTCTAACCCAGGTTACTAAGCGATATTGGTAATTATTGAATCCCATTTAAGTGTCACATTAACAGACTCACGGTTATACCGCAATTGAGTTTGGAGGAGCAGACCATTCGGCATAACAATTGGTTATTAATCAGCATTAAATAATAATTAAATAACATTTCACTTCAACACATATATTGGTGAAGATATTAAAAATTATCTGAGCTAATAATTCCTACACCACCTACAGAGATCTGGCCAATCCCCAGTCTGCATACCTCAGAGAGTGCTGTCACCGAAACGCAGTTTCCAAAGTTGCCGTGACAGCAGAGGTCATCTTGCTTGAGAGACAAGACCTTCCACACATCTACTTGGATGGGTCACCTCAAACTGGGACCCAAGTGCCACCATGCAGCAGGCAATACCTCAGCACCACACCAGCCCCAATCCCCTGACCTTATTAGCTCTCAGACAGTTTCAACTTCTCTGCGTTGGTGGTAATTCCTGAAGGCTCTCCCATCCCCTTCATAATGCATGCAGCCTTCTTGTGGGCAGCTGCAGCAGAGCTACTCCCGCGGAGAGCAGATGGGTATCATGCCTGTTTATTACGAGTTATTGCAAGTTGTTTTATGGTGGCTGGAGTGGCAATCCTGCCACCAACCACCAAAAATTTTACCTGCAAGTTGAAGGACCACTTGCAGGGCTGGATGCAGTTTAAAATCATACCCAGGAATTGAATGTAATAACAGATTATATCATTAAGACTAAGTGAATAAAGAGAGTTAGTAACCCCTAGATAGGATTGCAAATCAGTCCAAAATGGTTTTGACATTCCACATTGCAATTTTCAGCATTAAATTTAGATTAATATAACTTTCCACAAAATAAGGCAACAAAATTATAAATAAATTTAGGCTCATTCAAATGAGCTCCATTAATCTTAAGAGTAGGTAATGATCTCCTTTTAGAGTTCCTTTTTTCAAGAGCAAAAAAGTAGCCTGTATTTTTCTACTATTCCTCAATCCACTTGGCTCTGGACCTAATAAATGCTTCTTTCGCCATGTCCAAATGAATTGGATCTAATTGTAATTGAAGTAAATATTTTCTTTAGCTAACAAAAAATCATATTTGTACATTGTCAACCTCCTGTATACTTCTATTTTTTCAGTTCCTAACTTCTTGTAATCAGAATCAGAAGACTTTATTTAGGAAATTGCTCACATTACTGCTCAATAACACAGACACCAAGACGAGAACAGCACAATATAAATATAAAAATAGCAATGCAGTGTAAGCTAACAAATTGCAGCACTCTGCTAAACATTCTAATAAGTAAAACAGAATAAAACATTTCTGTACAGAAATTTAAAAATACCTTTGTCCAAAAGTTACAGTTACAAATATATTGCATCATTACCATAAGTGGTTATATTGTAAATGTTGGTAAAACCAAGTTAGACTTTATACTGTGGGGAAAAAATAGAGGTATATTGCACCAAATCATGGATAATAATATTGCACATCTTAATGTGCAATGGCCCTGTATTTAAAGATTTCCCTTTTTTCCTATATTCATTGCTGAGATCATTAAAAATTTCAACCACTAATTTCTTAACATTTTCCTTAAAAGAGTCATCAATTAAAACAGAACCGTTAACTTGCCAAAGCCCTCACATTCCGGAAGCCTCTTGGGTAGAACCTAATTTTAATAGTGTTTAGTAGTGGTGTCAAAATGGGGCATAAAGATGATTAACTGAAGGATAGAGAAGGAAAGAGAGAGAGATTGGGGTAACGCAACAAAATTATATTATTGCTCTCTGAAGCTTGGTTTGTTTTAGGGAGGTATCTGTCTTCATTATCATCTGGACATCCATTGAAGTCACTGCATAGCAGCAACATTATTCATTCAGTGCAAACGCAGAAACTTCATTTAAAGATTCTTCAAAGCGTTGCTATACATTCTAAAACCCACTAGGTGTCTCCATAGGGTTGATTCGATGCCCTGAAACACGCTCTGCATGTTCTCGAAAGCTCCCTGAATCTACATCGGCCAGTCACTTAATCCCACAATAAATTTAACCTTGAGGTGGTTCTGGAGGTAGAATGGTGCTGTAACTTAATAGTAACAATATCCAGACATTGTGGTTTATTTCTGGAAAATATTAATTCATGTTATTCGAAGTACTCGAGGTGTTTGAAACAAGCAGCGGAAGAAGAGAAACTATGGGCACGGAAAAGGAGGAGTCATGGACACGGCAATGGCGCCAAATTCGAAAGCGACGGAGGTTTATGCTGGTGGAGTCTGCGGGTTGGTAGTAGTTAAAGACTGCGCTTTATAGTCGTGTACATTCGATTATATATAAGGTAACTCCAGTCAATGTTTCAGAGCAATGCGCTTTTTAGTCTTCCATAGCAGCGAATAAAAAGCTGACCAAGCTGTGTCGCTTACTAATCTTAATATAGTTTATCGGCTAGCTGTCTAAAAACTGGTTTCCGGTTTTAACTGAGTATTTTCGGAATTTGGGTTTTGTAACAGTATTCCTTTATTTGGTTGTTTCGTTGTGTTTACGAATGATGCTATTATAGGATGGAAACTTCAGCCAGCGTCTTCGGAAAGCTCCGCAACCTGGCGCTTCTCCTGGAGACTGAAACGGCCGAACTTCATCGAGCTCATAAGAACCCCCACCACGGTACTGACTTGGATAACTAGATTTATCGATCGGTCTTATTTGGTCTGAACGGATTTTAATGAGTCTGCTTCACAGAAGGCACCGAGGGGACGGTGAAGGTTCTGCACGAACTGCAAACCGAAGTCAGGGACCTGAAGGTTCGTATCAGCCATTCTTTATCGGTGTGTTACAGGGTGCAACCCGGCAGCGGGACGTATTTTTGAACAAGGAACTTAATGAAATGTCCCACTCTCTGAGTGAAAAGGTCTTCTGAATATTAATTATAGCTCAGAACAAAAATGGCGTTGCAAAGACTAGCTTGTCATGAACTTGACGGGTGATGTCATACTTACGTATGTAAATATTGTTTTGTATTGTTACTCCTTTATAAAAGTGGGCATTTTGGTACAGGTAATTGTCTGCTTAATGTTGAAATCCCAGGTTGAATTTAAACCCACATCCTTTCGATCAGGTGCAGTTCTGTTACCAAAGTCTAATCCTGACTTTCTCCCTTACTAAAAACCTATCCTCCTCCATCACATCTGCATGTTTGGTTGACAGGTCAGTGCTCTACAAAACGCCCGTCTCGCTCGCATATGCGAGTAAAATATTGGTGTGCAGACCTGAAAAAAGCGTTAGGCGCCCTGCTGCGAGTGACCTAAAATTATATTTGCTTGTGATGTTGCTAATTTTAGGTATATAATGACATGAGTGCCTGAGAGATGGGAACCATTACAACATATTTTTTTTTTGTTTGTTTCACCTGTTTCTCCAGTACTGGGCATAGTTTTTTCAACCCATCCTAGCCACCAATTATCATCATATGCAGCCATGACAACCTTTAATGCTTGCAAAGTTGAGAAAGTTGAGTGATTCCCTAAGTGTGCACTTACATTGGAACCGACTTGCACACCTCACTCACCTCTGATGAATGTAGGGCATTAATTAGCCATATTTACTAGCCATGTGGCTCTTTTCAGTGTAGAGATGGACTTGGAATGACCCTACAGCAACCACATATTGTTCAAAGTACGGACCGTGTAATGTTTATGTTCAAATTTCTTAGCACAGACTGGTATTTGGAGTTCAAATATCCAAAGTTGACATTATGGAATTACTGCTCCTGGACTCAAATAATTCAATATCGTAGTGATTCGTTATCCAGTTCCTTACAAGGATTAGTAAAACACCAAACCAGCCTACCAAATTTACCAAAAGCCCAAAATAATCCCGAAAATGTACAAATGTAAAACAATTTATAACGAATTATCAGAACTACATAATTAAATGTCAGAAACAGAAATTAAGCATTTCACTTAGCTTGTTCAAATGTGTTTTTGTTATACAACATATGTATTATACATTTTTATATTTATAACGATAGATACCAAAGAACATTTAAAATAAGTTAATAAAATAACATTGTAACGAAATGGTTGGGGCCGAGGGGTCACCGCATTTCAAGTACCCCGGCCTGTAGATGTAATCTCACTCTAAACATTTAATGAAACTTGAGAGCCCTACATGTCATAATATTTTTTCCAGTATTATAACATTAACATGATAATACATTTTTCAATGGTAATGTATGACTAAATGTAAGTGCAGAAAACATCATGCTGAAGCTCATTGTTCCTAGTTAGAGTTTCTCAGTATTACATATAATTCTCTCAGATATCCTGTCAGGTTAGCATAGCTATCTTACGTTAAGTTAAATATGTGAATCAAATAGTTAAAAAAAATCTTAGAAATCCTGTCAGATTAATGTGTGTAATGGTAAAAGTGCTACATGAAATCTTCTCAGAAATCATTTCATATAACATGACATACATAGTTAGACATTTTATACATTTACATCACCTGTCTCTAAGCCGCTGCTTCCTCGACGACGAGTAACGTCCCCGAGCACATGTCGTCTTTTTCAAATCTGGCGCCCTATCAGGGATCAGTCTATGAAGTTTATGTGTACTGACACCTGGATGGGCTTTAGTTTTTTGGATTTAATGGAGTACACACTGGAGACGATTTTAATGGGCATTCAAATTTAGAGACGCACCACAGCACACAGTGCACAACAAATTGTGTCTTCTGCATTTAACCCATATGCCCTAAAGGTTATTTTATGGTTCTATAAAAAAAAACATCTTGGGAACGTTCACAGAATGTTCGTAAAAGGATACAAGAACTTAACCTTTGTAGAACCTTCAGGAAACATTCCCTAAAGGTTCTCCCAGGGTTCCACAAAATGTGGCCTTTAGAGAATGTTCTAGGAACAATCGTAAAAGGTCACATTTGGGGAACCTTTTTAGAACGTTCTAAGAACGTTCTCTAAAGGTCGGAACCTTCGGGGGACCTTTAGGGAACGTTTCCTGAACGTTCTGGGTTTGCTGGAGATTCACTGGTGTTATGTTAACACAAATGGCACATTACGGTACACAAAATAGCTGCACACGCTGAACTATGTCTTGCTTTGAGGTTAAATGAGTTTGAGATTCATTGGTATGGGAAACTGACGGTTCTAGTGTTACCTGGGAGTTGTGCCTTTTACCGCGCACCTTGCATGAAGGCAGCAGGGCATATACATTCGTGGCCAAATGTTTTGGGAATAACACAAATATTAATTTTCACAAAGTCTCCTGACCTAACTTTTTATGATGGCAATTTCCATATATGTAATGAAGAGAGATCACATGAATTGCAATTAATTGCAAAGTCCCTCTTTGCCATGAAAACTCAATCCCAAAAAAACTACTCAATTTCTACTGCATTTCAGCCCTGCCACAGAAAACCTGCAGGCTTTCAGTGATTCTCTCATTAACATGGGTGAGTGTGTTGATGAGGACAAGGCTGGAGATCACTCTATCATGCTGATTGAGGTAGAATGGCAGACTGGTACTTTACAAGAAGGGTGGTGCTTGAAATCATTGTTCTTCCACTGTTAACCAGGGTTACTTGCAAGGAAAAAAGTGCCGTCATCATTGCTTTGCACATAAAAGCCTTTGTCACTTATGAAATGTGTGTAATTATACTTCAGTATACCATAGAAACATCTGACAAAAGATCTACAAACACTGAACCAGCATACTTTGTGAAAACCATTGCTTGTGGTGTTCTCAGAATTTTTGGCCATGACTATATACAGTATGCTGAAGTAGTGAATGTTTTACTTTTTAATATATCTATGTATGTAACCTGATTATTTTTGTTTCATGTGTATACACGAAATCTGTTTTATTTTGAATTTAATTTGCTATCAGGTCATGGTATTAGTGTGTTTTTAATAGAAAATTCACAGATAAACCGGTTACATATAGCCCTACTATACATACAATGCTTGGCCAAGCCAGTTGGACTTTAATTACAGTATGAGTTGTATTGTGAAATATGATAAAACATTAAAAGAAATGCAAAAATATAAATTTAGTTTCTTGTCAGGTTTTTATGTCATCCTTAACCTTTCAATTCCACCAGCTTGTATGTGAAATTGTATTATTATGATGCATTAAGTTTGAGTGCTTAAAAAACAGAACTGACTGTGCTCCCAAATTTTTGTCTGTGCTCTTAATTTCTTTAACTTATGGGCACAAGTACTTCTTGGGGGGGAAAAAACCATTAGCATAGAGCCCTGCAGGTGACCATGTTATATGTCACGCAGGTCCAGGTCCGTGACCAGCTGGCATGTTGCAGAGTGGAGGACCGTGAGCTGCGGTCCTTCATGCAGGCGTGCATGGTTCTGAAACAGCGAACCACGGAGGACCTCCGGCTGCTCAGGAGGCACTATGAGAAATATGGGTACAAAGCACCCTCTGGTAGGTGTCCTTTTGTTGTGAGCATCTGCACTGCCAGCTCCTGTTGAAGCGTCCTGCTACGGGGTAGTGCTGCAGCCGTGCTCTCCAGAAAGCACCTCAGCAATGTCAAACCATACTGTGTGTATTCAGGCTTATAGCACCAGTGCTCTCAACAATCTAGCAACTGCATAGAACTGAATTTAAGAACTTTAATCTTATTATGCTGTAACAATCAGCAGAACTAAAACCGTGATTAACATCTACTTGACAGACAGAAAAGCTTCCAGCATTTGTGATCCTGAGGCCTACATGAACCTCTGAGCATTGTAATTACCATTTTAAAGCACGGTCACCAGCTCTGATTTGTGAGGGCCATATTCCGGCAGGCTTAGGAGAATACATTTCATTGTGCACTTGAATGATAGATGGAGGATTACTGGAATTCTGGTGCACACATGGATCTGAATGTTTTTATTGCTAATGGGAAAAGTTAGGATTTGTCAGTTTCACAGATGAGTGAGCAGCCATGAAATTGAATCAGAACCTTAATACCCAGTGCTTGCTAATACACACACTTGGATACATGACTATGTATGATGGAAGTTCTTCTAAAAAGTATTTCTAGCATACAGAATTCTTGTAGAATTCCTTTCTGTGACATGGAGTCCCTCTATTTTTTTATGAGACAGCCATTTTGCTTAAATATTACTGGTCTCCCTCTGCTGGTAGAGGTGAAAGGTCATAAAGATGATCAAAAGGCCGAGAAGACTCAAGAGAGCAAAGATGGTGAAGAGGAGGAGCAACAAGTGGAGGAAGAGAGAGCGCAACATTTAGCAGTGGACGGAGAGACAGACGCAGCCCCTGTTTGCATGACTCCTGCCCAGCCGCCGCCGCGGACGGCTGACCCTATGCGCACTCCCCGCCTTTCTGACTTTGGCCTTTCTGGGTTTCATCTGCTTGCACCACTAGGTGAACCGGTACCACCATCTGTGCCATTTGCTCCCCCTACGGTCGAGCCCCCTGCTCTCTCCTCCCTGCCCAGGGTACCCAAGACCCCAAAGTGTGCTCTGAAGATGGACGAGGAGGCACTCACACCCCGACTGGAGGACTTTGGCATCTCAGAGCACACCATGTGCCTTAATAATGACTTCACTATGGATCTGCTACGGAAGAAACCCTCCCGACTGCACAGGTACAACATGCAGTAGCAGTGCACCTCTTGCTCTCCCTGCTGTTTATTGCATGAACATTAGTGCAGGAGGGAGAAGAGAAATTGCAACTACAGATCTCCCTTCAATGAATAATTTATTGATGTGATCCTGATCTAGATGTGTATTTGTGCTGTTCTTGTAGCCAGTGTTTTATTTATAGGTAATCAATGTATGTGACAGTGATTTTTTTTTCCCTGTAATTCCAGTCCTCTAGCTGCATATAGCATCTGTTAATTGAATGGAAGATCATTTATAGCTTAACAGATACTGTGGTAATATTTCTGATCTTGAAATTGTGTTCACAGTACTTTTGGAGTCTACTAATCATTTTTGATAGAAGGGTTTGTTATGCGCTAGGGGGGCACTGATTTCCTGTATTATCTGGTGTTCTAGCAAATTGTCTTGCTGTGTAAGCTGTTTGTATCTAATTGCTGGATGCCTAGAATGGTTTAAAGGGTGATAATGGTCACTATACTCTCCCCATCAGTGTTCTTTTCTTCTAAATAGTGTACTTTAGAATCCCTTAGTGATTAGGACAGTGATTATGAACATCAATTTTAACCTAAGAGTTTCATGCATCTTTTCAGGTTAAGTACCTTGCAAAGTACTGAAATATCTAGCTATATAAGTAACTAAAGATCGAAGGATTAACCAAATTGTAAAAATGTTAAGGTGGTTTGGATGTTTGACAGGAAAGGAAACGGATTAACTATGCTAGAAGTAGCTATAAACAAAATTTTAACTGACATTCCTTGAGTTCTGATGTTTTGACAGTGATGCAGTGGCATCTGTGGATCTGGATCCTGTACCTGCTCCAAAACTGGACCGTTACCTTCTCTCACCCATGCCAGCTTCAGTGACCAGTGACTCGCATGCCAATGGTATCCCATCATGATCTGCAAATGCCCTCAACCCACAGCATCCATTTGACAAAAAATTATTTAAATTCTTTAAGTATACCTTAATTTTGTAGTACATGATTTATTAATTGTAACTACGTATGTAGGTTTATTCACTGAAAATATTCATAAAAGTTATCAAAACAATTTATTTATTGCCAAGTACTTTAAAATACAAGGAATTTAATACAGGGTATCATGTAAAACAAGCAACATAAATCAAGACTGTCCACATAAGAAATTATCTACATAAGTAATATGTGCTTAATGCCGATAGGGCCACATGTGCCTCAGTGGGCTTAGCCTCTCTGCCTGTTATTGGAAGGTTACCGATTCAAGCCTGGCCTCAGCACATCTGTGGGTCCCTGAAAAAGGCCCTTAATTCCCAGCTCCCTGGGTGCTACTATGGCTGGCTGCCCTTTGCAGCCCAATTGCTCTTACCTGCAGGGGGAAGCGTAAAGAGAACTTTCCAATGGGGATCTTTAAAAGCAACCTAACCAGCTAGTTCTAACCATAGCAGGCTTCTTAAATGGGCTAAGGCAGGGGGACTGTCATAATCAACGGATGTTGGTAATGCTTACTTCCATAGGGAAAAACCTGTTCAGTCCCACATTACAATAAGGCTACCTATATAAAGGGTTTATGAATGGTTTCTAATCTAGTTATTAATTAGGTTGTAACTTTGTGAATTATTAAGACAATTTTAAACAAATTATGACAGTTTTTTTTATTTTTTTATTAGTGAGTTACTACCACTTACAAGTGGCAAAAGGGAGCCTTATTAAAGAGGTACCACCTGTTCTTTAGATGCATGGTTTTGTCTTGATGGACCTCATCCTCTTACAGGAGATGAATGCTCATACTCAGGATGGGAGGTGTCAGCTGCTATGTTTGTTGTTTGCTTCATAGTCCTAAAGGTGTTAATGGAAGAGCTTATTTATAATGATGATCTTGATTTCATTTTTAAAATAATGTTTGTTCTTGTGTATTTTTCTTTTCAAAATTTAACAGATGTGGCTTCCCCTCAGCCTCCAGCTCTCTGTACTCCTGGGTTAAAGATCACGAAAAAGAAGTCCCATGCTGCCTCTCTATTGGATGCGGACACCACCCAGCTGCCAGATCTGCATCTCACACCAGAACCCCCTGCATTTGAGACCCCCTATGTGAAGAAGCTTGTCAGAGTGAGGGGCACAGATGACTTCTCATATGTATATTTGTATTTGACTTGTATTTGTGTTACTCTGTGACAGCTCAGTTAATGTAATTGTATCTAAAGCAATATTTCTCAACCCAGTTCTTGGGGACTGCCAGACAGTCCACATTTTTGCTCCCTGACAGACAGTCCACATTTTTGCTCCCTGACAGCTCTTGGTAGAGTTTGGGGGAGCGAATACATGGATTGTCCAGGGATTTCTGAGGAAATGTGAAAAACATTAATTTAAAAAAGAAGGTATAATTAAGATTTGCATGTAAACAAATATCTATTACTTGAGGGGTTCTGGACATAAGCGTAGTTGTGCATGCTACAATAGAAAGCAGAATATTTATTTACAAGACCTTTTTAAGTTGGATTTAAAACCAGCATATGCAAAGTCTTCCTAACACCATGTGTAGTAGTTCTGGGTTGTCTGTGATTGTGAGCAGCAGCAACATTATCTTTGCAACACTTTTGAGGCCTGATTAATTGTATTTGGAGACTGTCAGGCCAGCTAAGAGGAAGACTGATAATGCTCTGTCTACTCAGGATGAAGAGGCCCATCCCAGCAAAGTATTCTCCAGTAGAAGTCTTGTTTATCAGCCTGACATCCCCCGCATGCCAGTCAGAGCCACACCCAAGGATGAGAACACACCTGAAATGCCAACCCTAGAGTCGTTTCTAAGCTCTTCCCTTTGTGTGAGTGATGTTTGGATTTTTATATTGGATGCAGTGCTTGCTTTTTCTCTGAATGCCACTGAATTTTGTTCCTGTGGTTTGCCCAGAATGCGTATGGGGCTGCACCACTTGTGACCAACAAGGCATCTGGGGGCTCATTTGGCCTGAAGGAGCCTTTGTTGCCTGACCTATGGGCTAATCGGGAGCTGCAGGACCATGAAAGGACCTTATTATCCCCTCCAAGCCAGAGCAGCCTTGCTCCACACCCAATGACCCCTGTTATGCCGGACATCAGCTCCATTACACAGGACGTCTTTAAAGTTGAGTGGCTGCCGCAGTGGATGATGTGTATCCAGTCCCTGTCTGTCCATATTGTCGTATCAGTATTAAGGTTCACTTTCATCAACTATTCTACAATCTATTTTTTTTCTCATCACCTTGCTCTGTTGCTATTCCAGCTCATATCTCAGGATAACGTCACATCCGCTAGTGCAATTACAGCCACTTCCAAAACCACTGCCCTACAGTCAGCCACACCAAGCAGAAAAGAGAACCGGTGAGAAGCAGTGTTTAACTCATAATTAGCAGGCTAAGCTGGCATGGTGATTACAGCTCAAGACTTTTAACTGTCAAAGCTGTGCTCTGCCTGTGATGTGTGTAGCCAAGGTTACTGGCCTATACAGCTAGCTTCTGTTAGGCTTGCTGCCACAGACAAATTCATTAATAACAATAATTTGTGATGCAATTGGCCTGGATTCTTAGAATTGACTGAGTAATTCTCCAAGTGTGAAGGTACTGATATGACAGAAAATGAATACAATACAAGGTATATTTCAATGGCTGGTGACAAGTTACTCTGCAGAGGAGGCTTTGTTGAATGTTGCTGAACCCCCCTCACCCCCCATTAGAGTGCAGCCTCTCAACCTGGTGTTGGAAGAGGAATTCTGGGGCCTTCCAGGATACCTGAGACAGATGCCCCTGTCAAGCCTCAACCAAGCCATTAGGAAGATTAACACTGCTCTGGAGGGGCATCAGTGGGGTGAGTGAGCTGTGGACCCCCATGTCACATTGTTTGGGTTTTCCTGCAGGGTTTACCCACTGCTGATCTGGAGGATGCACTTTGCATTTGATTTATTAATCAGCATTGCACGGCATCTGCATGCTATAACAGCTTTATAGGAGATGGTGAATTAATTTGCTTTAATTCGTATGTGTACCTCCAATTATTATGACGTTTACATTTTAATTTGTATTAATCATTTTTGTCAAATCCTTCTGATTTGTTAATTTATTAGATCATAATTATATTTTGTAGCATCACATTCAGCACTAGATGCTAACTTGTACTGTGTGCCTGTCCAGATTCATTAATCTACATCAGACTTATTGTCATATCAGGATCTGTTCTTAGCGCTACATCTTTTCCCACTTTGTCTATTATTGCCTTTTCTGTGTGCAAGTAAGGTTTTGATTTATAATTTGCATTTCCAGTTATCCAATGAGAATTAAAAAAAGATGTAATTCAGCTGGTTTGCAGCTGCCTTCCAATCAAAAAAGCCAGTTTTAAACCTTCTTTATCAGGCGGATGGAGAGGCTCAATTGTGAAGTTATTCTTACCTGATTTTTAATCATGTTCGTTTTCCTTGGCATCCCACCAGAAACACAGGACAAAGTACATTGTGTTTTTTTTTGAGTCGAAAATTAAAAAAAATTCTATTTCATTAATCTACCTTAAGGCTGTTTAACATATTCTATTATCATACTTGCAAAATTAAGAGCTTGCAAAATTTGTTGTAACTGAACACTTTCATAATTAAATACCAGTGAAGGAACAAGCAATTTTATTTTACAACATGGCAAAACGGACAGAAAAAAATGTTAAAGATCTAATTATCATATTAATTAGGGGCCAAGCATCATCGGTGCGTGGGCACCTATTGTTTTCGCTAGGATTTTTCACTATTATACTTTCTGCAATGGAAGTCAATGGTAACCCACAGAACTGGTTTGTAACTTTTTTAAAAAAAAATTTGGCACATTAGTTTCAACTGTTCTCTGTCATTCAGGCACCAAGCTTGGGGTCAATCCATCCATGCCTCTAGTGCCACCATCAGACCAAAATTCAAGATACATTTTTGCTTTTAACTCTTGACCCCTTTGGCCTACAATTGAAGTCTTTCATTTCTCTGAATCCTTGGGTCAGCCCGATTCAGATGCACCCATTGCCGTTAATTTCCACCATATTGGATTTTCCACCAAAGGGTTCTGACAAAAAGTTGTTCAAAGAATTATGCTAAGTTAAATGGTGTGGCCCCTGTCATCCAATGACTTTGAGGACGAAGTCACCAAACAGGAAATGAGGCCATATCTCAGCAACGATTTCAAGTATCAAATCCAAATTTGGAATATGGACTATGGGTCCAATTCTGAGGTCAACCACAAAACATGGTGCCATTGGACCACTGGGGGGCGCTACCATAAGTCTTGTATTTTGTAATTCTGTGGGATGGCCCCAGTTTGACTCCTGGGAAAGTTAATGTCCCCAGAATTCATGTGGCCGCCATTGGATTTTAGTGAAAATTTCAGTATTTTCCACATGACACAAAATTGATCCAATCTTCACCTTTGAAATTTGGCATATTGGTAAGGACTAAGCCACAGTATGCCCTCACCAAAGGTGGGGTCAATCCAGCTATCCCTCTTGCGCCACCATCTGGCCAAATGTCAAGATGTGCTTTTGCATATAACTTTTAAACCCTTTGGCGTATAATTGTGATCTTTAATTCCCCTGAAGTCTTGGGTCCTCCCAATTCGAATGCACCCATTGTTAATTTCAACGGTATGGGATTTTTTTGCCACATGAACTCATCGTAGGTCATTGATGTGCATCATCTACAGTCAGCCCCAACCAAAACTTGTTCAAAACATTATGCTAAGCCAAATAGTACAAATAGTATGTGAGTTGTCGTCAAATAAATTTGATGACAAGGCCACCAAACTGGAAGTGAGGCCATATCTCCGAAATGTTGTGAGGTATTAAAACCAAATTTAGAATATAGACTTGTGACCCAATTCCAAAGCCATTCACCAGAAATGGCGATATTCCACCACTAGGCGGCAAAAATGTGTCCATCCATCCATTGTCCAAACCACTTATCCTACTGGGTCGCGGGGGGTCCGGACCCTATCCCGGAAGCAACGGGCACGAGGCAGGGAACAACCCCGGATGGGGGGCCAGCCCATCGCAGGGCACACTCACA
>JABFEA020000038.1:1410843-1425059 GCA_019775915.2 Cyphomyrus plagiostoma
GTTTGCCTTGGGTGACCCTACCAGGGGCATAAAGCCCCGGGCAACTTAGCTCCTGGGATCATTGGAACACACAAACCCTTCCACCACGATAAAGTGTCGGCTCCAGGAGGGGATAGCCTTGCTTATCTTTGCATATTCAGTAGGGTAATGAACTCTAAAATGAGTGCTGGGTTGTAGTGGTGCTCTCCTTTTTATGTCTTTTCAGTAGATGTGGCAAGAAAGCGCTTGAATCCAAATCACTGCAGTTGCCTTTTTCCCAGCCAGGTCACTCACCTATCTTACTGTCAAAGGTCTAAATATGGGCTACATTTCTTGACTTTATAGCTGGATTTGCAGCTATTTTTTGCAGTGCTGATAAACATCTATGCACAATTGAATTACAATTGCTGATTATCATGTCAAGGTAAAAAATATGGTGCTGACTGCATATTGTCATATTGTCCAAGTACGGTGCTGGAGACTTCCTGTGAGCTAGAAGCTCCACTTCTAAATTGCCTTAAAGCTCTGGAAACGTGTGTGATTATTTTAATGAGGACTGTGGATTTGATTGTTTATGCAGACATCTATTTTGGCTACGTTTACTGAATCGGCAGAAGTGTCATATGTCCGTGGACCCTTGAGCAAGGCCCTTAATACCCAGCTCCAGGGGAGCCACATGTTGGCTGACCCTGTGCTGTGACCCCCAAGCTATGGAGACCAAGACTGGGTTGGCAAAGTGAAGCATTCCAATGTTCCCATGGCAAATAAAGCATGTTTGATTTTGTTTTGAATTGTCAGATATACACTGATCAGCTGTGAGATGGTCCTTCCTGGAAGTAAAATGACTAATATTGGCCTTTTTCCTCTAACAACACAGGGGGCAGTGCAGAGCCTGGACTGTTCCTGCTAGATGAGCTGATGAGCATCACAGGTGCTGGTCTGAAGGCCCAAGTATATTTCCTCTGCCTCACTGAGCTCAAGAGGCTGGAGTGTGTGCAGGGTGAGGGGTCCAGCTCTGTGTTTAGAGTATGTAGCCAAATCTGATGCTTGTGCTGAAGCATCTCTACTTTCATGATAGTGTAGCCCCCCCATGTAAAGATGTACTTATACAAGCTCTGCACTAGCCAACAGTGAGTGTGCCTCCATGTAATCTGAATAAAGCTTTGCATTGTCAGCTTGCTTCCACTGTGTGATTGAAACGTGCCAAAATGTGCCCTAATTCACAAGGTCACAGGATGTATGAAATCCATTCCAGATTAATACAGTTAAAATTTTATTGAAAAATCACATTGTAACAAGTTCTCTGGCCATTGCTTTATAATGGCAACAAGTCAAAAGGGTTGGAATAGAACACAGGAAGTTTCAGATGTAAGCAAATTGAACAAGTCAGAGGGAGACAACTCCGGTACTACCTATGCGATACAAAACTGAGGGGGGATGTCAGTAGGGCCTCATGCGACTAGGAAGGGGTGGGGCTCTGTTAGGAGGTGTGATGGCAATATCCAGGTAGTCACCAATCTGGAAACGTTGCGACTGTAGAGTCATGGAATCATCAGCACCTTTCCGACCTGACACAGTATTGCCAATGTCCTTCACTCTGCAAAGGTAGAAACAAGAATTAAACTGATGCCATACAGATGTAATGGTACAGATAGCTCAGGAGTACTCACTGGAATCAGAGTTAAAACAACAAGGTGGCACTCGCTCAACTACATCTGTCTGGAAGGGCCTTTAAATGGATTGAAAATGGAACCAATTGCCTTCTACCATGTGAACACCACCAAAACGAATTCTTCCCTCTGAATTGAAACTGCTCAATATTTTGTACTATGGGAGAAAAATAAGACCACTAGTTACAGATCTGCAGGCTCTGGTTTATACACAAGACCAATGGGTGTTTGAACGATAGATACCAAGAGCCAACAACTGCACATCTGTGGGATTCCATGAACAAACACAAATTTGCCCAAAAATCAAACTGTCCCAATTGACATATTCCTTAACTTTAATCAAATTTGTCATTCAGCTAGGTGTCTGCCAGTGTGCCACAAAGCTACTCATTCAACTCCACTTTCTTCACTACTGACTGGTCTCTAGAGATGCAATCTATCAAACTATTTATGTTTCTGGTTGACAACCTTGTAGGTTATTCTTTAGTGTGGCTACAATAACCTCAAACGTAACACCACCAAAATGGCTTAAAGCAATATCCCTACATTTAGGGCTGCACAGCATCATGTAACGATAATATGGCGCATGCGCAATAATCACCAGGGCTTCAGATGACTGGCTAACATTTGTCCAGATGCCAGCTTTTCGGAAGTTTACCTATGCCCAGAGCAAGCAGATTAGCAATACCCTTAAAATGTTAGCGAGAGGCATAGTGGGAACCAAAAGTTGGTCATATGTATAAATTAGGCGTATCCTTAAGTTTAATAAACGTCAGACTTTAAACTGCAAAAAGTATCACCACACCACTGGTGTCTTTTTTTTTTTTTTAATGACCTCCATGATTTACCAGAACAGTACGTCACATGCTCCACTAACCAAATTCAGTAAACATAGGCATATGCTGAATTTATATAGATTACTAAATTGTCTACAAGTCTTGATAATTTTGGCCCAACACTAACCTATTTACCAAATTATGGGCATAAGTAAACATCGATTTAACACAGAGTCCCAACCTCAACCACCCAGACATCAGTGATGCAATGATATTGGGGACCACCTCCTACTGTTCCCACTAAACCGAGGCCTCACATCTCAAAATCACACTCACCATTCTTTTAAACTACAAACTATTTCTAGATTTCAATTATCCAAGGGATGTTAAAATTGGTGTTAGCTGGTACTGCACTAGATATTTCATTATAGCCCAGCACATTATATCTTCATAGTTAACAAAAAGAGTCATGTACTTGATAAATGTTGTTCATTATAATTTGGACAACATGAACTTATCCTTACCTATACCCCTGCCTTTTGGGGTCTGGGTAGACTATGGCGAAGCCAAAATGTGTGCCTTTTTTTCGAGCCTCAGGGTAAACCTCTTTTACCAGACTGGTCAGCTCCTTCAGAGTAGCATCCATCCTGTTACAAGGCAGAAACATCCAGACACCATTTGTTACAATATCTTCTGTACATGCCCAGCTGCTGAAAGACGTGCCCATTTCCTTCCGGACTCGGGAACCACTCACATTACACAGATTACAAAATTATGAATCTTGAAAACTAGACGTTAAGCCCAGATTTAAAGGTTCAATAAATTCCCAGGCAAAGAGGGAAAATTATATTGCACCTCTGTTAAACGTACGTCGTTTGAACTGCTCCAGTACGATGTACAAAATGTGTACTAAAATGTATTCCTTTCGCTCATGATGGGAGATGTGTTTTTTTCTTGGAAACAACATAGACGCACAAACATACCAGGTGTATATTTGCAGCTCGCTAGAGGGGACGTTACCCCGAGCAAACTCGTCCATCCTGTGATGCCTGCCGTTGTTCGTGGTGAAAACCCGCAGAAGTAGAGGACAAGTCTGCGAACAAGAAAAAGCTTGCGTTTGTGGACTTGTATGCTGACCACACTGGTACAGGTCGTCGATTAAAGTTGACTATAGGTTTAAGCAACTCTTGGACTGCAACCCCAATTTGAAAATTGTAATAAAAACAGGATAACACAGAGAAATAAGTGCACCGAATTCTTTTTTGTCATTAGTCGCCCGATCTACGTGTAATGATAATTAGATAACCCAGAAATGAAAAAACCAACACAGCACATTAACCTACAAGCTAAAACGAAATACTAGCCATTGGCGAACTCCGTCTTTTAAAACAAAATGTAAATCACACAGCGCATGTACGAATTATAATCAAAACTAACCTTTTCTCTGTCAACGGGCTTCTCTGGCTCCTTTTTAATTTCTTCTTGTGTTACTCTTGACTCAACAGCCATTTTCTGTGCTTTTCAAAAAGCAAGTATATTCCGCTAGCTACCACCTCACGCCAAACACCGACACGACCGTTACTACTTCCGGTTCACGACGTAAGCCTGACCTCAGGGGGACCCTTTTCCGCTTTAACCACAACCCTCCCCGCTGGGGGTGAAGGTTACGTCAAACAAAGTTTGCAGCCCAGTGTTGCTGGTAATCATGTCAAAATAGTAACTACAAGCAAATTAAATAAAATACAGAATCGACACTTTGAATACACCAATTCACTATCTTCTGGAGTGCCAAAGAAAGAAATATTTAAATAAAAGTTGCAAGATTCCTTCTTCAAATTCAGTATTCGGAATATATGCACATGATCTCGTAAACGTGCACGTGCAGTCTACTTAGGTGACTTTTTTTCGAGATCATTCGCCACATTTTTAGGTTTAGGCGGTTAGATGTTTAGTGCAACAGTACAGGAGCAATCGCTCTTGAGAATGGAAACGACTTAATCAATTTGAGATCCAGTTGGGGGAGTTGAGGTAGTATCATCTTGTTCTCGGTGGGTTACGATTGCTCAGTGGAGAACAAACCAATGTTTAGTTTTGCCATAAAACAAAAACGTAGGGTCGCCCACTTGCTTGCGAATCACAAAAACGTGACGCCCTGGGAGAAGAGCGCCTCCCCGCCGAATGACGACACAAAACCTTCGTACTTCACAGCGCTTGGGACGCCATTTTGGGAGTCAGGCAATGTGTTGAAAGTCTGGAGCAGAACTGGAGGTCCGCCCGTTTCGCGATCGATAACAAGATGGTCCACACGTGCGTGGTGGTAGGTTGCCGGAACAGGAGGACTCCTGGCACCACGCTGTCTTTCTACCGATTCCCCCGCGATCCAGAGAGAAAGCAGCGCTGGATCGCTGCGGTGAACCGCGAAGGGTGGCAGCCGAACGAGGGCAGTAGACTGTGCAGTACTCACTTCATCTCAGGTGGGAGTCTGGATCGTCTGGACATGTGACTGCGGGGTCACGATTAACTCTCATCCTCCTTCGTTATCAATAGGATCGGAAAAGTTACGTGTAAAAGTTCTGCGCGTTTTTTGTGGTGTTGTAACAATGCGAATATGACTGAACTAAATAAAACGTCATGATTTTATTTTTCTTTAATAGTTTCTCATTGGTCTTAATTGCATATTTTCCGCAAAACATAAGTCTAAAGTAAAAACAGTGATTAAAACAACTTTGAAATATTAATGTATTGAGCTGATCCAATAGTTTTGGTTGAAATGTTTCTGGCTACTGTTGTTATCCCAAAATATTTTTTGAGGTTTGTAATTAATATTTTCTCTAAAGGTAAGCAGGTGAAGAACCCTCGGTCCCCAGACTATGTTCCATCTGTGTTCAGGACATCTTCGATGACTGGAACGCCAGACCAGACAGGGGCCTTTGATTTTTCTGACAAGCAGCAGGCTCAGGTGGAGGCGGCCAATGCCCTGCTCTTTCTGCAAGGGCAGGCCCTGGAGATGTGTTCCCAGCCAGGGCATTACCTAGAGCGTGACGGAGCGGAGAGCGTCGCATCTGCAAGCAGCGGGAGTGCCATCAATGTTCCCATGCGTTCGAGAGACATTGTGACCCCAGCTGAGAGTCCGTCCAGTAGTGACGGGGACGAAATGTCTCCCGTCAATGACGCTATAGACTATGAGGAGGAGGTAGAGCGTCTGCGTCGGGAGAACCGGGCATTACGGGAGCTGGCAGAACGGGCATCTCTCACAGAGGCCTCGCTCAGGAATGACCCGGCGAAGGTGCGCTTCTACACGGGGCTGCCCAGCTATTTTGTGCTCGAGACAGTCCTGTGGCTGTTGTCGCCACGGATGCGGGCCGACAAGACCGTCAAACTGTCCCGCTTCCAGCAGCTGCTCATCACTCTCATGCGCCTGCGACTGGACCTCAGGAACCAGGACTTGGCCTACAGGTTTGGCGTACAGGCCGGAACTGTGGCTCAGACGGTCCGGAGTGTGGTGGATGCCATGTCTTCAACGCTGGTGCCTACTGCCGTGTTCTGGCCGTCCCGGGAGGAGCTGCGGCGAAACCTTCCAGCGGCGATCCGGTCTGCCTGTCCGGACTGCGTGGCCATCGTGGACTGCTTCACGGTGGCCTTGGAAGGCTCCAGTGAATCTGGCGTGATCGGTGGGGCTTTGAAGTACCTCATTGGCGTGGCCCCGCAGGGTGTCGTTACCTTTGTGTCCAGGGGCTCTCCGGGTCACATTAGCGACAGGGAGCTGGTGGAGAACTGTGGCTTCCTAGCCAAGTTGCTCCCAGGGGATGTTGTGCTGGCTGGCCGTATTCTGGATGCTGATGAGGCGGTTGCTGCCCGGGGGGCCCAGATCAGGATTGCAAACTCCAGGGGGGATGTGGGGGAAGAGGGGGAAGAGAGAGCAGTGCTGAGGAGACACGTGGAGCGGGTGATCGCCATGGTCAAGCGGAGGTATGCCATGCTTAATGGCCTGGTGGAAAACACCTTTGATATGAACACCTTTGACAGGATTGTCTGTGTGGCGTGTGCCTTGAACAACCTGTGCATATCAGCCACACCTCTAGAATGACTTTTATCACTATTGTTTTTAAGCCAAATCCCCTTTGACTTAATTGATCCACGATCCTTAACCACTGCAGTGAACCGTGGTGTTTTTTGAAAGCTGTACACACACCTGCAACCTTCGTATGAACGTCGACTCCCTTTGCTCTTCCAGGGATATTTAAAAAGTCTTGCTGTTGTAGTGAAACTGGGGCTATGGAGGTTTCTGTGTCCCAGTTACAAGGGTAGCAGATATGAGCCTTGGTTAGTGGGGGGATTTCTTTTTGAAATACTTAACTTTGAAACAGAGTGCCCTGCTCTTTCTGCAAGGGCAGGCCCTGGACATGTGTTGCCAGCCAGCGACATATGGGGAGGATAATATGAGCCGAGATTGTGGGGGGGGATGACCTCCAGATGTGTTACAGGTTTGATTTTCCAAGCAAGGCATACCTGGTCCCTCTGTGGACGCTAGTGCTGTTTCTCTGGAGCTTGTGCCTTAAAGTGAGTCATTTCGAGATCCAGTTGCCAGTCAATAACAGTTGCATATTATAGAAGAGTGTATTTCAGCCCTGCTCCTGGAGAAACACCATCTACTTTTATTTTCTCAGATACAAATGAGTTATCATTGCAACTCTGAACATAAATGGACGTTTACATATATATTAATTCATTAATTCACCCGCTTTAGCTATTACAGCAAGCAAACACAACAGAAGACAAATACATTTTTGAAAAATAATTATTTACTGAGTGGCTTAGTCTCAAAAAATGACCTTAACTTGAACACTTGTATTTCTGTTTGAAGTGTACAAGTAAATCAAGCTAGTTTAGGACATGTGACTTTTGAACTTCATTACTATTGGATAGATCTGGATGTTCCTTCTTTTGGAACTTCACAGTCAAGCCTCATTAACTACCAGTTCAATTGGGGAGGATAACTCATGGTTTCCCAGGATCAGAGCTGAGATGCATTGCTGTAGGTCAGTACAGTTGTGCTGTTGATCATGGTGTGGGCAATGATGGATCGGTGGGTTAAATTGCACGCCACACTGACTGTGCTTATATATCTATTTTTTCTTTTTATTCATTGTCAAGTTGTTTATTGTTTGTCAAGGTGCTGGCCAGCCGAACTGCGACATCCATCACAGATCATTGTGCTTATTTCAGCATCATGCTGCGCTAATATGAAATAATGTAAAACATTTTCATTGTGTGCTCACTGGATGCATCCCCATTACACTCAGTGTGAACAATTATTGTTATAAAGTCTTATTTCTTCATCATGAAGTAGCTGGAAAACTGGATATTTTAGGTGATGTATCTGCAGGTACTGATATCACTTATGAAAACTTAATTTAAATATCATGACTGTATCAAAATAAGCTGTGGATTTCTCTTTGTCTCTGTTTTCCTTTATCTCTAGAGAGAATGCAAACTGATGAGAGCACCTCTCACTTAAAGGGGGCAGTCTGTTATGTTGAACGTTTTCTGTATTGAAATATTTATTTGTATTTATTTTTAAGAGCTCATGAGAGACTTGTTAACCTGTGAGCTCGGGAAAGATGTTCTTATGGCAAATGCATATTAACATCCAAAAAATATCAAGTGTCACGTTGCTCTGAAGCATTTGTTCCTAACGTAAGTGTACTGACTTGCCACTGAAGTCATGAGGGATGCAGGTTGTTCCAGCTGTGAATGCACTCACTTTATTCTGGGATCGCAGTGTGCCATGGGTCAGCGTATGCTGTGTGTGCTTGTGGATGTCAGCAATGAAAACACACAGCTTCTATAAGCTCCTTAGCTCTGATACATGGCATCCTAAATCCTTTCTAATCTTCCTATTCATCTTCCAACTGTTTAACCAGTGTAGCAGTTGCTCCTGTAGCAGAGACCCTAGAACACGGTTCCTCAGTTCCTGTCCTGGCGGGCAAGTCTGCAACATGGTTCACAGATTTCCCTGCTCCAACACACCTCCTGAACATGACAATTTGCTGTTGAGCTGAAAAAGGTTTGTTTGAGCAGAGGATTCTGCAAACTGACCCTCCAGGACCGGAACTGGGGAACCCTATCCTAGTACTTCTTACAGGAAGCACATGGCACGAGGAACAGTGACACCCTGAAAAGGCATCCTATTAGTTGATAGTGCTTCCTGATGAAAAGTTAAAAATGGCAGATTTTTTTTTTGTAATATGACTTATAAGGCTATATATATGTGCGTGTGTATTTTATATATATATATATAATACACACGCACACGTACACACACACCAGTTATATTAGTGATGGACAATACACTCATGGTCCAGAGTTACCTCTGTTTCATAAAGCTGACATTCAGTTACCATTTTCTTTGAGGTCTGTTGTGCTGGCAACAGGCATCACCGGGCTGGGGCTTTGGGGGCTGAAGCTCCAAATGAAACCCCGAGCGATTTCTTTAGGTCAGATGTTTTAAGAATCACTCTCTCATTTTGACAACCAAGGCTAAGCCCCAGATGTCTTAAGATCGTAGCAATGCTCCTGGTCTGCTATTCCCCTCCCATATTCAATTCAGTTTTCAATTCGGTTTTATTTGCATAGTGCATTTTCACAATATTACATTGTCTCAAAGTGATTTACATTATCACTGCCCAAAGACCCAGTGAGTGAACCTGAGGTGACAGTAGCAAGGAAAAATTCCCTAAAAGGAAGAAACCTTGGGAGGAACCAGACTCAAAGTGGGAGCCCAAAAGTGATAGGAGGTGACATGAGACACAATACAATATCAAAGGTGCAAAGGCTCACAAGTGACCTATATAGGCTACCTGACAAATCAGAATTTAAATTTGAAAATTAGGAGACAGAGTATTGCGACATAACTGCTGGAAAAAAAATTGTTGGCTTCTCCCAGGAAACTTTAATGGGTGTGTTTGCAGTTGGTGTGTGTCAAAACTTAAAATTACAGTTTGAGCACCAGGTGAGGTAATTTCATGCATTCAGTACATACTCATACTTGCCGTGAAATTGTGTTGGGTGAGTAAGGGTTTCTTTAAGTACATGTCCTGTACACCAGCTAAGCATAGTTGCATTTAAAAGCCTGTCCAGAATATTGCGCATAGCAATGATTCATAAAGAAAACAATACTTGACACATGTAGGCCTATCGATTGAGAAATGTAATAATCACAAAATGTATTATTTTTCAAACTCAATTTCAAAAGTTAAACAGGCCTACATAAAACGTCTACTTTCATCTGATTAAATGTTGTTTTGTTTCGCGCGGAGCATTTCTCTGGCTGGGAATGGACAGGCTGTATAAAATAGCATTTGTACAGGAGGAAGCCCCGCCTGCGATATGTGCAGCGCTGACGCGCATCGGGTCGCCACGTGACTCCTCTGGAATGTTAACAATGCAGTTAAGTGTCCAACATTCTAAATCGGCCCAGAGTCGCGAGAAAATGGAGTCCCATCACAAACTAGAATTCCTGCACCTCATATGATTTGTCGCCTTTCCTTGATCGTACAACACAGTCGGATAGCTTTGGGTCTGGAGGGAAGGTAATTGTGGTTTTGTTTAATTCGCTTCTCGCTTTTCTTCCTGCTATTTTCCATTACTTTATTCTGGTGACCACTGGTAATGCTTTGCGAACATTTTCGGTTACTTCAAAGCGATGTGTATTTAAAACATACAGTTCCACTGTGCGAAGAACATATATTTAATCATTGTTGTCAAAGAATTGACTGAATGGATTATGAGTACAGTTTTCAGCGCGTTTCAACAGGCTTAGAGAAAGAGCGCTGACATAAGTTGAAATTCACCCTAAATTGGAATGTAGCGCTTCCTTCGTGGAAGCCGCGTTCCACTCGCTCCAGAGAGCTAAAAACTTTGAGCTTCAAGTTAAGAAGATATTGGAAGCTTTGTGGCGACTTGTACCTTTCCCAAATGCTTTCGATCTGGTCAGGAAAGTATATGAAAATAATGAGGCGAAGGAGGCGCAATTGGATATATTTTATGAAAGTCATCTTGCCGTGGTAATGTACTTTTTGAGGTTTTTGTTTTCATTAGTTGGTCAGGGTAGGACAGAAAGTGCAGTGAGGCACATTTTTTTAAAGAACGCAATGTTTTCCCAATGGCAGAAATTTACACATACTTGTAAATAGACATAGTTTTGATTATGTTTTTTTGGAGTTTGTCTTATCATTTCAGTACTGACAAGGGATTAACCAGGATGATTATGTATATGTTTGTCTGATTATGTGGAAATACTATCTAGTGATTTCACTTTGATGCAGGATACATCGTATGTTCGGATAACAGAGAAATACGTCTTTAGTTTTTCTGTTTTTAAGTGGCCACGTAGTTTGCAGTTTAGTGAAGCTGTGCATTTTACTTTAGCGGTATATCTATATGGGATCACGTTTGCATGTTGAATATTGAGCGTGACGCGAAATTGGGAAGACCACAATAAAGCGTGGTGATTAAATGAAGCAATCCTGCTGTGTGGTGCGATTAGCAGGTATTATAAAAACGACAACTTTTAATTGTAAACTGCCCAGATTAATAATAGCCATGAATTGCTCTGTTTCATTAAGACATTAGATTTTAGATTTAGGAAAATTTCGTTTTCATTGTAATGGCTTTTATCTTGGTGAAATTTTACCATTAGTTAGTAAACTTTAGATTTCAGAGAACCGATTTTTGTGCATATTTCGCAGGTTATATCATAGGCATGTTATTGATCTAATGAACAGCAAAATGTGTTAATAAAGACTGAAATGTCTGTTTACAATTTTTTTCTTTTTTCTTGAGAAGAATGCAAAAGAAATTCTTACTGACTTCTAAAGGCAAATGAAAGGTTTCCATGTCTAAAAGCATGTGTATGCAAGAATCAATTACCGCATCGCGGAGACACGAAATATAGACTGACTATATCAAGTACGCCTCCAGAAAACGATCATCGTGCGAATAAATTAAAAACTGAAAAAAAGTATTCACAATGTCAATGACAGGAAATCCTAAGATCCACACTTCACTCAACAACGACCTGACAGTAACAAACCTAAAAGTAGGCAAATTTAACGAATGAAATAAGTAGTGATCGTCTAATATTCACAAGGTAATACATAGATCTAACTTCGTTATTGACGCTCGTGCATCTACGGGATGTGTGGGTAACAAATATAGCGAAAACATCCAGCCGTTTTCCTACCGCTTATCCTGGACAGAGTTGGAGGCTGTGCCAAGTAATGTGGGGCAAAAAGCAAGGGGCATCCTCTGCGTTATGTCAATCCATCACAGGGCACCTACAGACACGGCAGTTAAGAAAAGGGCCTGTCTTTATGGTGAGGAAGGAAAATTGTACGATTAGGGTGGAACAAGCAGAAACGCAAACCACAGGCGGGATTCAAACCCCGGACCCAAGTCAACACCACTGAAAATGCTATTATATATAGGAATCCGACCTTGCGCCTAGTTTGCATACACACGTTTTTAAGTGACACTGCATGCATCGCCCGTTTGTACCCTTTTTTGTTGTTGCCTTCCTCCGGGGATCGGATGCTATGAAAGTTCTTGTCGTTACTTGTGGAAAGGAATGCCTGCTGTTAAGCTTAGCGAGGGCGAGAAGAAGGCGGGGAGGCATGGGAGTTTCGCGAAGGAGCCGGAGATTGGGCAACTGCCGCCCTACATCTGCTCGTGACATTAAAATGTCCCATAAGCCGAATTCTCTTAGCAGGACTAAGATCCAAAGCGGCACAGAAAACGTTTTTCCTCTCACTGCGGGATGATAGTTAGACCTTAGGATGCGTGTGATACACATCGATGGATGCGCTCTTTTTTGACGTTTTGATTCTTGCCAGTGCCGCTTTGTGAACGTCTCAGAAAGATGAGTGCATCAGAACATCAGACAAAAAGGAAAGAACATTCCATTTTTTACAGACATTTTATACAAAAGTGTGTGTTGTAAATAAGATTATTGTTTGACAGCTAGAAAGGACAGCTCTTCTCCATAAAAGCGGCTTGCCAGTGTTAATTTTTATTTTGCATTTATCTGGTGCAAAGCAGCGTACAGGTGAGCAATACATGGAATCAGAAAGTCTGAGCAGCCAGTGACTCGAGAGCAGTTGGGGGTGTGAGCCTTCCCCAAGGGCCCAGCAGAATGATGTGATCATTCTGCCAGCCACAGGATTTGAACCCATGACCTGCCAGAGCCCTATATCCCATTGAGCTACACACCACCCCAAAAATTCTTTATCCAGCTATGTTAGATACCTGACGTCTAGGTGAGGTGGGCTTGATCTCCAGATGGTCAGATAGCTCAGAAATTTGAGGCAATGCACAGTTTTGAATGCTTTTCACACTGCAGCACAGGAATTGCTAAGATGAAGAATTTGTTTTCTTTTTTACAGAAACATTTCAAAATAAGTAAGTGGTATTCAAACTGCTAACCAGCACATCTCATCGATTTCTCACAAGTAAATTTATGAACTGTTTGCCTGTACCGGGAACACACTGCATGAAGCACAGAGGCCATGCAGTCAGCTCTTCCAGGTTCCACAGTGTCTTCCTGAGGTTCTTATGTCAGTACAATAATCTGCACATTTGCATTGCTCTTTTGCTGTGGAATATAAAGGTACCTCCAGCTGGCTCACAGGCACAGGTGGAAGTTGGCAGATGCTCAGCATAATTTTTTGGATGGATGTGTCAGCCTATGCGAGATGGGGCTGCTTTCCTTTTATGCACATTTCTGTTTAGCTATGTATGATGCAGTGACTGTTCCGCAATGATCAATAATGGCTCTGTGTTTTGGATGCCGACGGACATGGACTAGGAGTCACTAGTATTTGTGTGCTGTTGATCTTTCTCCTTGCTGAGAATAAGGGAATTCTTCTTGTGTTTAAGCAGACAATTCATAGATTTAATGATGAATGGTGAAAGAAACATCTTCCAGTTTGTCTGCTAGGGTAGCCTAAATTACTTTAACAGTTTTAAAAATAAACTGTCTACAGTAGTAGTTAGCTTTGTACGGAAGCGTAATACGGTCACTTGAAAAAAAATAATTCTGCTCTGTTTTTCTGAATTAACGAGATACTGTTTTCACATTCAAAAAAAAAGGTCTTTGTCAGCCGACGTCACACTCGCTATAGCTGCAGTGTAGTGTGGGTCGAATCGCCATTTTGGTTATATACAACGCAAGAGTGTGTATTTGAGACGCTATGTGAAAGGCTGTCATACTAAGTCACATGGTAGAAATGGCAAAACGGTGGACTACAACATGAGATTTTTTCGGTTTCCCACTTTGAAAAGAGGATATGGACAGCAGGTAGAGGAGATAACGAAGAGGCGTCGGGTGGTGGTGGCCTGGGTCGCAGCAATTAGACGGAAGGAGATGAATTTCAACACGATATCTCCCTTCATGCGTGTGTGCTCTCTGTATTTTCATAAAGGCAACTAAGATTTTTTTAAAATTAATATTACTGAATATGCATATTTTTCTTCTAAAGTTGATATTTTCACATTGGTTAACCTATGCTAGCAAGATGGCCTCACTACGGAGGGCAGCAGAAATAAATGAATATACTCGTGTTAAAGTGGTGTTACAGAGTGAATGCTTTTTAAAGGCAAGTAAACAGCAAAACTAATGACAAGTGTATCAGTGCATGTATATGTATATTCGCGTACATGGATTATAAGCCGCAGTGCTGGATAAGGTTGTCACTGTGTGCTGTGCCCTGACAAACCAATGCCCAACTATTGT
>JABFEA020000038.1:1438404-1450104 GCA_019775915.2 Cyphomyrus plagiostoma
CAGGTGCTAATAAAAATGTGATTGCTGCCATAACACACAATCAATGACACTGGTAAAAAAAAAAAATTGTGACACTTTCCCTGCCTGCAGTCTCAGTTTCAGTAAGGTGCCTCTGTTGCTGCCATTCAGCATGGTTTATGCAGTGCATCACCATGTAGTTATCATGCAGTTCTTGATTGAATAAATGAAGACACATCAAAATAGACAAGATCTAAAATCTTGTCTGCAACCACATTCGACAAGAGCGTGACTCATCCTTCAGCACTCCAGAACCCTCCCAGTGGAAACATGAAGAATAGCAGGGCTTTTTACTTTTAAAATTATGCAGCATTTTTCGAATTTATTAGTTCGTATTTCAGAATTCTGCTGTGGGCTAGATTACAGCCCATATGTTATTTTTCGTAAGTTTATGCAGGCTAAAAGTAATGAGTCCATTTTCAGCCCTGTGGCCTTGAGTTTGATACCAGCGGCACGGATGACCTAAAGCCCATGGAATTTGACAGATGCGCGATGCAGCAGTAAGGAAAGTTATATTATACCACGGTAACATCGGCCAGACGGGCCTGGCAGAAATGTCATGGCTGTGTTAGTGCTCGTTGGCAGCTTGGTGTTTCTTGTTCTTGTTAACATTGTGCTGTGTGTTTGGTTTGGAGAGGAGAGCATGGGCTGGGGCACACTGCTGGGATCTCAATGCAGTTTGTCAATGAGTATCAGGCAAATAAACTGTCATAGTACTCCACAGGCCTGGTGTTGGGGAGTGTTGGGGCAGCCACTATGACTTTACAACTCATAGCACATTTTTACACTATGATGCTTGGTGTTGATGGATGGATTGATGGATTGACTGAAAGGGGGAAAGGCTGCTTATACAGTCTTATTGAGGCGTGAACTACATGTGAAAAGCAATTGTGAAACCATTTGATTCCGTGTTTTGCCAACACCTTATTATGGTCGGCACGTTGTAACGGGAATGACAGTGGCAGTGACAGTGGATTTTATTCATGGTTTTCAGTTTCATAATCTGACGATGGCATCTCACCTGAAAAGTGAAACTGGTGAATGAAAGAACATCTGATGAGGTTTATAATGCCTGTGTGTGTATGAGAGAGAGACTGTTTGTAAAAACATTCTGGGTGATATGAAAGGCCACAATTGAAGCTATTCTGTCAAACAACACCATTATGTTGAATTAACGCAGATTTTTCAGAAGAAATTTTTATATGATTATTATTAATGTTACATGCAGTCAGATAATTCTGCTTGTGGTCAGTATTTAGCATGGCCTTGCTCTGTGTGTTTGTGGTCAGTTTTTTGTGTGGCCTTGCTCTGTGTGTTTGTGGTCAGTTTATAGCATGGTCTTGCTATGTGTGTTTGTGGTCAATTTTTAGCGTGGTCTTGCTCTGTGTGTTTGTGGTCAGTTTATAGTGTGTGTGTTTGACCTGGCCATTCTGTTCATTCTTGTGTCAATTTTAATGTGTCTTTGCAGTCGATGTTTGTGGCCTGGACCAGGTAGCAGCAACGTCTTTGCTACTTTACTGGCAGATACTCCTGCAGACTCTCCCCCCTGTTTCCTATTTTAAGACCTGAATGGGTCACTGAAGTCTGGGGCCGGGGGGGCTTGTGTGATTATGCAGTGTCAGAAAGGCTTGTGTGTCCAAGGGGCTCGGCACAATGAAGGCCTTATATGACAGTGCAGAGCATCACTCAAATGCCAGGTCCAGTACCTCACAGGAGGCACAACAGGTGGGGCTAGGCCTTGGGGGTGGAGCCGGGGCAGGCGACGTAGCCTATGGAGTGAACTGTAGAGTGTAGAGATGTACTGTGGTCTGGGAGGAAGGAAGAGCTTGAATGGAACACCTCCATGCAGAGTTCTTCAGGGTAGAAATGTTTAGCATGCTGCAAGTGAGGAATTCTGGGACTCTTATGGAAGAGAGAATCTGGGACAGAATGTGCTGTATGTGAGGAGGAGGAGTCAATGTATGGCCTTTTGTGTGAGGAGGAGTCAAGGTGGAATGTTTTAGCATAAGGAGGAGTCAGGGTGGAATGGTTTAGCATAAGTAGGAGTCAGGGTGGAATGGTTTAGCATAAGTAGGAGTCAGGGTGGAATGGTTTGTGTGAGAAGGACTCAAGGCAAAATTTTATGTGTGCTCAGGATGGAATGTTCCGGAAGGGGGGGAGGTGACTTATCATGGGGAGGAGTGACCAAGGCTCATTGTTGCGGTGGTTTGTGGTTTTCGCAGTGTGAAATGAAGAGCTAACCTTATATTAGTGTGTATTTTTAGGAATATTTGTGAATATGTGAAATGGCAAAAACAAACGTGGCTCACTTCCTTGCCAGAAGTCTTTCAGATGACCGCAGCCCAATATAGAAACAAGAAATTCAAGAGAAGCCGTTTCTGATGGTCGACCTTCAGTGGCTAGAGCAAGGGGTGTCAGCACACTATGTCTCATTAGTTACCAGTATTATGTGAACTTTAAGTGAGTTTGAAAAATATGATCTTACATCATATTGTAAATTATGTGTCTATGTCTGTTTTTTTTGGTGGAGTTGTGGTTCTTAAAATACACCCCCCTGCTCCCTTCTTTGCATTCTGTCCAGTTGTCCTGTGAATTCCAGGTTGCTTTCTTACTGGTCACATGACATAATGTCTTAGCTGATGGCAGTACTGCCCAATAGGGCAGTCTAAGCGTGTCAGGTGCAGGTAGAGTCTGGGGGATGTCTTGGGGAGCCCAGAAAAGTTGTGTTCGACTGCACTGCAGGTCAGCCTGGGGTCTGAGTAACTTGCATGGTGGTTAAGGACATAGACTATAACCTGGCAGCTGTTAGCTGAACTCCTGTAAGGGGTTTTGCTGTTGCACCCTTGATAATCTCAAACTGCTTTCAAACATCCAGCTTTAAACATGTTTTCTCAGTTTTAGCTAAGCAGAAAAATAAGTAATCTTGTTTTTCTTTCTGATTTTAAGATATATAGCCTGTAAAAGCTCAGACAGTGCTATGCTGTCCAACCACATGGCTTTTGTAGTTTGCTTGCAGTTCTGTTGTTGAACCATTAAATGCAGTACATCAGAATAGTTGTGTTATGTGTAAAACTATGGTTTTGCCAAATGTCTCTGTAGTGAAGTCATGTGCTGTACAGGATGAGCTCCCCAATAACACTTGTGATTGCGCGATCTCAAGTATCTGGGGAAGAGACCTCTGCATTTCAAGTCGTTTCATACAGCTTTATATTTATAGTTTCATACAGATTTATAGTGGCTTTCTTTTTATACTAAACCTCTCTGAAGAGAGGGAAGCCAATCAATAATACACTCTGTGATGACCTCAGATTACAGCTGAATCAAGCATCTCTCACTTAAATGAAACCTCTGAAAGACATAGCTAACAACATAAAGATTAGAATGTGAGGTGTTGAGGGCTGAAGAAAATGCAGTTATGAATAGTGCTTTGTCAGAGTTTTCATGAATCAATTTTACACACACCACGATTTTTTCTTGGTATTAGTGCAGCAAATGATTATTTATAAATATATTAATATAAATGTTTAAAAGTTAATTGTATGGTAGATTAGTAGTTTCCTTGCTTTGGCACTCTAACATTCCTCACTTTTGTCTTTTCCGGTGTCAGGTTTCCGGAAATGGGAACAGCAAGACATTGTGACATGCTGCATTGTTAATCTCGCTGTTTTTTTCCCCCTGCACTTTCCTACTGGCCTTATGCATCCCTGTGGCGCACAGGAAATGGCAGTGCGTGCCCTGAAGCAGACAGGAAGCAGGAATATCGAAGCAGCGCTGGAGTTCATCAGCAAGATGGGCTACCTGGACCCCAGGAATGAGCAGATCGTGCGTGTCATCAGGCAGACCTCACCGGGTGAGTTCTATTTATGGACAGTAACAGACTGTAAACTGTAAAAAATAAACACACACAAATTGGGGGCATGGTGGTCCAGTGTGGAGTGGGTTTCCTCTAGGTCCTCCAAATGCCTCCAACTGGCTAATTGGTGTTTCTGAATGCCTACAGAGTATAATTGCATGTACTCTGCTATGAACTGGCATTCCATCCAGGGTGTACCCAAGCCTTGTGCCCTATACTGCTTGGGGCCGTAGTGAGGGGTTGGGCCATTTTTCTGGTACCTCTGGCACCGTTTATTTGACTTGTTGACTTGTCCTAATGTAATCGGGTTCACCAGATCTGCACCTGTTCTTTCATCTTGACCACTTACATGCACTAGGGCCGTGTGGCACAATTAATTTCCCCCATGGTAAATTTTACCAAGTTCCGCATTATGAATTTCATTGACTGACTACCGGACTGCTACTGATAAAATTTACAGAGCATGAGTGCTGGTGATGGAAAAAATTGAAAACTTATTTTAGAATATTTAGAAAATCATCTTGCTTCCCACAACATTACAATCACTAGCCTATACAGTGTTCCTGGAAAGATTGCAAAAAGTTCCATGGAATACATTTAGATGGCAGTGGCTTTGTTCACTAGATGGTGTTTCCAAACCTCCATTTTCACCCTTGGCTGCAATTTCAGTTTTGGGACTTAGACCATAGGTCTGTCAGGTGTAGATTTTCAAGTGTAGGATTTCATCCATATAATGTTTTTGTGAAGCAGTAATAAAATCCATTAAAGATTTAATAGTGTAATAATATCAAATAGAGTTATACTGCTCACAAGGTTAAGCATCTTATATAAATCACCTTTTACTTCACTGTCACTACGTTGCTTCAATTTTAGTACAATGTCTCAAAATTTGACCAAGTCCAGATCTTCACCCTTGCAACATGTTGGCAAATGGTGAAAATGATTTTTGTTATTCCTTTGACTTTTTGAGCTATTGCACTAACAGGATTAAATGTCTGAAACTGCCTTACTTGGTATCGCTGTGTGGCACTGCTACAAAAATTGTCTCAAAATCCGATCTGTCACAAAATCAAGAACATGAGAAGTTTACAAACGAGAGGACACCATTCGGCCCATCAAGCTCGCTTGGGGAGAACTTAACTAATAGCTCAGAGTTATTAAAATATTATCTTGCTCTGATTTAAAAGAACCCAGGGTTTTAGCCTGCACTGCTTGAACAGGAAGACCATTCCATACTCTAGTACACGATGTGTAAAGAAGTGTTTTCTCAAATTCAGTTTAAAATGTTCTCCCGCTAATTTCCACCTATGGCCACGAGTTCTAATATTTAAACAGCATCAAGACCTGTTACAATCTTATAGACCTAGATCATGTTCCCCCTTAGTCTCCTTTGCTCGAGGCTAAACAGATTCAGCTCAGCTAACCTTTCCTCATAAGACATTCCTCTAAGACCAGGAATCATTCTTGTAGCCCTATGTTACACCCTTTCCAAGGCAGCAATGTTTTTTAAGGTATGTTGACCAGACCTGCACACAATATTCTAGGTGGAGTCTTACCAAGGAATTATATAATTGTAGCATCACTTCCCTTGGCTTAATCTCCACACACCTTGAGATGTGACCCAACATCCTATTGGCCTTTTTAATTGCTTCCCCACACTGGTGAGAGTGGGACATGGAAGCATAAACATACATACCAAGATCTTTCTCATAATCAGCTACCTTTATTTCAGTGGAACCCATAAAACATCTGTACTTTATATTTCTGCTCCCTGCATAGAATACCATACATTTATCTACGTTACACTTAATCTGCCAGGTATCAACCCAGTCGCTAATTAGATCCACTTCCAGTTCATCACCCAGACAATATCCCTGCAAAGTTTGAAAAAGTTCCGCAAATCAGTTTTTGAGTTATAGCCTTACATACCAAAGCATTTATGACAACAATGGTCTGCCTCGGCTTGGGAACACGATAATTGTTAATGTTTACATGTTGAAGTCTACATTTCGGGTCGGTACTAATACATATTCTATATGAAACTAAGAATGCATAAACTGTAATATGTACCATAAGAAATATTTTGCATATTGTAGTGTAAAATGGTTATGTTATGGTGAAGGAGCTTGACCGTATGAGTAATTGATTTTGCGGAATTCTGTGTCTGTTTCTGTGAATTTATCACTACATACTTTAGTGTATATGCAAGTGGTGATGACAGTGTACATACTTCACTAACCATCATACTCATTTTCTTATCAGGCCAAGGGAGTCTGCCAAACTCCATGGATCACCGCCCAGCACTGGATGGGGGGGCAGATAGCGCCATACCTCCATATCACCAGATGGGTCCAATCATGTATGATGGCCCTGGGTACGGAGCAGAGAGTGCCCCTGGCTTGGGGGATATGCCCAGACCCTATATTGGTGGCCCAGTTGTGAGCTACATGATCCCACAAGCCTCTAACCAAGGCCCGCCCATGAGCAATCCCTTGGGCCGCCCTCCCAGCATGGGGCCATACCCCCCTTCAATGGCTGCCCAGAACCCAACTGGGACTCCTATGTTCCCATCCGGTGCCCAGCAGAAGGCTTATCCACCCAATGAGGCCCTAATGGGTTATACCGTTTCTGGGCAGCCCCTACAGCTCCAGACTTCTCCACCAGGGGGTCCTAGCGGACCACATTATGGACCCAGCCGGCCACATGTAATGGAGTCATCAGGCTATCCTGTCCAGAGGAGCTCCTCCTTTCAGAACAAGATGCCAGTGGCATCATCACCTTCAGATGGGTACGGGGGTCTGCAGAGCAAAGGGGCATTGGGACAAAGCAGTGGGGGGGCAGCTGGGTACTCTCCTGGCTTGTACCTCCCACCACATGGCCATCCACATCCCCACCAGGTCCACATGATCCCCCACCGGCAGGCCACTGCAGCGGTGAGTCCCGACTACGCTGATGTCACCCAGGCCCTTCTAACACCCTCCAGGGCCAGTGTCAATCTGGACCTGTTTGAGCACCACTGGGCCCAGTCTGGCCCCTCAGAGGCGGCTTCTGCCCGACCTCCCCAGGGACCACAGGGGCCCTTTAGGGGGGAGGTCCGCATCCCCAGTAGGACCAACTCCTTTAACAATCCACAAAAGGTTGGTGGCGCCGGGACAGGAGGCACCGGAATGGCAGTTAGGCCTTCGACAGTCAAGCAGGACACTGCCCTGGGGCCACCTCACACCATCACAGCTGTGACCTCACCACCTATCCAACAGCCTGTCAAGAGCATCCGGGTTCTGAGACCAGAGCCCAAGACTGCTGTGGGACCTTGCCACCCAGGCTGGCTAGCCGCTCAGACCCAGGACACACCTGAACCACACTCTTATCCCCTAGAACCTACCCCAGAGCCTCGCTGCCCACCTCCACCCTACCCCAAAAATCTCATGATGCCTGGGATGGGCCCTGAGTCAGCACCTTTGGATGGTGCCCCTGGGAACTCCACTGTGGAGCCCAGCAGTAGCACAAAGGCTGGGGAGGCCCTCACCAAGGACAAAGCCAAGGGCAACAAGGCAGAGAAGGCAGCCAAAGACAAGAAGCAGATCCAGACATCACCGGTGCCTGTGCGGAAGAATGCCCGTGACACAGAGAAGCGGGAATCCCGCATCAAGAGCTACTCACCCTTCGCCTTCAAGTTCTACATGGAGCAACACGTGGAGAATGTAATGAAGACTTACCAGCAGAAGCTAAACAGGAGAATGCAGTTGGAACAAGAGATGTCCAAGGTGAGAGCCTGATGCTGTGTGTGTCCATGCACATGAGTGTCTCTGCCTGATTTTATGTGTACTTAACAGAATACTTTAGTATCAGTGCTGTTTGCCTATTGTAGGCAAATGAATTGTGGATAATAAAAATTATGGTAAATGACCTAACTCGGGGTGGCATAGTGGAACAGTAGTTAGCACTGTGGCCTCCTACATCTGGGACTGTAGGTTCTCCCTGTGGGGTTTTCTCCAGGTACTCTGGTTTCCCCCCACAGTCCAATAACGTGCTGAGGTTAAATTGGAGTTACATGTATGAGTGAAAGGTGTGTGAGTGTGCCTTGTGATGGGTTGGTGCCCTGCCTTACACCTGTAGCCTTTGGGATAGGCTCCGGAACCCCCACAACCTTGAATAGATAAGTAGTTGGCGAAGACTAATGTATGGATGGACCTGACTCCTTTTGAACCACCATTGCACAGATGTTAAGCAAAGACAGATACCACAGACAAAGATAGGTCCTTCACACTGACCCAGACAAGCTGCTTTTTGCATCTTTGGGTTATAGTTAAGTTTATCATAGATTATTTTCAATCGGTGCAACTTAATATTGTCTTTCTGGATTTCTACACATCACCAGTTGGTTAGAAGTTCATGTCATGTCCTGAACTGCTATATCACATGTTCCTCACCTCTACCCCACCCACCCCCCCAGGCTGGCCTCTCTGAGGCTGAGCAAGAACAGATGAGAAAGATGCTCTATCAGAAGGAATCAAATTACAACCGACTGAAGCGTGCCAAGATGGACAAATCCATGTTCGTGAAGATCAAGACTCTCGGCATCGGTGCCTTTGGTGAAGTGTGTCTGACACGCAAGGTGGATACGAACGCCCTGTATGCCATGAAAACACTGCGCAAGAAGGATGTGCTGCTGAGGAACCAGGTGGCTCATGTCAAAGCCGAGCGCGACATTCTGGCAGAAGCCGACAATGAGTGGGTGGTACGCCTGTACTACTCCTTCCAGGATCGCGACAGCCTGTACTTCGTCATGGACTACATCCCCGGCGGCGACATGATGAACCTGCTGATCCGCATGGGAGTTTTCCCTGAGAACCTGGCCCGCTTCTATGTAGCTGAGTTGACACTGGCCATTGAAAGCGTGCACCGAATGGGATTCATCCACCGCGACATCAAACCCGATAACATCCTCATTGACCTGGACGGCCACATCAAGCTCACCGACTTTGGTTTGTGCACTGGCTTCCGCTGGACACATAACTCCAAATACTACCAGAAAGGTAAGGGGAGGCTGATGTTTGCATTGCAGAAACATTGTGGTAAGGTTATACGTTGGCTCTCCACTTGCATGCTTTGTGAATACGCAGCCCGAAGTGCAATGCCCATATTTATGGTAATGAGTGCCAGACAACCCATTCAGCAACATAAGTGGGCGTCTAAGGTGCCATCCGCTGACAGGGTGCCAACTTAGCAGCTGGCGATGCTACTGTCCGAGGTAAGAACATAAAAACATAAGAAATTCGCAAAGGAGAGGATGGCCAATCGGCCCATCAGGTTCATTTGGAGAACTTATCTAATAGCTCAGAGTTGTTAAAATCTTATCTAGATTTAGAGGAACCCAGGGTTTCAGCCTGCACTGCTTGAACAGGAAGACCATTCCATACTCTAACTACACGCTGTGTAAAGAAGTGTTTTCTCAATTTCAGTTAAAATGTTCTCTCGCTAATTTCCACCTATGGCCACGAGTTCTAATATTTAAACTAATATTAAAGTAGCCGTTTGGCTGAACAGCATCAAGACCTGTTAGAAACTTATATACCAGAGCAGTGTTTCCTTATGGTTTACAGCTTTAAGAGGGCAGACGGACACCGACAGGATTCATGGTGTTCATGTGTTTCTTTTAATGACAGCAGTCAATGTAACAATGTAACTAAACATCAGAATATTTCTTATATTATATATATTATATACAATTGGATGTTTTTGACTGCTTTTCAAGTGGTTGATGCAACATATTTTCCAGTGCATGCTCTCTGTCCGCTGGTGGGAGTGTGATCACCTGTGTGTGCGCGCACGTGTCTGTGCGCGTGCATCAGGGTGGAACTCTGCCATGCGCGATACAGAGGGCAGAGGAGAATTTTAAACATGCGACCGTGTAGAGACAAAAATGGCAAGGACAATATATAGACCTGTTCAGTTGGAAAGGTAACTTTAAATGACTTCTGTTGTGATCTAGTGCTAAAAAGAAAATAAAATTTAATAAAATGAACTTGACCTTCAAGGGGGGGAGCGGGAGGTGCCATTGGGAGGATGGAGCACCCCCCTAATATAATAGTAGGGGAAAGAGTGCTGGATCATGTCCCCCCTTAGTCTCCTTTGCTCGAGGCTGAACAGATTCAGCTCAGCTAACTTCTCCTCATAAGACATTCCCCTAAGACCAAGAATCATTCTTGTAGCCCGACCTTGAACCTTTTCCAATGCAGCAATTTCCTTTTTAAGGCATGGTGACCAAACCTGCACACATTATCCTAGGTGGGGTCTTACCAAGGCATTGTATAAGCATAGCATCACCTCCCTTGACTTAAACTCTGCACACCTATGGGGAGCACTTCTGGGGAAGATGGTGGCAGAGGAGAGCTATCATTTAACAACCAAAGGGTTGCAGATTAGAGTCCTGGTTCCTCCTGACCTTATTAAAGTGTCCTTGAGCAAGACACTGAACCCCAAGTTGCTCCTGGTGTGCAGGTTGGAGCCTTGCATGTGAGGCATGAATTGCAAAGTGTAAATTGCAAAGTGTAAAATCACTACATAAATGCAGTTTATTTACCTAAAGATATAACCCAACATCCTATTGCCCTTTTTAACTGGTTCCTCTGTGCTGCTAGATCAGTGACTGCTACACCACCCACCTTCGTGTCGTCTGCAAATTTAACCAGTTTACTGTATGTATTGGTGTCTATATCATTTATGTAAATTAGGAACAATAGTGGACCTAACATTGAACCCTGCGGTACCCCACTATGAATGCAGACCCACTGTGACATTGTACCTCTAATAACTACCTGGTGCTTCCATTCTATGAATCCAGTTTTCGATACAAGCTGCTGCAGTTCCTAAAATCCCTGCATCTTAATTTTTCAGGATTTCTGAAAGTTTAATATTAAAGGTTGGAATTACAAGCATGCGCCCTAACCATCAAGCCACCACTGCCCACATTTGAGCTTAGCTAGACTTAGTACCACATCAGCCTCAATTATACATATATTGGTCATTGGTATTTGTACTAAATGGTGGCAAGTTACTTGTGTTCTCTACTGTGAACACCCATGTAAAATAATCATTAAGCTCATTTACTATATCAATTTCATTTTCAATCATCCTGCAGATTAATGATTTCAGCTCTTTTAGAGTTAAAATATTGGAAGAAGCTTTTATTGTCATCCTTAGCCTCCAATGCAATCTTCCTTTATACATTCCTCTTAGCAAGTCTAATGTTATTTTTTGACTCAATCTGTAGGCTTAGATACTCCCTACTTTATTTTGAAATCGTTAGTGAACTTCCATTAACTCCTGACTTTATTCTTAATTTCCGTAGTAAACCACCTTGTCTGCAGTTTTCTAGATTTAGTTTTGCAGGAAACAGGTATGAAATCCTCTTGCACTTGTAGCAATGTCCTTTAAAAAAAAATCCCATGCCTCTTCAACAGATTTGCTGTTTAACACCATCCAGTTTAGTTAAGCTGGGTAGTTAAGGTTCCCTGAGGCACCAAATGAGCTTCGGGCAGCTCTGATAGTAATGTGTGATCATCTTTGATCAGTGTGTCATATTGTTTTGTTGTTGAGTTAAACTGGCCCCTGGAAAGTTTCTAAAAGTTGAGGAGAAACTACCAAGTTTGTCTTTATATAGTTTATAATCACTTATGGAAATTCAAGCAGCCACCCCCCCCCCAAAATCTGGTAAAAGTGTGTAAAAGTTTTCAGTCCCTTACGTCCCCTTGGGGGGCGGCACGGTGGTGCTGTGGTTAGCACTGTTGCCTCACACCTCTGGGACCCGGGTTCGAGTCTCCGCCTGG
>JABFEA020000038.1:1473092-1484195 GCA_019775915.2 Cyphomyrus plagiostoma
ACCTGCTAACCCGAGGGGCACCTAAAGCAGCGGCCTAGCACCTGCTAACCCGAGGGGCACCTAAAGCAGCGGCCTAGCACCTGCTAACCCGAGGGGCACCTAAAGCAGCGGCCTAGGACCTGCTAACCCGAGGGGCACCTAAAGCTGCGGCCTAAGACCTGCTAACTCCATAGGGCACTTAAAGTAGTGTCCTTAGACTCACTCTCCGCTGAGTGCCTAAAGCAGTGGCCTCGGTCCAACCTCCCAAAGGGGCACCTAACACACATTACACCTGCTACCCAAGAGGCACCTAAAGCAGTCACTTTAAATCCTCTGTCCTCTAGAATCCTCCTGGACAGGAGACTTGCACATTTTAACACCAGACTAACAGCTGAAGTACCTGATGATAAAATTTACAGTCCATCTATGTACTCTTTAATCAAGAGGCTGAACCTGGTTTTGTTTTGAATTGAAATTGATTACGTGCATATGGATTCCCCCCTCTAATGCATCCTAGTCATTTACTTGCCTGCCTAGACAATAAAGAGACTCTTCATTTATCCTGAGATTGTGCTTGATGCTGATGGCTGTGATTACATTCCCCTGACCCCAGGATTGAGATTGAAGATTCTGAGGCCGTGGGAATCTCCAACATAATCAGTAACTTGATCACCACATTCCCCCGGAGGAACCTGACCGCCCTTCCCAGCGAGCTGTTCTCCTCCTTTGTCAACTGCCTGACGCACCTCACCTGCTCCTTCGGAAGCAGTGCTGCCCTCGAGGAAGTGGTGAGCATTTTAGTTTCTTGCAAAAGGATAACTTACGTCGGCATGAAACTGGGCACTTATTCAAAGTATTTGTTCTGTAATTGCCCCATTAAAACACTTTTATATATTGTGATGTTATGGTTGTCACACAGGTAGGTGTAGTATAGGGCTGGGCATTTCGGGCAGAATTCCTAAGAAGTTGAATTTTGCCAGTCGGTATTTAAATAATATACTGTTAACCCTGTCTCCATCACCATCGCACACGGAGAAATGTGCGTGCAGTAAAGCTCAAAATATACAAAATGATATTCATTGCTGCAAAATATTTAAAACATTAAGTAGCTTCAATAAATTAAATTATAACAAATTAAACTGAAGAAAGAGCGCAAGTGCAGTAGCAGACAATAATAAAATAACACTGTGCTTTGGGCAGTTAAGGTTTTTTTTAAACCAATTCAATCTTATCAATACTTCTGGTTTATAGGTTAATACATTAATTTCCATAGAAAATGAGACATCACTTCATACTGCAAAAGGATAACTTAAAACATTAAAAATATCCTTGAAACTAGGGCTGAATGATACTGGAAAAATTCACATTACGAAAAAAAAAATTGAGTTAAATTTGCCCTAAATAAACTGTAGTCAAACATATGTTTAGGGAATTATTTTTTTTATATTTTTGTAAAGATTGGAGGAGGTAAAGCATGTTTTGTTTGAGCTGGATACAGTGAAAGCCCACATGAAAGCAGAGGAGCATTTGGGTGAGCCGTACACTTGGGCTGGAGTAGGACCAGCGTTTTAACAAGGCTGTATGTCTGCAGTTGGACAAGGATGACATGGTGTATATGGAGGCCTATGACAAGCTACTGGAGTCATGGCTGACACTGGTGCGGGACGAGGAGCATTTCCCCCGCGGCTGCTTCGTTCAACCAGCCGTGCAGGTCTTTAACTCATACATACAGTGCCACCTGGCAGCCCCCGACGGCACCCGCAACCTGGTGAGGCCCGCCTGTCACTGCTTTGAATACCATTGCTCACCTGTTCTTTTCTCCATCATGACCCATCCTTCATCCTTATTCCGCCCTTTTGCTTGTGCAAGTGTCCTCCTCTATCAAAGGTTCATTCATTTATTTGCCATGAATCCATTCATCCTGAAAACCGTTCTGCTGTGGACACTGGTACATGCTGATTTGTTGAGTGCCTTGTCACCTTTCTGTCTCATTCAGTCCTGTGCTCCTTTACCTCAGACAGCAAATGGAGTGGTGTCTCATGACGAGGACGAGATTAACGAGCTGCAGGAAGATGACCGGGAGCTGTTCTCGGATCAGCTGGCTAGTATAGGCATGCTGGGGCGAATAGCGGCTGACCACTGCATCCCACTGCTCACCAGGTGTGGCAGCAATGATCTCGGCCACCCGGCTTACATGTGCATGCATACAGTCAGCTTGATGGTTATGGTGATGCCCAGCTCTTCACTGCCAACTTCTGTCAGCATGTACATGTATATGGGCTGTGGGCTTAATGCAATTTAGGTTTGACCTATTTGTTGAAGGGTTTACACTGGTGTCAAGCTTGATGTCTTCCATACCTATGTTGTTGTGCCTAAAAACGAGCCAGACTCTCAGCTTTTAACCTCTTGCCTTCTCCCTCGTCTGTGTCAGCCTGTTGGAGGACCGGGTTACAAGGCTACATGGGCAGCTCCAGCGGCACCAGCAACACCTCCTCTCTGAACCAGACCCTGGGTCACTGGATCGGAAGGTCCTGGACGACCTCTATGAAGATATCCACTGGCTGATTCTGGTCACAGGTCAGATAGATGCTTGCTTTCTGGCTAATGCAGGACACAAGACTGTATTGCACTTAGTCAGTGGCTAGTTTTGCATCAAGCACACAGGATCACTGCTTATACAGGAAATGTCTTCCTAAATCCAACTTTGTGTTGTTGTGGGGTATGTGCTACATAGGCTACCTGTTGGCTGATGACCCTCAAGGTGAGACCCCCCTCATCCCCTCAGAAGTGATGGAATACTCCATTAAGCACTCCACAGAGGTGGACATCAACACCACCCTCCAGATCTTGGGCTCACCTGGTGAGAAGGCCTCTTCTATCCCAGGATGCAATAGGACTGACTCAGTAATCAGGTGAGTCACAGCTGCTCAAGGGCTGCAACTGTAGTTATTTCTGGTAGGTATTTGGCATACTTTCTAGCTGTTCTGTTGCTTTTGTGTCACTGACACTAGGCTCAATAATCCCAGTAAAAGATCCAGCATATCTGAATATCCCATACATACGTACATGTACGCATCTCCTGGGGCACTGCCCACCATGCCAACCACGCAGAGGGGAGCTTACAGTGTCCTTGTCCCAGGTGCCAGCTGAAATCCCACCGCAGTAGTTCATTGTTGAATTTTAGCTCAAGCAGGGAGCGCTGAAGCATGAAGAAATAGGAAGAACTGATGCCTTGCCTTGTAGAAAGCTTGCTTAGTTTTGTTCACCAAATGTTTACATGAGGGTGCTGAGCAGCTTTATGACCTTCGACTCAGGTTACTGTCGGCGGTGCTCCGGACATCTGAAGTGGAGTCGCGGGCCACCAGGGCCAGCCTAACAAGCCTGCTGAGTCCACAGATGGGCAAGGACATTGTGTGGTTTCTTCGGCGCTGGGCCAAGACCTATCTGCTTGTGGATGACAAACTGTACAGCCAGGTAAGATGGCTGAATTAGCAGTGATGGGTCCCAGCCTAGATGACATCACAGCTCAGATTTGGTGTAGTGTGTAAAGAGCCAGATGTAGGGATAATGGGTTGCAGGATCAGGTCCATGATGTGCTTCACTTTCTGAGTAAAGGCCAGAATTAGGGTGACTATCCAGCTGAATAGGCTTGAGTGAAATTTGCAGAGACTTGGTAGAGGCTTTGCCAAATTTGGAGATTGACAGTGATGTAAAACCAAAGGCACATTTGCTGTTCACACAGTGTACATGATGATTTACTATGTGCTAATTTCCACTTGCAAATCTGTCTCAGTCTTGCGTTGGGATCAAAGGCTAGCATATTAGCGTTTGCTTTTGTAAATTTGCATTATGAATCCATTCTGTTCGGCTGTTCATCAAGGAGTAAATTGGAAATTGTCAGGTTTCAGGTAATCAGGAATACATCAGTACATCACGATGTGCGATGCTTCTAATAATGAATAATATATAGTATGTGCCCTTTTCCTCCATATAATTCATGTGCAGAGCATCAGTATCTCCGTGCATTTCGAGTAATCTGATGGTGACACAACCAGCTGAGTTTGGTCATGGTTTTGGCCCTGCTAGTAAGAATGCTCATGTCACCGTGGTTACGGCTGTGGTACAACTTGCATAATTTACAATGAGAAACACTGTCTTTTCGCGGTTCAGCTTGGTACACCTCGGGTGGAAAAGCACCAGTTGATGTAAGGTGGCCTCTGGTCAGTACAAATTTATAGGCCTGTCATTAGTTGACACTTGTCCTTTTAACCCTCTGGGGTCTAGGTGTAGGAAACACACTTTCACTGACTGGGGCATGATCACACATTCTTCAAATAACATAAACTTCATTCATGGCAAATTATTTCTTATTGGTTTCTCCCTTAACACTCATTTTGCCATTACACTCATTTATTTTAATGTATATTCTAAATGTCAGATTTTGGTTTGTAATTTGACATCAAAATATAGACATCAAAATGCAGCTTGGAACACTTGCAGAAACATAATAAAAGTACATTGTAAGCAATACTGGCAGTTTGTTTTGATACCAGATATCTGATCACCAAAGTCTTTGCTACATTTAGGTGACTAAATGGTGTAGTTGTAACATTTAGTTGGATAAGTAAATAAGAAAAACCTAACTCTTCTCACTATTTCTGGCTCCTTTCATTGAATATGTAGCAACTTTCATGTGTATAAATGAGCCATTGACACCTGGCCACGTCCCTACCCCCCTTTTATGGCGTTGATGGGGATGTATCTCCATCGCGTTTCACCACTGTGCTGTTCATCAAATTACCATGCGAATGCGATTTGAATATGCACTAATGCGGCTATTTAGAATGTGAATAGCGACCTTCGGGTGACATGGGTACTACACGCCCCCGATGCAGGTAAAACAAAGTAAGGTGACATGGTTTGTTTTACCTGCATCGGGGGCGTGTAGTACTGCTCTCACCCGAAGATTGCTATAAATAAGGTTGACATGGTTTGCTTTTTTGCCGATTTAACCTGATTGTAAAAACTTTTATACTTCCGACAATGGTCGTTTTTGAAACGAAGACAGATTACGGATTTATCCAGCGTTTTTTTTCCCCCCATGATTCTACATTAAAAGTTCAGCGAGATATTAACTAAAATGGATGCGAAAAGTACGCTGCATCGCCGACGATGCACTCGACCACAGAGGGTTAAACTGGTGGTTGTTCTACTGAAGCAGTTCCTGTTAAGTGTCTTGCTTGAAGATACCTCCTGGGAATTGAACTTGAATTAGCAGTTCTCCGTTAAGCTCTGTGGAAGTACTACTATTTGTTTGTATTGGGATATCTAAATAAATGTACCCCTTGCAGATCAGCATTCCACTCAGCACTGCCTTTGGAGCAGACACTGAAGGTGCCCAATGGATTGTGGGATACCTGCTGGAAAAGGTAATCAACAACTTGTCTGTGTGGAGCTCGGAGCAGGACCTGGCGAAGGACACAGTGGAGCTGCTGGTCACTCTGGTGGAGAGAAGAGAGAGGTAAAGTATAGCGTCACCTCCTGGTGAGAAGTAGTGTCACTAACATCCATCTATGGGTGGAAATTAATTGGACACTAAACACCCACTACATCACACCTTATAAAGTCACACCAAGACTTTCTTGTGGAATTGATAAAAGCATTTGTCACACAAGCAAAGAGGAATACACTTCAAGAAGGCCCTGTCCTGTGTTCCAGGGCCAACATTGTCATCCAGTGTGAGAGCTGGTGGAATCTGGCAAAGCAGTTTGCCAGTCGCAGACCTCCACTCCACCTGCTGTCCAGCTCTGTGCAACGCACCCTGATGAAGGCGCTGGTGCTGGGCGGCTTCGCCCACATGGACTCTGACACTAAGCAGCAGTACTGGAGCGAGGTCAGTTCAGCGCCATCCCACAGTACAGCACCTTCTCTTTACTTCCTGACCTGCCTTTGACTATTGGAAATTTAATCCATAATCTATAGGGCTCAACCAAAAAATGCTGATCTCATTTTTCCATAGGATTTGCGTTGTGCATTAAAAGGATCATAGTTCTGTGAGATATGACCGTATTTAAGTAGTTGTACCCACAGTAGTTACTGCACTTTTAAACACATTACGTTATGGCTGTATTGAACCTTCTGCCTTTTGGGAGTTCAGGTGTTACCAGTTTTATGTGACAAGGAGGCAAAGAATGGCTGTTCTCTTCTGTGGTCTATGAAATTCCTGTTCCTTAATTAACCCTCCTTACCCCCTTCCTCCACCAGGTCCTTCAGCCGCTGCAACAGCGATTCCTCAATGTCATCAACCAGGAGAACTTCCAGCAGATCTGCCAGGAAGAGGAGGTAAAGCAGGAGATCGTGGCCACTCTGGAGGCATTGTGTGGCATTGCTGAGGCCACGCAGATCGACAATGTAGCAGCCCTGTTCAGCTTCCTGGTGGACTTCCTGTCCAACTGCATTGGCCTCATGGAGGTGTACAGGAACACGCCCGAGACTGTTAATCTCATCATTGAGGTGTTTGTGGAAGTGGCACACAAGCAAATCTGCTATCTGGGGGAGGTGAGTGGAGTGAGGGTGGAAGCCTGCTTCTGGTTAAATACATATGTCTGGCTACCTACACCATGGCATTCATGCTACTTACCATGCCGTCCTAGTATCTAATTAGCATTAATGATTTAATTCACAGGCTCTGAAGTTACTGCTGACGTCACCGTGAGTGACAAGCAGCTGTCCTGACCTGCATGTTCTCCCTGCTGTCTACCCTCCCAGTCCAAATCTATGAAGCTCTATGAGGCGTGCCTGACGCTACTGCAGGTTTACTCCAAGAACAACCTGGGTCGCCAGCGTGTGGACGTGACTGCGGAGGAGGACCAGTACCAGGACTTGTTGCTCATCATGGAGCTCCTCACCAACCTGCTCTCCAAGGAGTTCATTGACTTCAGTGACACCGGTACTGCCTGCTTCGGCGTGTGCCTTGCCGGGTCTCTCTCCCAAGTGATGTGCCGTAGTTTGTGTTGCCATGGGAGCTACCACCAGTGACAGGATATGCTGCCTTCCTTAGATGAGGTGTTCCGGGGACAAGATCAAGGCCCAGGGGCTGGCCGCTCGGTGTCGGCCGCAGACGTGGTTCTCTATGGGGTCAACATTGTACTGCCACTGATGTCCCAAGACCTGCTGAAAGTGAGTATTCAGCCGTACCTCTCTGTACACATGGGTATTGGTTTGTCCGGGACTGACCAGTGTTTTTCTTTCAGTAACTAATAGCTTGGGGTCTCTCTCTCTCTCTCTTTCCCAGTTTCCTTCTCTCTGTAACCAGTACTACAAGCTCATCACCTTCATCTGTGAGATATTCCCAGAGAAGATCCCACAGTTACCCGAAGAGCTTTTTAAAAGTTTGATGTTTTCCTTGGAGCTGGGGATGACCTCGTATCCTTCTTTTGGGAGGGGTTACCATGGTGCTCTGTTGTGGGCCTGGATCATGCTGAATTCAGTTTCAAATTCAAATTGAAAATATATTTATCCAGGTGAAATTGATCAAGGACATAATGGTGACATTCAATAATAATCCTTTATCGGCCATCGCACAAGTATGAGTCCAGGTACATAAGAACTAATCTCTTTGCCAACCCCATCTTGCTCTTCATTGCTCGGGGGGGGGTCACAGCACAGGGTCAACCATTGTACAGTGCCCCTGAAACTGGGGGTTAAGGGCCCACAGACATGTGACTTCTTTTCAGGCTAAGGCTTGAACCGGCAACCAGAAACTTGGCCCACTGACCCTCATTTATACAACACTTTTAATATGTAGTTTGCAATTGCCACTAACTTTGTTCAGTTGGGTAAGGGTTCAGAGTGACTTAACATGCGTGCTGCAGGATGAGCTCAGAAGTCAGCCAGCTGTGCCTGGAGGCACTGACCCCTCTGGCCGAGCAGTGTGCCAAAAGCCAGGAGACAGACACGCCTCTCTTCATCGCCACACGCCACTTCCTCAAGGTCAGACTGCAGCCCCCTTCCTGCGATGGAGCTTCTGGTTTGCACGTGTGGCCAATGCCTCTGTCCCTTTTCCAGCTCGTGTTTGACATGCTGGTGCTGCAGAAGCACAACACGGAGATGACGGTGGCTGCTGGAGAGGCGCTCTACACCCTCGTGTGCCTGCATCAGGTAAGATGCGGCGGCCCTGGCACATACGCACACTGCGCTCATTGGCAAGTCGCGCTGCCTTGACGCACTTCTGGAGTTGCCATCTCTGCCAATAACGCCTCACCTCTATCCCCATGCAGGCCGAATACTCGGAGCTGGTGGAGACGCTACTGTCCAGCCAGAGGGATGCGGTGATCTACCAGCGGCTGGCTGATGCCTTCAACAAGCTGAGTGCCAGCAGCACCCCCCCAACCATGGACCGCAAGCAGAAGGTGGCCTTCCTCAAGAGCTTGGAGGAGTTTGTGGCCAATGTGGGTGGACTGCTGTGTGTCAAATAACTACTGCCCTTCCTCCAGTGACTAGACCCTGCCTCCTTCCGCTCACACCCCTCCTTGCTGCACAACATAACCTCTATACCATCTTGACCATGGTGTTGAAACCGCCCTGTCGGACTGCAGCGGTGCTGGAGCTGGAAATGGGGAGGCCTTTAAATGGATGCACCCAAAGCCCAGCCTCCCACGTGCTAAAGTAGCTGGGAGGGCTGCATGGGAGCCACCTTTGTGGTGTCGGCCATCTTCCTTGCTGTAAGACCTGCCCTTGTTGTCTTTGCCGCTGGAGAGAGTCCTGCCACGCATTCAGAACGGGAAGGATGAGGCCCAGCTGCTCCAGACTGACCTCATCCTCCTCCTCCCTCCCCAGAGTGCCTTTGCTTGCACGTTGTTGTCTTAGAGCCAGTGGAAGCTGGAGCTCCACAGGCCTTTTTAGCGACATGTGGAGAAGGTTGGCGTGCCGTCTGAGGGGGGGGCAGGGGGAGGGATAGGTTCACAGCATCGTGATGACAGGCCCCGGTCTCCGGAAGCCCTGTACTCACTGGCGAGGACAAATAACCAAATCACTCTTCATCTGTTCATCATCAAGGATGTACATATTTTCCCAACAGGGGTAGGGAGTTTTTATATGACTGAATGTCAAGAGACATTTATTATTCCAATTTGTGTTTTATTTTTTTGGGGGGTGAGGTGAGGGGCCCCCTCCCCTCATTATACTTTCTTAACCCTAAATGGCTGCTGCTCTGAGGCTGCTTCCTGTCCGTCTCGGTGCTCCAGCGAGGGCTGGGCATAGTTCCCTCACTAGGCAAGGGGGCTGAGTGACACATGTGGCCCTGGGTCCCCTGGGATGGTGGGTGGGGGACGGCACATCCCAAGAGAATCACCCATGTCCCCTGAAACGGAAGCCGCACAAGGGCCCGCAAGCTGTGCTCATGCTTTTATTTTTTATTTTTTTAATTATTTTTAAAACAGCCGTAAACCCAAAATGCAGCAAAGGTGGCAAACCATATTGCAGAAGCAATAATGAACCAAAAAAAATAAATCAACACAGAGACTGTAACACCATCTGTTAGCTTGGGCATTAGTTTTTTTAATTTCTGCCCCTTTCTGATATTTAATGTAGATTGCCAGGAAGAAATGTAAAAGTGTATATAATCTTATTATATCATACTTTGTGAGTGCAGGTTTTCTGTGAAGTATATGGTATGCCATGCTGTACTTTCCACAGCTGGAGTAATACTTTTTGAGGGAGGGGGGTTCAGTTCACTTCCAAGAATTTATTTTTGTTTGCAAGCAATGAGGGCACAATTTTCAGTACTGAAGTGCACTATGTTGAAGTCCGGTTTTATCTTCCTGATGCTGCCTTTGTTTGGTTCCAGGTTCTTGTTAGAAAGGAAATACAAACAGATCTTTCACGTGCGCTTCAGAGTTAGTGTATATTGTTCCACAGACCATGGAGCTTTCTGAATTTCTCTCTTGTCTGACGTGAACCTTAACCAAAACATCAAATAAAATGCACACACTTTTACATTTATAGACTTTTATCCTGTTGCATTTTCTTTGTGTACATGTGCAGTCCCTGTTAAGGTGCCTTTCCAGGCATTGGCAAGCTATTAGCTTACAAATGATAAAAAGCATTTCAGAGGGATGCAAAGTATTTTTACCATAAAATTTAATTCAGTACCAGGCATGCTCCTAAATTCAGGTGTCACAGTAAGTTATCTATTATAGAACCTGCTTTTAGCTATTATAGTTATCTAGGGCCCTCAGATTATCATTCCCGAATCATTCATTTTCGTTTTAGGGGGGCCTCCTAAGTAAAACTTATTTATGGAGATATTTTTCAGGTCGCCATTTGGATAACCTTATTTTTATTTACAAAAAAAAAATTCCAAAAATTCTGTTTGGTTACTTAAGGTTAGGGCTCCGTAGGGGTTAAGGTTGTCATGTTGATTAGATTTTTTTCCTCATAGAAATGAATATAGAGTCCCCATAAAGATATAATTACAAACCTGTGCATGCGAGGGTATTAAACACACTGCCAGAACCAATTTGTGTATTTTGCTTATATATTTTCTTCTACCTAATAATTTCAGTCCAGATTAATCCCCAATTAAGAATGGACTCTTTAAAAATAGAGCATGCTCAGTATTTGGTCTGAGTATTTTTGAGTAAGACTTCTCTGTGCAGAATTTAGCAAATTATTGCTGACGGAATGGGCTAAAGCAGAAACAAAACAGTAAAGTGTCAGACGGATGCAAACTTTTAAAACGTGATCGTGTTTAGCGGCCAATTTTGAGTTTTTTTTTTTATTGAATTTTTAATATTCGGTTATTAATAGAGGTGTGAACCTTCACTGGTCTCATGATTCGATTCAATTAAAATTGTCAGCGATTCGATATCTTGATTCACCCCATCAATTTTTCTACATTACTTCACATATTTTCAAATACAAATACAAGCAGTGAGATGTAAGCCCCCATTTTTACTTAACGTGAAGATGTAAACAGAAATTGTGACATTACATTAAATTGTAAACAGAAACAAAGAATATAGACACAGCTTCTCAAAATGTAAACAAACTGTGAGCTACCCACATCTCGGAACAAACATGGCTGCCTCCATGAACGCGCTGCTGTGTGTTGTTACTTTATAT
>JABFEA020000038.1:1486155-1497480 GCA_019775915.2 Cyphomyrus plagiostoma
GACGGGAGTCGGCTCTTCTCGTTCGCTACAAAGAATCAGCTCTTAGAGCCGGCTCGTTCGCGAACGACACATCACTACAAACAGCAGGTTGTTTGGCCCTTCTCGACATCCGTAGTATGTTATTCGGTGTAAATATGGCTGGTACTATTTAGGACGCGTGTCTGTTCTGAATTTTCATTGTGGTCACAGAATCCCACAATTTTCCCGGCAGAAAATTGCCATGAGCGACAGTGATGATGACATACCCCGGTTGTCCTCGGCTACCCTCGCAGCGCTGCGGGAGTTTTACGCCGAGCAGCAATGCGACCCTTCCGAGGAAGCCGCACCGGTAGACAAATTTTCTGTCGGAGCGGTGCAGGAGGACTGGGTAAGGAGCTAAGGATTACCAATACTTTGTCGCGATCTCAGGTGAAATGACACGTGCAGTGTTACCGTAAACCGACGTAGATGAAGACGGGTTCGTGATTGCTCCGTTTAAAAGCAAAGCGGTACTATCACATATAGGTTGTAGATGCTTTGTTTTCTAGAATTTCAAGTCAGTCAATAAGCACTAAATTCTCTATTGACTTATAGCGCATGAGTCAGTTTTGGTACAGCGATGAGACTGCGGAACGGCTGGCCGAGGAACTCGCACATGAAGCAGGCAAAGGAGGCAGGTGTGTAGTGGCTCAATTGTTCATGCTGTCTGATATTCTGTATCCTGGTATTTTTGTATGTTGTATACTGCTTGCTATGGCGTGTTCTGTTATATACCGGGAATAAAATTTGCAAAAACAATGCTAGGTTTCCACAGATTCAAGATGCTTTGGCTTTAAACGGTTAGTCACATTTGACACACAGCAGGCTAAAATTGAAAGTATTTCTCTATCTCATTTTCTCTTTCAACTGAATCCTATGACAGAATAGCCTGCCTGAGTACCCCCAGCATTTACCAAAAACTGAAGCAACAGGCTGTGGATGCATCTGTGGTGCTTCTGGAGTACGACAGTCGCTTCTCTGTCTATGGTGACGAGTTCATCTTCTATGATTACACCAACCCCCTGTGCTTGCCGGCCCACATCAACGGCCAGAGCTTTGATATCGTCATTGCAGACCCACCATATCTGTCCCAGGAGTGCCTCAGCAAGGTGACCCTCACCGTCAAGTTCCTTAGCAAGGGGAAGGTGCTCTTATGCACAGGTGAGCAACCTATTCCAAGGGAGAAATATCTTCCACCTGGTTAGAAATCTAACCAGTCTACCTGAGTTGGGATTGTAGAACTCACTGGTAAGGTGATTCTAGGCCAAGCGGTACTGAAATATTTTTCCATGTGATCCAGATTCCATCAGTGACACTAAACAAAGGTTCACTGCCCCAGTCACTGGAGACAACAGCCTCTAGGGCCCCCAAAAGCCATGATGACGGATTTTCCAGAAGTTACTTTTATGGATTTAACTTAATATGATAATTTAAATTACAGTTACATTTCTGTTGTGTTGTTAGGATTTATTGTGACAGTTTTCAGTATAGGCAAATGTTAATGCCAAGCAAACCAGCACAAAGTGGCCTAACGGCACAAGAGAATGGCAGGGCCAGCCTGGGGTATCCATGTGCCCTAGATCAGATTCTACAGACTGCCCCCTACCCCCAGAGCAGCAGAAAAACAAAAGTTGTCAGTTAATTTATATTAATTATATATAATTTCAATAGCACGGGGTACCTGGCTGATAACTAGCTAGCTTGTATCAGTTTCACAAGAAAAGTAGTGAAATACTAAAACTATTGTAAATAACTGTACTGTTCTTTTTTGTAATGTTTTTTTTTACCTGCTTTTTTGCACCCCCTGTTAAAATGGTGCCCTCAGTGATCACATGGGGGGAGCCCTGGTGAACAGCCCAAAGATACTAGACTAGCATTACTTATTAAACCTGATGATCAATCCCCCCGTGTTGTCTCCCAGTGGGCAAAGCTCACCACCAGCACCCAGCGCTCTGATTGCCGGGTTATTAATGCTCTCAACCCCATGTTATCCAAGACAAAACTCATTATGTTGGTATCCAGCACGCATCTGCAACAATACACTCAAATTAAATCAGAGTCTTAAGCTATTCATAACGTATTACGTGAATTTTATATTCCCATTCATACTCGTCAAATGCAAGCTGTTGGTGATCTTTAGCCAAATTTAGGAATATTGGGTACGACAGAGGGGGCTCACTGTTTGTCATGCCAATCCATTGTATTTATGGACTATTATATAAATGATTGTGTGACAAGTGCTATGATAGTGACATTTTTAAATATTGCCACAAGAGGGAGCTGGTGTGCCACGGTTTAATTGCAATAGCATCATTTTCTGCAGGATATTACTGTTATACAATAACGAAATGTAGCAATGAGGCATACTCTGTGAGCTATATAGTTTGGTTAAACAACATAGAATGAAATTGTTAGCAAGTCGAACACATTAAATGTATATCTGCCATATTAAATTTTTTAATTTAAGATACAGGATAACCTCTGTGTGTCTGCACTGTTTTAGGAGCCATCATGGAGGACGATGCGGCAAAGTTGCTGGGTGTCAAAGTCTGTAGTTTCCTACCTAAACACAATCGGAATCTGGCCAACGAGTTCCGCTGTTTTGTCAATTACCCATCCCGCCTGGACTCCTGATGTCAGTTATAGATATTTCTTTTTGATATATTATATCCAAATAATACATGAAAACATTTTAAAAGTATGTAAATATTTTCCATGATAGAGATTAATCTTCTGCTAAATTATAAAGGAAAACACTGTTATGTGCCTTTTGTTATCGCACATATTAACTGGTTAAATATGTTCCAGAGCTTTCTCTACAGACTAATTTTTGATACCTTTGAACACCTATGGTGGTACCTGTTTTTGTCTGTCAATATTAAATAGAAATCTACACTATTATTGTTCTGCTGTTATACTTGTCAAACATAAGTCAATAGCAGTCCAACTTGAGGCCGTGAATACTCTTATTGCACGCCACATCCTTATATCTCAAGCCCATATACTTCATCTTTAGCTCACTGACTTCTGATGAAGAAGAAGCCGTACATGATTCACCAGATCACTTTTTGTGACTCAAAAGCACAAGACAATTCAAGATTCATTACACAATATCCACATTTGTGTCACACTTGATACAATATGTAAGAATTCAATGTACAACAGTTGACTGACCTTTGGTTATGGGAGGTTAAATCTAGTATGGGAAGGAAAATGAATAATGAATGAATAATAAACTTGTTCGATTGCAAAATGTTACATGAATGTTTCTGTTATGATTAATCTGTTACACAATGTATTATATAAATGTGTGTAAAATGATAATGTAGCTAGCTGTTGGCAGAATTCAATGCACCATTTAACAAGGTGAAGCTGGTGGGGCAAAAGGGAGAAGGTTTATCAAGCCAAAATACTTTGTACATTGTTGTAAAGACTCCTATTTGAAACATATTAGGAAATATGTTATTGCACTTTCTCACAGCAAGGTTAGCCTCCTAGTTCCATATGCTGTATCTGACTCTGTGCCTTGATTTTGATTGTACAGGTGCCACATTCTTTCTTCAGATACTTTTCTTTGTTAAACCTATGTATGGTGTCAGTTTAATGTGTAAAACAAAACCAGATTTCATTAGATGTAATTTATAGTGATGGGGATGGGACCACTTATACTGAGTCCAATTCAAAGCCAAGACTTTGAAGGGTAGAGTCAGAGTCAACACCAAGACTTTATGGGGTCCATAGAGAGTTAAGATGATGGCATTAAGTATTTACAATCATCATCACCTCTGTTCCTGCTGATAATCAGACTGCATGCAGAAACCATCGGAGAGCTAATCGGGTCAGGCCTGTTAGGGATTGGAGTTGGTGTGCTGCTGAGGTGTTACCCATTGCATGGCAGCACTTGTGTCCTAGTGTGAGGCAACCCATTCGGGTTGGCGCATGGAACATCTTGAAGATGACAATCTTCTGGTGCCTGGGGAGCTTCGTAAACTGCGCAATTCGACGGCAGAACTCTGAGGTACACAGACCAGAGAATGGCCGGATCTCTGTAGGTGGGTATCCCTTCTTTTGGTCTGGTTGCTCTGATGGCTGCCATACTCAAGGAGTAGCTGGCGGATCGACTGCTCACGATGGTGTCTCATATCATTCCTTTCAACGAGCATATCATGAGACTCAGGCTAAGGCACTCCTTGGGTGTCTTGTCTGTTGTCTCAGTGTTTGCTCTGACCATGGTGAGTGATGTCTTGTTGAGGGAGATATTTTACTTGCAACTTCACCAAGTGGTTGATGGGTGTCCACAAGGTGACACTCCCCTGGTAACAAAAGGCTTCAGTGCGACCGCTGGACCTGACTGGGTGGGCTATGAGAATTGTGCCGGTCACCATGTGTCTGGTGACCAGGGTGAAATTGGCTCCATGTTCCTTGACTTTGCAAAAGGTCAGGGGCTGCGTGTTGCTTGATCCTGGTTCTAATGCCCTGAGCTGCATCATTGGACTATTTGTTCCAGTACTGGTGGTGCTGAGAAGGAGATCGATTACATCCTTATGGACAGATACTGGAGGCTCCTGCAGAACTGCAAGATCTACAGAAATTAATTCTGACCACAGACTTGTTGTTGCTACTCTGAAGATTCAGCTTAGATCCAGTAAGCTACCACCTACTAGGAGTTAATGAGGCTTGACTTGGCAAGACTCCAAGATTGACTATAATGTAATGTGGGAGACCTGCTGTATCAAGATCCTGAAGGTTGCTGAGGATTGTGTTGGTGTTACCGGTGTCATCCTGCATATTATTGGGTGGAGTCATAGTGCATGACTTAGTGGCAACTCCAGTACTGGGAACTGAGACGGATGGCTATGAGGGCTCTGAGGGCAGATAAGGAGGCATTTCTTAGAATCTGTGAGCAGGTGGCACATTATCTGTGGTCTAACAACCCATGTCCTGCTTACAGAGGAATCAAAGCATTACGTACATCTGAATCTGTTCCTTGGAGATTTGCAGTCAGGGCGAGTGATGGAACGGTCCTTATGGATGACACTGCAGTCATGACTGCCAGGCCACCTACTTTGAGCAGTTGTTTAAAGCTGATCCTCCAGCTAGGATATTGGCTGATCCTCCGATCAGCTGTGAACTACCCAGTCTCACTGAGATTGCACGAGTGTTGAATCAGATGGGGGTAGGGAAGGCCATAGGGATCTGTGGTATCCGGGTGAACTTCTCCAGGCTGATGGTAAGGCTGTCCTCCTAGCATTGCAGGCAATCTTTGCTTCCATTTGGGAGACACCTGACCAAGACTGCCCTCCTTCACTGCAGATGTTTTGAGAGCATTTTATGCTGGGAATAAAATTTTAGTGAAGGTAGGAAAGTGTTTTTTTTTCTATCCTGGTGTCAGGGTATGGTGACCCAAAGTAGGTGGTGATAGCCACTAGGACCAAAGTTGTAAGACACGGCACACAGGATGGTTTTGATGACTGAACTGTCACGTGAAGGATAACTAGTTGATTAGTTCAGTAGAGACAATGGTGGCCTAATGGTTAAGGAAGTGCACTTGTAATTGAAAGATTGCTGGTTCAAAGCCTGACCCGAAAGCTACTGCTCCCTGGGGGCTGAATTAGCTGCCCCCCTGCTATGTTACAATGTCACGCATGGGTTAAATGCAGAGGATACATTTTGTTGTTGTGTGTCTATACTGATCTGCTAATTCTAACAGAAAGTAACAAAAATAATTATGGGTTACAAAAATATTGCTACGCAAAATCAAGGAGTCATGGGCTGCCATTGGGCAGACACTTGGCTGACCTCTGGGCGAAACTAGAGGGGATGCCTTAGAAACGGGAACCAATCAGAAATGTGTATGTCAACCACGGGCGTGTTTGGAGTATATGATATTATTCACAGGCTAACCAATCAAACAAATCACGTTAAAAATACAGTGTGTGATTTAAAACATTTTTAAGTCTGTATTTTCATTAGAATTTCTGAAAGCTGTTAAAATGCAATAGCAAATATGTCTATTCCAAAATAAAAACACCACAATATTTTATTTCTGCTTACCTGAATTATTACAGGAACTCTTTGGGAGATGCAAAAATTAATACACATGAAAATAATTAGTATTAAATTAATAACTAATAAAGTATTAAATAATTTATTCAATTAATCACTATTATATTTATTTTAGTTAGTGAGGGTGAAATTATTTAAGGATCCACCATGACTTGACTTGCTTAATTCTAGGAAGCATGACTTGAAACTTGATGGTTAGGATTTGTGACTTACTTGTGACTTGTGGCATATGTGACTTAGATTCATGTCTGCTTTGTAGTTCACAATAGTTTCACTGTACTCATCATTTTTATAGTCCTGAAAGTACCTTTCACATACATTATATTGCAGACTTTGTACTGTCCCTTGCCTTATGCTTTCTGCAATGAGCTTTCCACTAGATTTTGGAGTGTGTCTGTGGGAATTTTTGCCCATTCATCCAGAAGAGCATTTGTGAGGTCAGGCACTGATGTTGAATATGAAGGTCTGGCTCACAGTATCAGTCCTAGTTCATCCCAAAGATGTTTGATGGGGTTGAGGCCAGGGTTGTGTGCAGGCCAATCAAATTCTTCCTCACCAAACTCACCCAACTGTGTCTTGATGGACCCTGTTTTGTGCACTAGGGCACAGTCACACTAGAATAGAAAAGGGCCTTGCTGTATAATCTTGTATAATCCTGCTGCATGGAAGAGTATAAGCACAAAGATTCAAATGGCAATTTATTTTGCAATAGGCAGTATTCAATCAGAGCATGCGTTTGTCATTTCAATATTTAATATTTCAAAACACGCTATCTCGCTGTACTTGTATAGTGACAATAAAGACATCTATCTATCTAATTTTTAAATACATTTTGCAATCGGCAATTCAGTGTGCAAAGTGCTTATGCAATCCTTACTATGCAAGAAACATCTTCTGGATGCACTGGTACGTGTCATCAGTGATGTATCCTGGGGTCAACAGGTGTTTTGGGTCTAGTAACATCGGACACCCTCGCCCAGGCGACCCAGCCGAGGGTGACCAGCAGCTACCGAGGGATCAGCCCTCTTTAGCCACAGCCACCTTGTGGCTTTCTCTGCAGCTTCGCTCACAGCCTGGATAGCCCTCTTCTTGGCTGCCCCAGTCACCCCCAGCCGGCTGAGGACTTTGCAGAATGAGCGACCTGCAAAGCCCCTGTATCCCACTTCTATGGGCTCAAAGAATGTCCTCCATCCCCTTCCCCTGCACTCCTGCACTAGTTCCTGGTACTTGGCGCGTTTCCTCTCATTGGCCTCCTCAATCTGCTCTTCCCAGGGCACTGTGAGTTCCAGCACGATCAGATGTTTTGAAACCTCAGATGTGATGATCATGTCTGGCCGGAGGGATGTTTTTGCAATGTGCTGGGGGAACTTCAGTTGTTTACCCAGGTCAGCCTGTAGCTGTCAATTGGAGGCTGTGTTGAGGAGGCCAGTTGCTAACTGTGGCCGCACCTGGGGTTTCTCTCCAGCCTTAATAAAAGAGATTACCTTAATTCATTTCAAAATATTTTGAATAATAAATAGAATAACAAGGCACTTAATTGCATTTCGTATTACCATGGGTTTTTTGCCTCTTTATTCAAATGCAATAGCATTCCCAGCAATTGCATTGCGTGTTGGGGGGAAAACTCAATTTGCAATTGTCAACTATCATGGTGCATTCGATCATATCTTTCCAGCTCAGAACTCGGATGAAAATGTCACGAAACGTCACGAAAAACGTCACTTCCCATCGGAAACACGGCTCTTTTATAATGTTGAAGTTGGACAAGATCTTGTTGTCCGAGTTGCCGCTGTGGCATAATTTCAACATGGCGGCTTACACGCTCAACAGAAATTTTATTTTCTAAATTTGAAAAAATGTTTATTTTGTAAAATGTATATTTATAAATGTAATTGAACGTGTTTGATTTAGAGAATATCATATCATAACAGTTTCCTAGCATGCAATATCAGATTTTTACCAGACTTGTTAGTGTCTTTGGTTTGTTTGTAGTTTGTTTGCCTCTCAAAAAAAGAATATCGCCATGAATGTACTAAAATATTTTATAAAGCTTTTAATGCGGTTTGACTAGTTTGTGTTTTTTGTTTGTTTGTCTCTTGGAAAAAATAATCCAAATCTGCTAATATATAAGCCAACAACACACAGCAGCATGTTCATGGAGGCAGCCATGTTTGTTCCGAGATGTGGGTAGCTAGAATTGGAGATTGTCGGACGTGATGTCACTCAACTCTGAATTTCCGAGTTCCGAGAGAAAAACGAACTCACCATTAAACCGCTCATCCAGGCAGACCTTCATTAATGATGTCACTTCCTTGTTTAGAGCCTCACCAGCATTCAATGGATTTGTTCATTTAGAGAGTAATAGCGACAGAAGAGCCTGTAGCAAATAATTGTGCCTTGGCTGATGACATGGAAAACAATCGGGTATCAGCAATAGATGCGTTTCATAGGTTGCTTTTGCTCTCACAGAGAGTATCCCCGGTAGAGGAACTTTCCATCTTAACTGGACTTGACACGGGAAGGGTGCAAACTAATCTAAGCATTCAGCGAGGCGCAGAGTGGGGAGACTCGCCATCGAGATACCTGTGGCAGAGTCCTACACGGGTCCACTTTTGGAGACCCGCACAGTACAGCACCACACCCGCCCGTGCACCTGTGATTATTTCAAAGTTAAATCCACACCCGCCCGGGCCAATTAACATTCCACCCGTTACCCGCAATAAATTACACACAATTATTTTTTCTATGCAACTTTCAACGTGAGAAGTGCTAGGCCTACATAAATTTTGAATTAAAATGAAAAAGTCCGTTAAACACAAAATCAAATCAGATAGATCTATGCTGTCCATACTGTGACGAGCGTGTGAGAGAACACGATGTCACCATCAGCAAGGATTCAGACGTGTCGTGGCGGTTATCTAATGGTGCGTTCCTTTTTCACTTGGGACTCGGAAATTCCGAGATGATTTACATCACGTCCGACGATCTCCCATTTGAGCTACCACATTTTGGAACAAACATGGCTGCCTCCATGAACACGTTTCTGTGCATTGTTGCTTTATATTTTATAATATAAAATATATTTGGAGTGAGATTATTTTTTCCGAGAGACAAAAACAAGAAACACGAACGAGTCAAACCACATTAAAAGCTTTATAAAATATTTTAGCACATTCATAGCAGTAGTCTTTTTTCGAGAGCTAAACAAACTACAAACAAACCAAAGACATTAACAAGTCAGTTAAAGATCTGATATTGCATGATAGCATACTGTTTACGTTCAAGATATGGTATTCTCTAAGTCTAACATGTGCAGTTACATTTAGAACTATTAATGCATTTAACAAAATAAACATTTTCAAAGATTTCTAAAATATAATTACTTTTGATTGTGTGAGCCGCCATGTTGAAATTACATCCCAGGGGCAACTCAAACAAAAAAATCTTGTCCGACATCAACGTCATAAAAGACGTGTGCTTCAGACTGGAGGTGGCCTTTTTTGTGACGTTTTCAATCAAGTGCCGACTTGGAGAAAAATAATCGAAAGCACCGTAAGGTACTATGGAAGGCCAACAGGGCCAAAACGTCTTAAAACTTTATGCCTAAAGGCATCAAATATTAACGGCCAGAGACGTCAAATTTGCAAGCCTTTAGATGAAAAAAATCAACATGTCGATTTTTCACATGCAAAAAATCAACATGTCGATTTTATACACCTTCAGACATCTTAAAACTTTATGCCTAAAGACGTCAAATTTACAAGCCTTTAGATGCAAAAAATCAACATCGATTTTTCACATGCAAAAAATCAACATGTTAATATTTCACATGCAAAAAATCAACATGTCAATTTTTCACGGCTAAATATGTAATTAACCTTCAGGCGTAAAAAACAGGCGGAATTTCTTTCTTTTTAAATTAGGACATACATTTAATTATTTAAAAATCTAATAAAATATGCGCATGTATGTGTATATTATTAATATTCGTGTTGCTACTAGTAGTTGTATTTAACCAATTTTACTACTCTTCTTCTTATTATTATTATTAAAGTGAGCAATTATTTGTCACCACAGCACAGTGCACTACAACTAAATGTGACCTCTGCATGTGACCTATCTGTGAAGGAACAGTGGGCAGCTGACAAACAGTGTGCCGGTAGCAGTCATAAGCAAGGTACAGTACCCAGTAATTTCTGGGGGATAACCTGTCAACAGGAGGGGAAAATATTTGAATTTTTTTTTAAAAAAATATTCAAAATGTTTATACAATGTGTCTATTTAATCAATAAAAAAACTAAAACATGTTTTCATAAATCAGTAAGTCAGCCCCTTTATCATAGCTATGTCATAGCATTTTGCTTACAATCTTGTCAAGTTTTATAATGTATAACACGTATGCCCACTTCACCTCTATTGGCACATACAGATATAGAGAACAGTCAGGGTGAACGAAGGTGATTCAAGATTCTTTATTTGTCATATGCATAGTCATATAGGTACAGCATCCAGTGAAATGTATAGTGAACTGCTCTTTTTCACTGTGCCTCCCTTAAATAATTAAACAAAAAATCAAAGAACACAAGTTAAAAAGATAAAATTTGTAAAACAATGTAGGAAAGTAGTAAAACTTTGAAATAGATGAAACAAGTCTAAGACAGATTTACATATGTGCAAGTTAAAGTGCATTTTGCAATGTCTGCACAATAGTGTGAACAGCTTTGAAACCCTTGTAAATAGTGTAGCAGCATGAACAGTGCATGGACAGTGATAAATGATAGAGACAGTATGGAATGACAGACAGTTATTATTAATACAGACAAAATAAGGTTACTCTGCAGTGATCAAGAATATAATACTACTAAAAGGAGGGGTTGGACATGTCTCAATTGAGAAGTTGAATGGCCTGAGGATAAAAACTCCTCGTGAGTCTCTCTGTTTTGCCCATAATGGTGCAGAACCTTCTGCATAATTGCAGAAGCTGAAAAAGTCCATTCCTGGGATGAGACGAGTTTTTTATAATCTTTATTGCTCGGCCCATGTCAGCCCCTTTGAGATATGGATTCCTGGGTATTTGAATATTCAACAGGCCTCACCACTTCATCTAGACTCATAGACTTTATAAATCACATATGTTTAGTATTTATTATCTTGATTGTATTAAAACAAAATGTTAGGTCAAATTCCTTGTAAATGTCACATTACTTTGGCAATAAAACTGATTCTGATGTACAATTTCCA
>JABFEA020000038.1:1610735-1626833 GCA_019775915.2 Cyphomyrus plagiostoma
AGGGGTAATGTTGGGATAAGATCTTTATTGTTTTGGAAGCCATTAAGAAAAAAAATGCTCTTCTTGTTTTATCCTGTACATTTTGTGTTTAAATGCTTTTAAAAAAAACACATTTAGGTGTACTTTTGGGGGGGCGGGAACCAATTAATTGGTTTTCCATAATTTTTTATGGGAAAAATTTGATCAGAACTAAAGCTTTTTACGATGAATATTTCCTTAGTCAGAATTCTATGTGCACATATTGCAATGAATGCAGTTTACAATGAAAAACTTCTTTACAGAGTTCTTTCTAGCTTAAAAATATTAAATATGCAAACTGCTTTAATCTGACAAAAGTACACAGGGCATATTAATGCTGGGGAATATGGTTCCTAAACCCATATGTCCTACAGTCCATCTGAAACTAAGCAGGTTTGGGCTGGGCTAGTACTTGGATGGGAGACCAACAAGGAAAGCTTGGTTGCTACTGGATGAGGTGTTGGTGTGGCTGACAGGGTAGCCAATCATGTGGTCCGTGTGGATTCTAGTCCCCCAATGTATTGACAGGGTGGCTCATCCTGTGATTTGGTCCTTAGATGAGACATGATACTGAGTTCCTGACCCTCAGAGGGCATGAAAGATGTTAGTTACTATATGGTGAGCAAAATGGCCACTGTTGCATTATCCAGGTGGTTGGGTGTCATGAGAAATCCTGTATGAATATTCCACTTATTTATCTTTCTTCCTCCGAGACCAAAATGAATAAAATGGAGTTTATTTAAATAATATTTATTTATTTAGGCCTTAACAAGGAATAAACACAAATACAAACAGTGGAGTGAAACTGGTAAACTTTTATGAACAGTTTTGAAGTTATTAGTCAAGGCTTGGTGGTATTGCACTAATAAGGAAGACCACAGTATTCTGAAATCTTTATGACCAAATTAGTCCCCCAACCCAGCCCCCAATAGTGAATTTTAACTACTGCAACAACAACAGCTACTCTTTCTGTACTCTAACATCATTGAGCGCTGATCTGTGAAAGGTCACACTGCTGCCTACTGGAAGTACCTAATGAATTATCTTATTATTATTATTATGCGTGATCGATGTGCAAGGATGCGCAAAGTTTCTGCTAGGCATAGAAATGTGGTCCACACACTGCAGCCAAACCCTGATGACAAAATTACATCATGTACCCATGTCTACAACTGAAAGCACACGGGGGAAAGTGAGGTATGAATTGGCCTCCCAGCAGCAGATGAGAGAGAGCTCCACGATGATATCCAAAGGCAGTAGTTAGAAGTGAACATACTGCCCCATCACAAGACAACAGCAAGCTCAATTTCAAATCCTCCTATAAGGAGGGTGGGAGCAATGGCAGAATTCCCCAACCCTGCTTTGAATCATCACTGGGAAGAACCGCATAGCATCACCTGCTCAATAACACTATCCTTCGGTCAAAGGGTGGGATTAGCAGGCAAATTGCGATATTGCAGGCTGAGATCAGCAGAAATAACGACAGCATGCTTCTGCAGACTTTGGGTGATAACAAAGCATGGATGACAGAATCTTCACCAAAGATATCGGCTATCGATGCAAGAGGAAAGGCGAAGGACTTTGAGGGGCTATTTTCCAAACACATTTACTTTAGCTGATTTATTTACTCTCCTTTCTTCCCCACAATGGCCAGTTTGAGAAAACAAAGCTGTAAAAATGCGGTTGTCATCCATTCCATTCGCCGCGGGCTGCCCTAACCCTAACCCGCTCACAGCTTCTCTCTCGCTTACCATTAAATGGCCACATTTGTCCATATCATGTGATTTCAAAAGGCCTCACCGCACATTACAGGCCTTAATCACCACAGCCCTCATATTCCATGCCCTGTGGAGGTGGGGGGATCCCACATGACCCTGCTGAGTTCAGCACTTCCATTATGCCACCTGAAAGGGCCAGGGATAAAATGGAAACAAAAAAACTTGCTGGGATGAAGTGTGGTATTTTACTGCTGGTCTGCTCTGTCGCGTGTCCCAGAGGATGAATGAGACCATACTTTTTGAGACTGACCAATTAAAAAAATTATAATAATGTAACCAAAGACCATAAAATCACATTCTAGATGTGTTGTATTGTACAGGGCAGAGGCACAGTGATAATTTAATTTTCTGGCTTTTACACAGTTTACTTCTTACTCCGTCTAGTTTTTACCCTGACCCTCAAAAGCACTCCTACATCCTGCTTCACAACTTTATATTGGTCTTATACAGAATGAACAGAGACCTCATTGGTGAATTCTTCTGCAATGCCTCTCATTGCTTCATGACACCCCCTACTGTAGACTAGAGGCGATGCCGCTCCAAGTCACATATATGACTGACCTCACATGAGATCAGGGATGTCAAAGTCAAATACATTAGAGGGCCAAAAAAACAAATTTGCTACAAGCCGATGGCCGGACTGGTTCAATGTTTATTAAAACATATTAAAACGATTGCACGAAACCCATTGAATCAAGACCTAACACAGTGTACTGTATTTTATTTGATGATTAAATGAACAATCCAACATTTTTGTATGGCTCTGTCACTAATTTCAAGTGAAAACATTTTTCAACAGGTTCCAGACAATAACAAACTTCCTTCAAAGAAGAGTGAGTTTGCGGGCTACCGTTGCATTGTGGGGAATGGAGTATTTGTGCGTGCAAAACAGCAGCAGGCGGCTGTGGCCTGCGGGCCGGTTCTAATATTAATCAAATATCATCCCGGGGGTCATAGATAATTCATTCGTGGGCCGGATCTGACCCGCGGGCCTTGACTTTGACACCTCTGCATCAGATGTAACAATTTCATACTGGGTCCTCAGTTGCTGGAGGAATCCATAGTAAATGGACTGCAGGTGTCACGGTTTGGATTCTAAGCTAAAGACACACCTTACAAACTGTTTGTGAGCAAAGACAGATCCCTGGTTACTAAAGAACTTAATCCTCACAGTTCTAGCAAAACATATTGTTCTAGATTTGGCTAAGTGAATCAGACAAATATAATAATGTTTAAATTCTATTTCAGTGCTGAAAAATACATATAACAAAAGTAGAAAATTTGGCTTATGTAACATTCATCCAAGACCTAGTTTGAAATAAGCAAACAAACTTTATGAATGAAACAAGGCGTAAGCTCAAGAATGGTGTTTTTATTTACGGTAGGATATGTGCACATGAAAATCGCAAAAAATTGAAGTGCTTCACCTGCCGAAAATGCGCATTTGACAGAAGTATAATTTCAAAATTTCATGCTGCAGCCCGGCGTCCCGGCCAGCCCACTGCCCAATTTGCCCCCAGAGAGTGAGCCTCCCTACAAGTGACATTTTGAGGCGTTTGTCCAGCTTTGCATTACTGAAAGCAGAAGTATAGTGAAGCTGCACTTCAATGAGTTTCATCGGATCACTCTGCCATGGGAATGTAATGTACGAGGGAAAAAAAATCACGTTAGACGATGTGTGAGAAATTATTGCTGATTCTCAACAAACTAGCCATGAAGAATATGTTCTAGTACACTCTCTGTAATGGCAATGCAAATACAACAGTACATATCTGACAGAACTTTTCGTAACATTTCTGCCCTTGTAGCAGTCAGCACTAGCACGGGGGGCCTGCAGTCTGTTGTAGGCAGCACAGGGCACAAGACTAAGGCAGAAAAATTTAAGCTGTAGAACAAAAATAAATTAGTTTAAATTTGAACATTCATCTTAGTTTATTCCTTTTAATTGTGTTTGTAAAGGGTGACATCTTGAGAAGTTGGATTAGAATGATCCCAATGTTACTATGATGCACCTACAGTCTCAGTTTACATCTGAATGCCTAGTAATATGAATCAAACAAAAGTATAGCCGTTTTTCCTAAAATTCAAGTAAATATTAATTTGAAGTAATATATGTAAATTGCATTGGCTGTTATATAGCTGTATTCTGCTGGTTGCTGAAGATTGAGGGGTATTTTGCAGGTCAGTGTGCCCAACCCACACACGCCCAAGCTATTTTTGCAGAGGTTAAAAGGTGCCCCCCTCCCAACTGACAATAAACAAAAATGTGACCTTTTCATCATTTTATTGTGAGCGTGTGAAATAAATATTGACATCATTTGGCCATGTGACTCAGCTGGCCATGTGACTCATCGTGGTTATATCTTCCATGCTTCCGGAGCCATGTGTGTGTAGGGAGAATTCCCTCTGCATAAGGCTCACCATGTTTTCCCATCCAACAGGTAGTCAATAAAATGATCTGTCACTCAGCAACAGTTCAGCTGCTTGAGTATGAAGCAAGTTTTTTCTTCTTTTCCCCTCCATGCCTTGGGTACACATTGAAGTAATACTGCTCTACCACTCCCATCCCTTCTGAATCAATAATTGACAGTTATTAGTACCTCTCAATAAGAGGATCAGTTGAGTAAAGTTAAAATAACATTGTTCCTACTCCTAAACCTGATAAATGACACCATCACTGACAACAAACGGGTTCAGCTCTGCTATGAACTGGCAACACACTGCAGAGGTGGGCATGGGTGTGACTGCTAGGTGCAGTGCATCCTAATGGAGACATTACTCATACTAGTATTGATGTCACTCCCAACAAAACGTTTCTTGTGTGCAGGGTGTCTCTTGTTTTCCCTCACGCGTGTCTGACACCATGGTAGGCCCATGTGCGTTGAAGCTGAGGGCATGTTTCATGTCCCAGGGCAAAAATACAAAGGCTTCTGGAAACAAACTAAAAACCGGTTTTAATTTTAACCCCCTTGTTTTTCTACTGCTGGTTCACCCATCAGGCCTCTCTGTGCAAACAAAGTCCCAGCGGCCAGCACTTTGCGATCCCCTTAGCTACTCAAGTTCAAGGGCACAATACCGGACCATGTCCATCAACATTTTGACTGGGTAGCGAAACAAAAATATGGTATGTTTTAAACAATACAAATTACTTTTGAAATATGCCACATATGACAACCGACAATGCAATTATTGCTAGTAATACGTGTAAGCAAAAATGTTTTTATTGAAAGTGACAATTTTGCACATTTTAACATTTATTCCATTGGGTATTTACTAAACTGAGTTGAAATAACTTTCAAAAAAGCCCCTTGTGGAATTCAAACCATTCTAGCTTACAAACACCAGTCCATGGCCCTCCACCCACTCAAATCTCCACACTGAATGAAAACAGGGAGACAGAGGACAGATCGGGTAGAGTCGCAGCAAGGTTTAATTAATGCTTCGCTGAGAGGAGACTGTTCACATGGCATGAGCCCGTTCCCATTCTGTCCTGTCAGAAAGAAAACCTACAAATAAACCTAAAATGGGTAATAAATAAACCTTCCTTTCCCATAAAGGTCAAAGCCAAGTTCCATCTAAAACTGGTTCCATCTAGCTTTCAGAAACAAACTGGCGACATCATGGACGGCGACCTCCTGTCATCCTCATGTTAAAATCATTCACAGACTGTAACTGGGAGGCTGCTACATCAGTTGTATGTTGTTTCCCGAAGAGGCAACACTTCGAGTTTCCATTTCATGATTTTATATAAAAAAAAAAAAAAAATCCTGGGGGGGAACAAAAAAAAACAAAAGCCCTGCTCTGCTCCACTTTTGTGGCACCTGGGCGCCTATTCTCCTGTTCACCTATGATTAGCCTCAACTGATCAGAAATCAGTAACGGATGAGAGAATGACAGGGTCCTCTGAATAACAGCCCTGCTCCACTGCTGTTAATGTGCTCCTGGGTGGAGGTGCAGGGGCAAGGACATGACTACTGGTCACCACCGTCATCCTCCTCTTCTTCCTCATCAGACTGCCCCCTCTCACTGTAGATGTCCCTGGTCAGGAGGGCACGTGCAAGCAGACACTCCAGGCTACTTCTCTCTAGAGGGGCAGTGCTGTACCACAGGAGGCTATCACTGCTGCTGAATGTGTCGGGCTTCACATAGAACATATCTGTCCTCTGCTTCAGGGATGCTGGGCTGTAGCAGGGGAAATTGAGAACAGCAGCAGCTTTTTAAATAAAGTATAATTTGAGTGAATAAACCATTTAACAGGATTGGTTGACACTATTGGTCAACACTATATACCGGGGATAGGCAACCTTGATCCTGCAGTGCCGGTATCCAGAAAGTTTTCTATCCTACCTAATGCGTTACAATCTGCCTGAGATCAAGTGTGGTTCACCAGAGACCATGTAGGACTGAAAACCTGCTGGATATCAGGATCAGGGTTGCCTATCCTTGCTCCATACCAAACATTTATCCATTTAGGAAACAAGCATTTCACTAGTTTTCACTTAAGATTTTATCAAGAAGATGGATGGTGCAAGGAAATTCTCTCAACATTTTCTCAAATAAACCCCCCTACTTGGTTCAGGGCTGAGCAGGTGGTTTCACACAGGCACTTACACCCTGGGAGACACAGACTCACCACTTGGAGAGGTAGAGCTCGTACAAGCGGCACTCATGCTTCTTGACTGGACAGCGCGACGTACCCCCCAGGCCCTGGTCTGGGTCAGCCTCCTCGTCTCTGCGTTTCCTCTTCCCTGAGCCTGTCTTCTCTGCATGTAGACAATTGCATGAACCCGAAATTAATGAAAGGCTGTGCTACGTTGACAGTCGTTCAGGATACATCCTAGTGATGGACAACCATACTTTCACTGGGTCTGAGAATGACGACTCCACAGCAGCCGAACACATACCCTGGTGGTCCAGCGAGATGGAGGGGATGCAGATGCAAACGCGGGTCTCTCTGCCCTGAGGGCCGGCTCGGCGCTCGCGATACACATTGGCGAAGGAAAGACGGAGGTGCTGCTCGACGGTCCTCAAGCCGAAGTACTTGGTGTTGAGGTAGACCAGTGAGCGGAGGAGAGCGGCAGGGGAGTGTGCACCCAGCTGTTTGCTGCGCCATAGACACTGCTCCTCAACCCTGCTCCAGAGGGAGCCTGAGACAGAGAGAGAGGGAGGGAGAGGAGGGAAGGAGAGAGACTTCCTTTAATGTGATGCTGAAAAAACACATCGACCCTGATGTAACAGAGCCTGAAAGTGTTTTCCTCTAGTACCAGTACAAAGACATGACAGAACTAGACACACTGCCCCCATTTGAGATGAAATCTGGCACTGTGCAATTTCTCATTCTAAATTTACTGAATTATATATCCAGTGAAGGGCTTAGTTATGTTGACATAACGCCAAGTCTACAACCAGGGCTATATAGAGTACAGTGAGAGTGTATTGGTATTAAAACAAACAATCACCAAAAAAGGTGAAAACGTCATAACTACATAATGTCCCAAACCATTAAAACAATCTAAATAAGATGGTTAAGATTGGCTTTCAATTAAAAAAAACCCACTGGCTGGAGTTTACTCACAACCTCTTTTACAGAGTGAGCAAAATGGTAACTCCGCCTAAGGGAGGCAAAAGAATGACAATACAATAAGATGCATTTAAGTTGCAGTTAATTTGCAGTTAAAGGAGTTTTACATGTTGAACACAGGTGGATAGTCACCTTTATGTACAAACATGTGAGTCAGCCTGGTATACCCAATACAACACCTTGAATAGATGACCTGATCCTAACGATTTATTGGAAAGATGACAAAAGTTTAACTTTTCTTTCCAATAATTGGGTGAAGAATTTTAGACGGTACAGTATAACACAGTCATTCAAAAAACGATAGAGCTTACCATCAGGAAGCACACTGGGCTGCCAGCCCTTCAGGACCTTGTTCAGTTCTTGACCAAACTGCTGGTAGCAAGGGTCACTGAAGATGTCATCCATTCTCCCATTGTCATGGAGATGCTACAATTAGGTCCAGACTACTTTAGGGTTTCAGAAATACTCACAGAAAGACAGACAAACAATTCTCCCTGTATAAAACTTTTCATCACATAATGAAATTAATTTAGGTGTCAGAACGTGAACAAAAGTTGCCAATGTACATGATGATGTTTAATTTCCTTCAGAGTATAAGTCAAAGGAGATACCATCCGTGTAAATTTGGTAAGGAGCTCGACTTCGAGCACCAAGCAGACTTGCGTGCACACAGATACCATTCACCATTTTGCAAGGTGATGCTCAGCCACATTCAAACAAAGAATTTCAAGTAAGGTTGGTTTTTGGCGATATTTATCTTATCTAACAAGGAAAATGTTCAATTGTTTGTTTATCACGTTAAATCTGAAGGAACTATTGCAACAAGCAGTAAATTGTTAGTTGATTTATCATGGAGGATGAGTGCAGCATTCCCACCTGCTGGATGCCCAGGCAGAGATAGAAGATGCTGTCAGGGGCGTAGCTGTCGCCAGTGGGGCGGCGGGCCTCGCTGACAAAGCGAGAAAGGGCACGGCTCAGCTCAGCGGCACACAGGGAGAGCAAGTTCCGCTTCAACCTCAGCGGCTTTGCTGTAAGGCAGGGACAGACCTCTCATGACGATTACAGCACACATGTCACCATTAAAAACCCTGGGACCACACCTGCTTTCCAAGAAGGGTTACTCAGCAGATTATTTCCTCTAATATACACAGCAATCACAGTAAAAAACACAATATGAAAGCAGATGTCGCACAGGTTCTCACAGCATTAGTTTAGCATTCAGCTAATGTTCATCTATGAGTCTTACCTGGGCAGACTATCTGGGAATGGCTTAAGTCTTCTCCCAGTTTCCTGCAGTCACTCACCTAGTTTCAGCTGTTCCTTTGTCGAATCTTGGACTTGACCAGCGGAGGTCAGCACCCATCTTTTCCAGGCATTCACGCCATACTGGGGCTTTAAAGGGCACAGGGCACCCTCTGCAGAGCCATTGGGCGATGGGGGCGAGGAACCACCCCCTGCCTCCACTGCCCGTCTCTTGTGACCCTGATGAAAAAGGACAAATAAAAATGTGGGAAAGCACAGCACTGCACAGACACTCCACTTAGGCTCATATTGAAGTATGTCCATTTATTTAAATACCTTGCGTCCTGACGCCCCTACAAAACTGTCTGCTTGCAGTGCATCTGAGCATAAACCCCCAAGACGCTAAAACACAAGCACTGCCTTCATTGCTGAAAGTAAGCACACGTCACAACAGGCAGCGAAACAAGCTATTTACCTTTCTTCTAACTGCAGGTCGAGGTTTATCCTCTTTCTCCTCTCCTAAGACAGGGGGTAACGTGAACCCAATTTCAGCCTCCAGAAACTCTGTAGCTGGGTCTAGGCCTGGCACTGCAAGAGAGAGGAAGGACTATCAAAATGACTTAGACTGAAAGGTTGACTTTTGGGATTTCATTTGGTATCTTTTGTGGGAAATTAACATATTCTTTCACAACATGACAACATGGCAACCGACTTGCAACAATATATAACCGCAGAAAAAATTGAGACCACAGCATAATTTTCTCAGTTTACGGTTTGCGTCTGTGAATATGTTCTCTTTTTCTCATTACTGAAGGGCTTCTTCCTTGCTTTATGGACTTCAGTCCTGCTTGTAGGAGCCTGATACAAACTTTCCTAGCAGTGCACCTCACACCTGTACTTCCCATTCCCAAGGTCACACAATGTAATCCTGTGATTCATGAAAACTGTCGGGTAAATTAACAGTCATCTCTGGTATTCACTTCCGCCCTCTACCTGGCTGGTCTCCTGGTTCTTCTCATTCTTATGTACTGCCGTCTTATGTACATGTTTTTAACATGGAAGCAACCTACTGCTCAGCGTAGCCTTCTGCAAGCAGAACCATGATTAAATAAGGATTTTAAAATGCAGATTTGTTAGAAAATAGAGTGGTCTTTTAAATGCTATTACACAGCCGTGGAAAAAATTATCAATACAAATATGAATAATGGTAAAAGAAAAAAAGCATCTGTCATATTGTCAATTTTGAGATGACTAGTCAAGTTTCCTGATTTGTATAGAAAACAGAGAAAGTGTATTGGCCACTTGAAGACTGCAAGGCTTCTCTACAGTTTGTACCTTGGGGAATGTCGATCTCTAGATCCAGGCCGGGATCATAGGAGTCGTCGTTCTCCTCCTCGTCGGAGCTGCTGCTGGCGTCCCTCTCGGACTCCACCTGCTCCTCCTGTACACGCTCCATCTTCACACTCTCACACTTAAGGTCTTAAGGAGGCAGAAACCAAACTGAGAAACCAGAAAAGCCAAGTCCCCCGAATAGCGAAGAGACTGCCAATGGGGGCCGTGACCATCGCGCTTTAACATTATCAGATGTAGAGAAGTGAAGGTGCCGCCCGCGCACAGCCAATGAGATGCCATTAGCAAGGTGAGCCCCAGTATCTTACAGACGTCAAATAACTACATATACACATCTGCACCTCTGCAGTCAGGCTTCTCCTCGTCAGCTTCTGCCATCATGTCTGTCATGGTTAACAGGTCGACTTCTGCAGCCTTGGAAGGGACCTTGGCCCTCAGCTCGCTAATGGTCTCCACAATCTGCTCTGCGCCATGCAGCGTGGTAGGCAGGAAGACTGGTACAGGGACCTGGGAAGCACGGCACATGTCAAAACTAAATACGTGTATGTGAATATGTGGGTGTATGTGCGTCAACTCATCCAAAGGGACTTAACACAGTGTACATTTCAGTAAGAAGGCAGCGTCTCACCGGAACAGGCACTGGCAGAGGTGCAGGCGTGGCCTGAGCATACATGTTCATGGGTACAGGGACATAGACAGGAACTGGTATTGGGACGGGGACATACTCCTTTTTCACCATCTCTGAGTCTGCATCTTCTACAGTACACAAGCAGTAACAGGCATTAGACATGGTGGGGAAAAAAATCAGATATGGGCACATCACCAACAAGATCAGCACAGCTCCATAAAGCATCGATACAGCTGTTGGAAATGTGCCTGATGTACCGAGGGTGTGACGGCAAGATGCTGCCCTGTGATGGTGTAGCTCACCTGTCTGACAATGCTTGCTCTGCATGTGAGGTTTGCAATAAGTGGCCTTTGTCATGGTGAGCGGTTTGCACAAAACAGCTTTGTTCTTTGCATCTTTCAACAAGCCAGCGCCTCCAAATGTCGACAGTGGTGCCTGGTTATATGGCTACAGCAGAAAGGGATCGGAGAAGGTAAATGAAAGGGCATGAAGTGCATCAAGACGGTGGCCATTGAGAGTAATTACAAAAGCTGGTGTACGCTGGCTCCCCAGGAGCATGATGAAAACCACCCTAAACAGTGCAGCAAATGCTAAGGACATGATAAGATCTGTACAAATGGTTTACCGGCAGCCAGAGGGGAATGGCTATGCTCCAGTCACAGAAAGCGCATTTAGAGCTTTGACAGTGACTGGGGTTTACACTCATGGCTAAATCCCCTTCAGCTAAGGCACAGAATTTCTAAGGTACCATCTCCTCGTAATACTGACTTAACACTGCAAGGGCTGCTTTATAAAAATAAACTATCTATCCTATCAGCATCCACAGCTATAATGGGCCGATGCAATCCCCGCGTAACTGAGCTAGCTTGTGCCAGCAAAGTGGAAGACGGAACAAGCACGACAACACTCACCGTGTTTTTGGTTCCTTGTGACAGGGTTCCATATCCTGCCAAGGGACAGAAAGGTTAGTGGTGAGAAGGGTAAAATCCTTTTCTCAGGTTTTATGGGGCTGAAGGGCCACAGTAACATTGGAACGGTTGGGCTTGACCACACGTGACAACAGAAGGCATATGAAGCATCTCAGGGCAGGAATACCTTTGTCTCCCACATCTGATCAGCAGATAAAACTACTTAAAATCAGATCTAAACCAACCAAATCTCCCCATTCCAGGATCAGTTCATCAGCTTTCCTAACATTACTGAACGTAGCGTACGTCATTAGAGCCTCATCGCTCATACATCATCTTCTGTGACACCTCAGGGCAGCGTTTCCCAACCCGGGCCTTGGGGAACCACAGACGCCTTGGGGAACCACAGACGCCTTGGGGAACCACAGACGCCTTGGGGAACCACAGACGCCTTGGGGAACCACAGACGCCTTGGGGAACCACAGACTGTCCATGTTCTTGCATCCCCCCAGTAAAAATGTGACCCGTTGGTGGGTCCCCAAGGACTGAATCAGGAAACACTGCTCCACAGAAACAGTGCTGACGAGCAAGCAAAACAAATTAATGAAGTCAAATGAAATATTTATAATGGAGCAGCCTGCAGAAGGGGGCAAAGGCCCTGCAGACCTACCAAAGGACATGTTCTCAGGGCCCTTCTGTGTGGCCATGTTCGGTTCATTCTGCTGGCAGTAAAAGCGCAGAAGACACTGCTGGTCACAAAAGTGCTTCACCTCCCCACGCCACTGTACCGATTCCGTAAGACTGCCTTGCACCTTGCAGCAGTCACAGCGCGCCGCCTGTGGGTAGAAGGGGGTGAACACCAGTGTCAGTATGTACGCAGACAGGCACGCGTAGCATGGGGCGACAGCGCCCTCACCTTGTAGTACCAGTCATGGAACTTCTTGGAGCAGGCCTCGCTGCAGAAGTCCCGCTGCAGGCCGTCCACCGGCTTAATTATACCCCTCTTGCACATCTGTGAGCAGTAGTTGCAAGTGACACACTTGAGGCCCAGACGACGGGCAAAGTCCTGCTTGAACAGAAGCTTGCAGCCTAGCAGGAGTAACCATAGCAACAAGCCCATGATTAGCACTGTGTTTAAATGGCATACACCTAAGGTATACTGTAGTCTGCCATCTGTACAGGTACATAGAATTTCTTTGGTTTTCACTTACTCTATCCTCCTGGGTAGCCAGTGTACAGTGCACCAGGTGTACCTGGGGTTAAGGGCCTTATTCAAGGGACCACTGGTGATATGATCACTTTAGTGGCCACAGGATTCAAAGCCACAACCTTCTGAAAATGGGCACAGATTCTTAACATGCTGAGCTACAGACCACGCATGAAATATCAGCTAAGTCCCAGGAAGATCTCTTACTGTTGTACCCATGATTTATTTTCACTTGACGCAATGCCATTACTGTGGGTGCCCATTCCACATACTGGGAGTGGGAGAATATGCTGGAAATGTACAAACTTGGTTACTCGTATTACTATTGTTGTTATTACTGTTATTAATAGCATTAAGTTAAGTGTTTGGGGGTATAACACCTTTCCACCCTCGACAGCTTATCCTTCACCACCCACCAGAGTAACTTTCACCCGAGATAAAATACCAGTCCAAAAACAAAGCAAAATGCACACAACTGAAAGAAAAAGCTAAACAATGATACATTTTATTAAACCTTTCAAAATACTTGTAAAAGCACTCCATCTAGTGGCAGATTATGGAACGTTCAAATTACCGATATGGGAAAGCACACTTCCCACACAGGACACTTGTTTCAGTACTGGCTCAAGCTGCATCAGTCTCAGAGTCATCCTACATGCACAGGAATATTCACTTATTGTGATGTCCTAAACTTACTGCTACCCTCTTACTGTAGAATGGCTACAGGTTTAGCTAGAAGGGAACATCATGCATCACTTAATGTGCCCACTGCCATACTAGGTCACACTACTATTTGTTGGGAAAAACCGTTTACTCATCCAGCTGGAGGTTCAAATCCTGCCTTTGTTCTGTGTGAGCTGCATGTCCTTCACATGTCACATGGGTTTCAGGGTACTCTACTTTCCTACCACAATCTGTAGTGTGTGTGTGTTCTTGTGATGTACTGGCATATTGTCAGGGTGTTCCCCAACCTTGTCAAGGCCACATGCACCCCTGAGCCATCGACCTAGTGGTCAGAAGATGGATGTCCTGCTCAGATTTCATCTCCAGCACATTGCAAATGTGCCATAAGTGTATTTTAATAATTTGAAAATTTCAGAGTTTAGAATTAACTTTGTCTGATGGCTAAATGTCTTTATTGTACTACAATGAACACCAACCACCATTAAAGAGAACCAATGAACAGCATCAAGCAGTATAGGGCGTACCCTCACTGCAGAAAGGTCTCTTCACGCCTGAGAACTTGACGGTCTCATGGAGAGTCTTCTCCTCCTGACAGTACTCGCAGAACGTCACAATGCAGTGCAGCTTCTTGTAGTCCTCACAGCAGGTCTTACTGCAGAACTGGTATACTTTATTCTGAAAAGGAGATCAAAGTTGAGAACAAGAAAGTCTTTAGAGTCCACAGAGAAATGATTCTTGCACATAGTCATCCTCATGGAGGACGTTACAATCCACGTTCATGTTGGTCATACTTCTCAAAGGAAAAACTACAGCGGCTGCAAGAACGCAAGTGATTCCATATAATAAAACTGACAGGTGACATCCGTATAGATGACTCAAATCATAGCCTGTTATCAGATGACTTCTTTTACTTATGACATTACATGGCCTTGTCCTAAACTCCCAGAAGTCACTGAAGGCACCAGTTTACCTCAGATTTCTTTTTCTGCTTATTTGAATCGAACACACTATGTCAGATTCATTGTATCCATAGATGCCTAATAAAACTGTGGAGATTCAAAAGCACAAGCAAACTTGGGATGTAAAGTGTATACACATTCAATGCCAAATGTGGCAGAAGTACCTGAGCATGAAATTTAATTATTTTATTTATTGCTTATTTTATTGCAACCTAGTACAATCTCAGTATTTTTCACTTTTTTGAATGTATCAGTATTATCCATCCATCCATCAACTTCCGCTTGGCCGGCGTTCAGGGTCGCGGGGGTAGCAGCTTCAGGAGAGATACCCAGACCTCCCTCTCCCCAGCTACCTCTACCAGCTCTTTGGGGGGGGGATATTGAGGCGTTCCCAGGCCAGCCGAGCGTGTCCTGGGTCTGCCCCGGGGTCTCCTCCCTGTAGGACATGCACGGAAAACCTCTCCGGGTAGCCGCCCAGGAGGCATCCGCCCCAGATGTCCAAACCACCTCAACTGGCTCCTTTCGACGTGAAGACTCTCTCGGACATCCGAACACCTATCCCTAAGGGAGAGCCCCGACACCCTGCGGAGGAACCTCTATTCAGCCGCCTGTATTCGCGATCTCATTCTTTCGGTCATTACCCATAGCTCATGACCATAGGTGAGGGTAGGGATGAAGATGGACCAATAGATCGACAGCTTTGCTTTCCGGCTCAGGTCTTTCTTAGCCACGACAAACTGGTTATGCACCTGAAAAACTGCAAATGCCACTCAGATTCGTCTGTCCAGCTCCCAATCTCGCCTACCCTCACTTGTGAACAAGAGTCCGAGATACTTGAACTCCTCTGCTTGAGTACCTCTTCCCTGACCTGAAGAGGGCAATCCACCCGTTTCCGGCTGAGAACCACGGTCTTGGGCTTGGAGGTGCTAATACTTATCCCCGCCGCTTCGCACTCGGCTATGAACCAACCCAGGACACACTGGAGTTCTCTAGCAGATGAAGCCAACTATACGGCATCGTGTGCAAAAAGCAGCGAGGCAATCCTGAGGCCACCAAACTGGACACCCTCAACACCCTGGCTGCGCCTAGAAATCCTGTCCAAAAATATTATAAACAGGACCGATGACAAGGGGCAGCCCTGGCAGAGCCCAACCCGCACTGGGAACACGTCCAACTTATTACCGGCAATGCAGACCAAGCCTCTGCTCCATTCATACAGGGACCGAATCGCCCACAACAGTGGACCCCGGACCTCATACTCCCAAAGCACCCCACACAGAGCACCTTGGGGTACCCGGTCGTAGGCCTTTTCCAAATCCATAAAACACATGTAGACTGGATAGGCAAACTCCCAGGCCCCCTCCAGTAACCTTGCAAGGGTATAAAGCTGGTCTAGCGTTCCACAGCCAGGATGAAAACCGCACTGTTCCTCCTGAATCCAAGATTTGACTAATCGATCCCACCCTCCTCTCCAGTACCCTGGAATAGGCTTACCCAGGGAGGCTGAGAAGAGTGATCCCCCTGTAGTTGGAACACACCCTCTGGTCCCCCCTCTTAAATCCAGTCCCTGTATACATGACATGTTCGAGCGCTTCTTAGAACAGAGATGGGCTGTGTGTGCTGTCTTGCCAGACAGGACTGTCACTAAACTATCAGATGCGCGTAGCATAGAACTGGCCGATGATAGTTGGGGTGTGATGGAGGAACTTTTACCCGTGCTATACTCACTCAAATGTGCCACCA
>JABFEA020000038.1:1626933-1650136 GCA_019775915.2 Cyphomyrus plagiostoma
TTAGTGCAAAGCTGCCGGACAAGATGGAATTCCATACATGACATGTTCGAGCGCTTGTTAGAACAGAGATGGGCTGTGTGTGCTGTCTTGTCAGACAGGACTGTCACTAAAGTATCAGATGCGCGTACCATAGAACTGGCCGATGATAGTTGGGGTGTGATGGAGGAACTTTTACCCGTGCTATACTCACTCAAATGTGCCACCACTGCCTTATGTGGAGAATCTAATGTGTCGCTCTCTATGATTTACCCAGTGGTTGCAAACTTACTGTCTAAACATCTCAAAGAAACCCCAGATGAGTCTTCCAAAGTCACGAATTTCAAAAAAACTGTGTCTGCCTCATTGAAAGAGCGACTTGCACCTGCAGATGGTAGCAGCGCACGTAGGCTTGCGTACATTGCCTCATTTTTGGATCCGAGGCACAAGCATCTAAGGTTTGCAACAGATGAGGTTAGAAGCGCTGTGCAGGCTGAGGTGAGAGCCCTCCTGTCTAGCTCTGATACTGCTGAAGAGACAGGAGATGCAGCAGAATCAGATGATGGGCCCACCGAACCACCTATCAAAAATCCACGAAATGACTGCCTGTCTGCAGCAGCAATCGCAGTCCTGTTCGGCGAGGATTACAGAGAAGAGAGTGGAACATGCACAACTGAACTGACTCAGTACTGTCAAGATATATGCCCACCGCTCCACACTGACCCCATGACGTGGTGCCTGGCAAAGTTAGCGAGCGCTTACTTGAGTGTGCCTGCGACGTCCGTGCCATCGGAGCGAGTGTTCTCCGCAGCTGGATTAATTGTCAATAGACTGCGCACCCGTCTCCACCCTGAACATGTGGACATGTTAATTTTTTTCAACAAAAATATGGCATAGGTCTATTAGGCTATGAGTGCTTGTTTAAACGTGTTATATATTGTTGCCGACAGTTCAGGCCGTTTCACCGGATTTAGCCTTATTGGCTAGGCAGTTCTAAATGTGGTTAGTGATGCATTTTTAAAATTGAGATAATCTAAAATATAGTTTAATGGGTGAGTTGCTCTTGTTCATTTCCTGTACTGTGATTTGGAACAGTATCGATTTTTCGAAAAATTTTCGAATAGTGTTTTTGCCAAAAAGTCACATCCCTAATTCAGACGCAATGTTCCTAACCTTCCCCAGTCGCTCACTTGCCACAAATACAGAAGAAAAGAGCATCCAACCCCTCTCCAGGAGATTGGTTCCAGAACCCACACTATGCGTCAAGGTGAGCCCAACTATATCTAGTCGGTATCTCTCAAGCTCACACACAAGCTCAGGCCCCTTCCCCACCAGAGGTGACATTCCACATCCCGAAAGCCAGTTGTGTCAGCCGGAGATTCGACCGCCAGGGCCTCCCTTGGCTGGCACCTGATCCACAATGCACTGATCCCATGACATTCCCCTTGCGGGTGGTGGGCCCACCTGGGGCAGTCCCGCGTGCCTCTATCGGGTTGGGCTTGACTGGGCCCCCGGGCCAAGGCCCAGACACCAGGGGCTCGTCAATGGGTCCCAACCCCAGGGTGGGGTCCTAGTTACCCTAGTCCGGGCGAGGGAAACGAGACCTTGGTAGAATTCTTTGTCAGAAGGGCTTTAGGATCAGTATTATATCACAGAATTACTTTTTCCAGGTTTTGGGAGTAGTAGCATGTCCTGTCCCTTGCAAATTGTAATATATTAGGTACACTTTCATTGCTATTACATTTCAGTATGGATGGTCTTATTTCAAAAAGATATAAAAAGTGACATAGGTAATGTTCTCATATTTGTTTTATAATTGTAGGAGTAACGATAAACCGTTTCAGCTGAGACAAGTCTGCACAGACATTTACATGTAACATATAGCCAATTTCAGGATTACAATGGAATAATGTAGATTTGCCGTAAGATTTCTTGCACGAGCGTGGGTAACCCTGAAATTGTATGTTTAATTGTTTCACCTGAGTTTATTTGTATACAAAACAACAACATTACTTTATACACAGTTGTTAAAAAAATTTAAACTTTAATGAACATGAAATCACCAATAAAATACAATACATCTATTTATCCACACTATAAAATACTACATTAGAAAACTTGTCAGCCGTACGATTTCAGGACAGAGCAGCTACTCTGTTAGGAACATTACAGCTTCTTGGTAGAGGTGTTAGATTCTGCTGCTGTTATTCACACTAATGGCACATTAGCACAAACAAAGGGCTACATGCACCAAAGTACGTCTTGCTTGGGGGTTAAAGGAGTTTGATGTTCAATGGCTTGAGAAATGGCAGTTCAAGTGTTAATTGGGCAGTTATGTATTTTACCATGCACCTTGAATTAAGACATACATTTGCTGATTTAGCGAATATGTTCTATTTTTTAATTTGCTAGTATACATATGTAACCAGGTTATGTGCAGGTTTTTTTGTGCATAATTACACAAAATCTGTTTCTTGAATTTGTTCATTTGCTATCACGACAGTGTCAGAGTGTGTTTAATAGAAAATTCACATAATGCAGGTAAACCAGTTACATTGATTATATAAGGACCTGAATTCAGATTATAAAATCTTCAAAGCCTCAGTTGTAAATAGACTGTTGACGTCCCACCGTGTTAACGGTATAGTGCAAATCCACATCGCATCACACAATCATACCGATAACGACTATGACACCGGTGTACTGCCCTCCCTATTGTGACCCATATATATATAGTTATTACTCGTAACATGATGTTAGTGAAACAGGAATTCGTATACTTACAAATGGGTAACTGAATGACAGATTTTAATCATGTTTAACCATTCAAAATATGAGTTCAGTCACTTGTTCCTCAATATTCCCTGTTTGCCGGGTATACTCCAAGTGAATGGGCCAAGAATTAAAAATACTTTGATTTGTACATACCGTTCTTGTTCAATAATGCAGTGTATGCACTCAATGACAAAACCTTCACTTTTTTGTTTAGTTATTTTAGTGTCTCGCACTTCTCCCTTATTGTGCACAATCGCTCCAAGCAAAACTGCACTCTGCCATCTCTGTAACACTGCTCACTTTTAGTAATTTCTCACTAGTAATGATGCATAAACTTTGGTCCATGGTTTCACTATATCATGTACTGATTGTTGTAATTCCCTTTTTATTGCCCTCCCTGCAAAATCTTTATAAAAGCTTCAGGTTATTCAGATCTCTGCTGTCCCTAACCATAAGTGTTCTGCTCACATCACCATTCACAAGTTAAACTGGCTACCAGTTTTGTGTCAAATCAAATTCAAAATCTTGCTACTCATCTAAAAAGCTCTGCTCACTTCAGTGAACTTACTCTCCCCCCAATCTTTCCGGACATCCAGCTGTAATCTACTCCTCGTCCCCAGTACCAGGCTTCTCACTATGGATGACAGGTCCTTTAGTGCCACTGCCCCCAAACTCTGGAATACTCAATACTCCATGACTGCTCTTCATTCTCTACATGTAAATCTGACTTAAAGATCTTCTTGTTTAATGTACATTTCTCTTCCTGCTTAGATGTTTTTTTCTCCCTCCTTGTAATGCAACTTTGGATTTGTAAAAAGTGCTGTAATAATGTATTATTATTATTATTATTATTATTAAATAATAAATTAATAACAGTTGCAATATGGTACAGTATTATTCAAGTAGTAGTAGTACTAGTAGAATAGGGTCAACACCTCTACTTTAGCTCAACAGAAAGAGCATCATGCTAACTATTAGTGCTATCAAAAGTATCGAAAATATTCATTCTACCATATATAAAACTGCTCTAATATTCATTTTACACTGTATTGATTCCACAGCCTGCACTTCTGGTTAACAGGCTACCAATGCGCACGCCTAGACTGAAGTCTTACAGATGGGGTGTTAGCGAGACGACTAGCTAAGCAGCGTCACAGCATTCACCACCACACTTAGCTGAGTGTGGCCAGAGTGGCATCTGCTGCAGGACACATGCAAGGCTGTATGTAAACAGTGCCACTGAACAATACTGGTAAACACAAGAAATTAATCTAAGCATTGAATGGACCGACACGTGATGTAAGAGTTGACAGATAGGAGTCTTATTTATGAATTAATGAAATGTTCATTTGTATGAGCTTACTGCAGTTGAAGAGATGTGGTGTGTATTTTTCTCTACGAGGTAAAACATTTTTTGTAGTTGGTTAAATATTTGCACATTAAGACAACGGTCTGCCGTTATTTTTATCTGTGGGTCGTGCTCAGCTCCATATGACCTGTTGAGGTCGTACGGATAAGTGATCATTCGCCTGCAAACTTTTACAGTTGTGCAACTGTTAGCATAGCATGTAAAGGTAATGGGTATCTGTTCTATTATGCATTGCAATAATTGAAAGCAAGGTCTAATGTGTGATAGTGTTTGCTGCTCTTGAATATCTCTGAATGTGATTACAGAGCAATTACTATGGCTACTACTGTACTACTTATGCTTTGACTGATTAAGCAAAGGTATATTTTAGATAGTGAAATGAGTTTACAAATAACTTAAGTTTTTACTGCAAAGAAATTGCAACTGAAATTATTTTTTTACATTACATTGTGTGTTAAATATCGAAATTGCTACCCAACACTTTTCTTGATATCTTATCAAAATTTGAAATTTTTGTATCATGAGAATATTACTAATAACACAGAGCTTGGGTTTCAAATCCCAGGAAGCATGCAAATTGTGCCTCTTCCCTCTACTGTAAGCCTTCTTGAATAAAAAGGTCAATTAAATTTAAAGGAGTTACATGTGCAGGTATGCATCGGTGCCAGGTGGCTTCTCCAGACCTCTGGATATATCACTAGTGTGTGTTACGGTTCTTATTTTTTTTTCTATGGCATGACAGTATCAAAGGGCAAAATATAAATAAACATATATAAAAAAAAGACATTTTCAAACATGGCTATTAAAACAAAAGAACACATGTAATCACGTAGTTGGAAACATTCTACAAATTATATAAATGGAAGGTGCAATAAATGAATAAGTGCACTTTTTAGGACCTACATATCACAACAAATAAAAATATTTAACTTTCACCTTTACAGGTGATCCATCCAGTTCTTGAACAAGTTTGTGAGTGTGGGATGAGTACGGATTAGACGGGTAGAACAAATGACAGCACTATCCGGGAATTACAATGCTGTCATTTCCAATAGCACCAAGTCTCATTTGAAAGATTTTCATTTTTACCATTAGACAACGGTGCTGTAACAAGAGACATGGGCATCAAATATTTAAATTTGAATGACATTTAGAAAATGATTCATACAGAAGAGCAAGTTGCAACAATTTCACAGATTTGCCTATAATATTGTTTTAACGCGTTCCATTTATGTCCTGAACATCAAAATGCCAGTGGTAAAACAGGTTAAATTGTTAGTTCACTAATCAAGTCGGGGCCATTTACCCTAGATAACACTGCCAGCTGCTTGTAACAAGCAACATGTATAGAGTTCGGATTCATTTACTGCACTAGTCATTAAAAACTAACATTTTCAAAGTCAGAGTGGCACCAGGGCAGTTTGAGTCGACATTTCAGACAGGCTCTCTTTGAAGCACACACCACTCCGGCCGCACTCAGCTCCCACTGCTTTTTATATGGCTGTCAAAGAGAGCGCCACCTTGATGCGAGTCATATTAAAATGCACCACTGACCTCCCATTCCAGTGTCTCAGGCTTCAAGCTGAATGCACCGCGGCAGTAATTACACTTAAGCTGGATGCCCCCAGGGGCAGAGGGCCGTGCCGGCTGCCCGTTGGCAGGGGTCGCCACGTTGGCATTCTGTAACGGGAAGTAAAGTTGACAAGGTTTTTACAGCGCCTCGGGACAAAAGCTGAAAACTGATTTTTCACCCATTCTCTACCATTAACTTGCACTGTGTAGAGTGATCAGAGCTAGTGTGGCTGGGCTGCATCACTGGGATTTAATACAGCAACAATCAATTCAGAGGTGAGAGACCCGAGCTCAGGCTACGCTCTTCACTGGTTTAGTGTCTGTTGATTTCCACTCACACCCGTTCTCGGGATTTATCCAATTAGCAGTTAATGTAAACATATGTTTCTTAAAACATAAAGCATTTAAACATCATTTGCTGAAAGTGTGTCAAAATGACCATTACTGTAACGGAATGCTAAAATGAATGCTGATCCATTCACTTCCATGGGGGTTGTTTGTGGCCTGTACATGCATGTAAACACGCCTGCTAGGAGGCCTCTGCTAGAGGACGGCACCCAGATGCTGCCTACCTGAAATTTGGTCACACAGTTTGAGCTGCAGAAGCTGTAGACCTTGCCATCTGGTAGCGTGGCTTGGTACTGGGGTAATGCATTTCTCTTACAGAAATGACAGCTAGGTTCAGCACCTATAAAAGGCACAAAATTAACATGGACTAACACCACCTATACTCATATGTCACTGCAAACCAATACCACCTGGAAATGGTAGAGACACTCAAGCAATAAACTATGTTTTGACTCGGACCATAATTTGTGCTGCTTGTTTTATGAAACTTGAACTGGGCCATGGGCCCTGGGCTCTCTTGTGTGTCAGGACTTACTGATTGTGACAGGAGCTTTGCTCTTGTGTGCAGTCATACATGTAGTGGAACAGTAGGGCTCCATGGTTCCACTAGGCCCAATGCAATGTGTGACATCAAATGACCTACAGGGGGCCTTGCAGCCACTGCAGTTGGTAAGCTTTCCATGTGCCTAAAAGCAGGACAAAGAGTTTACGATTTGTGAAACAAGACCTAACATTTTCTTACTTAGAAGGGGATTGAACGTTTCTCAGTATGACAAGAAAAGGCAAATGTGATTAAAAATTGGTTTGCAACATGATTAGAAATCTACAAGGCTGTGTTTGAATAGCAGGTATAGCATTTGCTGCAAGGATGTTTGGGAAGTAAGCGTTTCACAATTCAATGATAACACAGCCGGGAGCGAAGCAGACCTGTTTGTAGTCCCTGACACAGTTCTGGCAACAGAATCGCTTCTGCTGCCCATCGATGACCAGAAAGTGGTTGGCAGACGCCCGACTAGGCAGGTAATCTCCACATTGCTCACAGCAGTTCATGATCAGGCCGTTGGCCATGCGGTAGCGGTTGAAGCACATGTCACTACAAATCTTGTGGGTGACATTCTTAAAGCTGACTTCATGGCGAATCTACAAGGGATTTGAAGATATAACCAAGAAGGCAGGACCACTACATTCCCTCCCAGACATGTTTCTTAAAGAAAGTAGATATATCCCATAATATTAGATCAAACTTAATTGGCTTTGAAGTTTAAAGAGGTCAACAAGACACAAAGGCAGATGCTATATCACCTCTGTCAGCTTCCCACACACGGTGCACTTTGTCCTGACAGGTGTCTTGGGGGAGTTCTGCTTGTTCTCATATGAAGCCAAGCAGCCAGTACTGCAGAATTCTTGAAAGGACTCACTGGAGTCCACCTGGGCCACGATGGTCCCTTTCATACTGGTAATGTCCCTGGAAAGGAGACAGTATTGAAGACTTGGGTGAGCCTGGGCACCATAAAAATGGCAGATTTGTACGTCACCTATGTATAAAGCAGGCTAAAAACAAGTTGAAGGGAAAAAAAAGTTCATGGAAACTAAGCATGTATGAAACACCATGAATGAGACACTCACTTCTTGCACATTGTGCAATTCTTTTTGGGGGCGGGTCTGTGGGAGAAGGCGGAGAGGCAGGTGGTGGAGCAGAAGAGATGGGCAGAGCCCTTGCGCTGGTAGGCTGTCTGCCCCTTCTTCAGCGGCTTCTTGCAGTTAGCGCATGTGACCTTGACGGCTCTAGGGGGAGGCTGGGGCCCCAGAGGGGAGCGTGCTGGTGGCTTGGGCAGCGGTGCTGCCGGGGATGGAGAGTCAGCTCCGGGCTGCTTCTGATTCCGTGGGAAGGATGCTGACTGGGAGATCCAGGAATCTGTAGGCAGAGTAAGAAGAAGATTCTTCCATTAATAGTTCCCACCGGAACCAGAAAAGTAATGCTGAATACTGGAAACTAGTTAGTTATGTTTATAATTCAACTGCAATTAATGCTTTGTCCAAAATGTCTTACAGGTCAGTGCATGTAAACACAGCATAATCATAGTCCTGTGCATTTTACCTACATGAGAAAAAAAAACAAAAAGCTGAGTCCAAGATAAAACAACAGCTCTGATTCTGGCGCAATAAGGATAATAAACTGCCCGCTAATCAATTAAATTGTGTTTTTTTTTTTACCAGATTTCTGGTGAGTCCCCGTTTCCCCATTTTGCACGGGCTCGCGGGCGGTGCTGACCCGGCCAGGGTTGAATGTGCCGGAAGACCCAGTGTTGGTGCTCAGTCGGCCACTGACAAGGGGGTCACCATTGGGGTCCTGAGCCTCTGGGTTCAGACTGAAGGTGCTGCTAATTTGTAGCCCATTTTCCACCTCAGCAGCACCCCCTGCTGGTGGAGTGGCATCCTGCAATGAAGTTACACTTGTGATCATCAAGTTCATGTCCTGCTGCCTGGCAGGCGACCCCGCCCCAGGGGCTGCTGTTGCCAAAGCAACAGCAGGAGGGCTCTGTGTGGCTGGAGCACCCAGCGTTGTGACGCTGGCAATCCTGATCTCCGAGTCTGGCTCTGTGCTGCTGAGAGCCCGCTGGGGTACTGCTGGTGCTGAGAGGCCATCTTCCTCGTCATCTATCACGATTGTCTCACTACGATCCTCAGCCGATGGGTTCAAAACAGGGGCTGTGGCCGTGCTTACTTCCTCTGCAATGCCTGCAGGCTTGGGGGCAGGGCTGTCTGCAGGAGAGTTCATTCTAATGGCAGAGAGAGGAGCAGCGCCAGACTCCTTTGCAGGAGGAGTGGTCTCCACCAGCACCACATCATCGTCGTCGGCTACCCTGACTGCGTCTGCCTCTGTCTCTGTAACAGCGCCTCCCTGGGACTCTGTGGCTGTGGTCTTTTCTCCTGAGGGAACAGTTTCCATAGGGTAACTCTCCTCTAGAACAGCGTTCCTCTCTTCACCTGCCAGGCTAGGCTCGGAAGCCTCTGGCAGCCCTTCATCCATCTCTTAGGCACCTGTTGGCAGAAACAGCCCGGTAGGAACAAAAAATGGCCAATCATGTACATCTCCATTTGACTCATCGTGGCAGAAAATGTCTGCCGCGGTGCGATCCCGTATCCGTGCTTTAAATGTGACGTCTGCACACAGACCACTTCAAATTAATTAAAAGTTATGGAGTTTATGCATAAAACATGTACTTCTCAAATCTGGTAGCACACACATTCATACTCATCGATGGGACCACAAAGCACCGATTGTGCAAATACTGTAGTGGTAAAAGCAAAGGGTTAATTAAGCCTTGCCTACTGAGTAAGGCAGGAGGCATTTGTTGCTACATGTTAAAAACAAGGAGACATAGGCCTGCTTCATGTGCATAATGCCCATTTGAATTGCATCACATTTGAAATTTTTGCAATATTTATAAAGCAAAAATAAGCTGAAAAATTGCGGAAAATACACTATAGCCAAATAGAAATTCTCTACCAATAAAGTCTGTGTAATAAACTGGTGGTGTTGCTGCAAGTTGTGACGACTTAACACAAAGCTGACATCACTTGCTTTTGCGCAGTACCGTCTCTATGGAATACAAAATATTTCCTTACAGCTTAAGTCTAGTGTCTTTTAGTAATTCTTAGATCCTGTGCAGTTCTTGTAGATGTAGTTCTTATTCACTTTTCTCCTCCTCACTCCATTTTCTTAAATTTCAATTGTTTTATTTAAATTCACCTTTTTTCAGGGAAATTTATTGCAAAAAATCAAATACAGTGGTACCTCGGTTCTCAAACTTAATCCGTTCCGGACGCCGAATCGAATCTTAAAAAGTTAGAGTTCTGATCAAATTTTTCCCATAATAAACAATGGAAAACCAATTAACTGGTTCCTGGCCACCTCAAAATTCCACCAAAATGTGTTTAAGTATTTAAACACAAAATGAACAAGATAAAACAAGAAGAGCATTTTTTCCTTAATGGCTTCCATAACGATAAAAATCTTTCAACATTACCCCTGTCCTGCCCTGATCGTCCACTCCTTCCATGTGCCATGCCCCCTCGTTAACCTCATGTGGGATCCCCATGTGATCAGCTGTTTCTGGTTGTTGTCATTAGTCCTCTGTATTAAGTCCACGTTCCAGTTTGTTTCCACAGTCTGTTCATTGGGTGTGTTCCACTTTGCTTACAGCGCTGGCTTAAAGCAACGCATTCTGATCCTGATGCAATGCATTATTGCTAGATGCATTGCGACCTCTCACCCGGCTGCACAAACCGGAAATGCCTCCATGACGACACACCTTTGCCCTTATTGGCTGAAGAGTTTAGTTACACCCATGACGTTTGTATCCCGGGAAGTTCCAATGAGTAATCGGCTATTTCTCCCGAATATCACGTAAAGCAGTGAGAACTGGTTTTCAGTTAATTTACTTGGTAAGATAAAGTTTAAATAAATGACATAAATGCTCTAATAGTACACGTAAGTTAGTGGTTTATTTACTGTAACTGTAATGGTCCGCTGCTTTATTTGGTTAATCATCCAGTCTGTGAAGGAGGCATTCAAGTAAGAATTGCATTGTAGTATAACTCGTTTCCGGGCCCGTACAATTTATATTAGGTCAGCATTCACGGTTTGACTTATGATCTTCAGATCGAGTACTAGGTCAAACTAGTTTGTTCGACTTACAAGAAATTCGAGTTTTAGTGAGTTCGAGAACCGAGGTACCACTGTACTTACATACAGTATACTTATGTGCTGCTTATGAATGTTCTGTGAATGCCTTATGAAGGTGCAGTTAATGTAAAGTGTTACCCGTTTTTTATTAAAAATAAAAGATGGATCTGCGGTCCAGAAATAATAATGAATTATAAACATGTCATGCCAGGAACAGCACTTTGAGACTTCTTGCAACTGATAAAATAAATAAAATCATCTCCGTTGTTTTAGCAGGTGGTGTGTCTTTATATCAGGTGCAGCCAACTTTAAAACTTAAATATCGGTTGGCAATACCAGCCACGAATAAGGCATCTGACCGATGTCGATATCTTGATTTTTAAATGTACCTCAGCAAATACCAATGTTGAATAACATTGGCAGTAAATAACGGAATCATTACTTTGTACTTAACTAGTTAGCTAGCTACCTCAGAGTCTCGACCATTGCTACTGCAGCTAGGAAAAATTATGAATTTGTGCTAAAAAGGCATTTCCTAAAAGTGTTGTACCGCAAACATCATCAGGTAGCACTTCCCTTATGAATATTAATGATCCTTCCCTACAATTCGGTAATATGGGTGGCATTACTGCTACGCTGGCTGTTCAAATGCAGATCATGAATGCAAGGATGCACAACATGACAGTCGTGCTACAAGGTGACCAATGTGTTCCTGAAAAAACTCACATTTACCATAAATCGATTACTAATATACACAAATCCAACGGAAAAAACAGGATTAGGGAAATGAGACTCAAAAGTTAGTAACTTAAGCCAAGTGAAATTAATTAAAATATAAAAGTGATACCACTGGCCAATAACATAATTATAATTATTTTTTTATTTAAAAGTGCATATAATACATAAATAAATTACATTACAAAGCATCTCCTATGGGTCTTATGAGTCTCATGAGAAATGCATAGAAACCACTTGAGCCGAAAGTGCCTAACTCACAAGCTGCCGATTGCAGAGAGTCTGGAGTAATGATGGCCAAAATTACGTTTCATGAACCATTTGCTGTATTTCGGACCTCACTAGAGAGTACTTTTGGTTTTCTTTGGCTTTGAACGTGGTCATGCTTTGAACCCTTTTTTGAACAGAGAACACCATCTAATCAGAGTAGTGAGCCATAACCACTATGCAGTTGGGCATGAACACACCACAACGAATTATGGTATGTGTAGGGGTACTGAAGACAACATGGCTACAGGCAGTCTACAAAAAGCAAATGTAAGTGAAGTTGCTGTGTTTTATATGAGCCTGTGAAATATTTAGATTTTTAAAATCTAAGACTTTGACCTGTTCAATGCATGGTTTAAGAAAAAGTTCAATTCTTTTAGATTTGAAAAATGGATTGGCCGATTTGCTGAAAAGATCTGGTTCAAAAGGACGGTTCATGAATCAGACATCACTATCATTCACTTGGATAGCTGTTTTTGCATGCAAGTAGTGTTTCTCACTGAAGCCATATCACGTTGTAGTTTACAGTGCTTTTTAACTGAAATTGCAAAAATACAAATGCGATTCAGCATGGTATTGGACTTGGGTACCAATATATCAATCGTGTTAGAACAGATTTGTTGTGCAATATCATGTATTGTAGTAGCACTGACTGTAGGATTTCTACCTCTGAGGACTTTGCCCCAAAAATCAATTTTGACATTACTGAATAATGCAACTGAATCGCCACCCGACATTTTTGATTCATCATAAAGCATTGATGCATCTTTACACAGCTAGTTAAAATATATGATTGGTTTATTTCAAAAACATACCTATATCGAATGAGATTTGCTGATTTATACATGTCTATGCAAAGAAAACCCAAGCTGAGTACTACAAAGTATATGTGCCTGAAAGTTACGGATTTAACAACAGCATTTATTATACAATAACTCACTTTATTACCCACACCCACCTCCATGGGAGAGGTGCCTAGAGGTTAGAGCTGCAGTACAAGATTTCGGCCTACCTATTTCATACAGTTTAGGCAAAGAGAAAAAAAATGAGCCCCATCCAAAACAATATGAAAAAACTGAAGAGGGATTTCTTGCTGCTCCTAATCACACAGTAATACTCCATCAATGGCTGTACTGTGGAAACTGTCAGAAACACCAAGTTTCTTGGCAAACACATCATAGATTACCTCACTGGGTCCCCTAGCACCACCTATTTAGTCAAAAGAGTACTGCAGCACCTCCATTTCCTGCATTGACTGAAGAGAACAAGTCCCCCTCCCCCGATCCTCACCATGTTCTACGGGGTACCACAGAGAGCATCTGGACCAGCCGTATCACTGATTGGTATGGAAACCGGGACATCTTAGAGCAAAAGTCTGTGCAGCTGATAGTGAAAACAGCTGAGAACGTCTCTTCCCTTCATTCAGGACATTTACCACAAATGCTGCATCTACAAGGCTTCCAGCATTTTGGGTGACCCCCTCCCATGGACTCTCCATCCCGCAGCCATCTGCAAAAAGATACTGCAGAACCCAGAAGAGTTCCACCAGACTAAAAAAGCTTCGCACCCCAGGCCATAAGCACTCTACAACACTCTGCTGCCCACACCTCTCAGACTAATTTAATAAACATAACTCAAACCCTGATCCACTATTTGCACTAGCTGCACCCCATGTTTACACAAATGTACAGATATGTTGCTATATTTTTATATTCCAATACCTATGAATCCTACATTTATACATCCAATTATGCTGCTATATACTTTTTTTTGTTGCACAACCTATAAAAGAATTCATTCATTTTTACAATTTTGCATTGTTGCACTGTTATGTCAAGCACTACATGTATCTTTGTGTACAACTTGTCTGATGTGTGTTGCACTATGGTTCTAGAGGAAAACAATGCATTTCGTTCCATATATACTTAACTTTCGTATTCATATACTAGCATATTTCAAAAGTGTGCGTGTACTGTCAGTGAAACTCCACAAGGGGCAGCACTGCAAGGCAAATGTTGACTCTTTTCTCCCTTTTCCCTGCCCCCTCTTCTCTTCCTCACAACAGGTGTTGATGCAAGCCCTTTGTTGCGGTGTCTATCAGAATATTGAAGGAAATGCCCATTTTGCCTAGGTAAGCATCAAATTAGGTCTGCAGCAACATGCTTAAAGTAGAAATTGTAGCTTGATAGTGGACTAAAGAATTCAGTCTTTTTTTCTCATATTATGCTTTTCAAAATAGAGGTGACTGTGCTGCCAATTTCATTTTGGAAAGACAAAGTTAACACTACTACAGAAAAAAAAATAATCAATAAAACATCTAAGGTCTTTCAACATAACGGCAGGCTACAACATGCAGACAACACAGAGCAGAAAGGCATCTTATGTCAGATGGGAGTAAGTCTAAGATGGTGGAGATCCCCAAGCAGAAAGGCTGGCCTGTTCATCTGCTTGATGTCAATTGCTCATGGTTTGCCACCCCTCTAGTGTACAGCAAGCAATAAAAACATAAAATATTATAGGAAGCAAAGAAGTGTCACTAATGAATACATTACAAAGTAATACGCACTTATGCTGAAATGCTAGTCTTGTGAATCTCTGACAGACCATAGTCAAGCCTAACATCCATTTGTACAAAACATGGCCAAAATAGCCAAACATATAATGGGAATTCACACATCGTCTGAAGTGACCCCTTAGATATTTCAGACTGTGAACAAGATCAATCAGCTCCTACTGTAGTAGACAAGCATGAAAACTTCCTGTTGATAAATTCTGACACAAAAAGAAAATCTAACATCAATTCCAAATAGGTTAAAAAAACAACATAACTGTCTATTTCAATCTAAAAATGTACTTTCCAAGCACACAGATGTACATCTGGGTTGTCTCACACAGATTCAGAAAATGAAGAGAGCACACAAGGGCATCAGTGTCTGAAAAAGAGAACTGAATGGCAGCAAGTTCAGAGCCATGGCAGAAAACGGTACAAGCAGGACAGCACTGCAGCTGTACAGACATAAAACCAATAGCCCCCGTCCATGCACTTTTGGCTAATCAGTACTTTGATCTTAAAATTGACACCGGTTCTGATCAGATTAGAAGTAGTCAGTTGCTTTACCTTACCTAGTTATACTGTTCTCCCATAAGGTTCATTTAGGTATAGCCATCAAAAGTCAATGTTTATCTTCATTCATTAGGCTACAGGTTGGATATTTACCAGTGTGTGAAAAGCATGTAAATCTCTGTGAAATGCTCAAAGTAAATGTCATGCATAATTTAGCTACCCATTCACCAGAGTAGCTTGGGCTATGCTCCTTTCTCAAGAATGCCACTGAAGATCCCCTTCTGGAACCTAAACAAGCAACCACTGGGATAAAATCCACTTCCTTAGGTTGCGTATTCCTAACCATTAGGCTACTGACTGTGGGATTATTCATATTTTCAATAAAATATTTCTGTGTCACCACTGTGAACCAGCATGGTCATCAGTCATTGCTACTCCCTTAGGTATGTTAGCTTTACTCTTCCTCTAAGCATCAAACTGCACTGCAGCCTAGCAAGCCTTTACATCATATACTCCACTGGAGGAGAGGCAGTAAGATAAATGTAAGATTCTCATAGCACTGTAATGTTCCAGCTGCTCCCCACAAAATGATGCCACACACTCAGTATGTGCATCTAAAGGACAGGAGACCGTCATTCAAAATACAGCAATGGCATGACACATGACCCCCCATTGGCAGGGGGAGAGGAAACAATCAAAGCCAAACACTGCAAGTTTGACATTCCATTTGCCTCAGATATTGATGTTGTTATGAACAGAGTAAAAGCTTGTTGGACTAATTATTTCCATAGGCAGAGCTTTCACCTGTTCAGAACACGATCACACATTTCATACCTGTGCTAAGTCAACACCAGACCCTGATTTTAAAAAGGCACCTCAATAGGCACGTCTAATTTAACATCTCACTATACGCCTACCCAATTATATTATATAACACTTACTGTGACTGACTTTATATGAAGTATGTGGGGGAAATGAACAGTACTATGCAGAAGCCATGATATACATAACACTTCTATACAAGCAAAAATAGCATCCTTTGTATTAATTCAACAACTGTTATCCACAGACAAGTAACCAGCTCATAAAATATTGCTTAGTATTTCTTAAAAATTTGGTGGTTAATGATCACGGTAAACTCGGATATTTATAATCGAGGTAGAAAGCAGACCATACTTATCATAATGCAGGCTTTCCCCCAGGCCGTGCCCTTGACTATGCAAACGAGTCGAATCCCCGGTCCATCACGAGGACCACAGTTCCACGAGAGTCAAGGCAACGAGCAACCGACCGCGTCGAGCCAAAAAAAACATTTTTTTTCTTATATAACTTAGAAGCGTCCAAAAGTTTGACCGCGAATCGATTGTGAGAGTTGACATTAGCAGTTCGCTTCCTAAACGCACGAGAACTTGTTGTTATTCACTAACAGTGTGAACCGTGCTTGAGCTTCGGCTTGACGTGTTCCCACCCCTGGCCTCCTTCGCGCACGCAGCCATTGGATTAGCGGCGAACTGGAGGGTGGAGAACTGAAGACTGCGCCATTGTTATTAGCAATGGGGGAAAATAATCACAAGTTATTCGTGATCATTCGCTGCGGGATATGACGGATGGTACTTTGTGATAACTCCACAGCACGCCTTATCGCGATAGAAAAAAAGAGAGTTCGAATGCTGAGAATTCCTAGAAAGCCATTTGTTTGCATTTTATTCTGCCATGTCCCAATTCAAATGTCAGTGTTAGCAACCTACCTGGAGTCACATTACTAGATCTGAGGTGTTTGATATGAGGTTAAATTGCATTAAAGATTTTTATGCAATATTATCTCCAATTATTATTACCAATCTACTATTATAAATCTGTATACTGTGAAAAGCTACCAGTTACCGTTTAATTGGAAAGTTACCCCTCAGCGAGTACCCCGGGCAATCACAAAAATACATCGCATGACCCCAAGGGGCGCTATAACACTTAATATTACATCAGTTGCACTACTGTTATTATATTTCTAACAATGATCTAAAACGGCTTAAATTTAAGATTAGAAGCTCAACATACGTTAATTGCCCTCACTCAATCAGTTGCATAGCGCATATCCTCTTACTTCCTGTCTCCAATAGGGGCTATTATTTGCCCCCTCGAGTCAGCAGCACTGCCTAACGTCCGCCATTAGAGAGCGAACGAAACAATACGTGAGTGAGCAGGCAACAGCACCCTGCCACAGCAGAGAGGGGGAGAAAAATCACAGGCGGGGTAAAATTAACTGCTAAGTCGCCATTAAATTAGACTTAACAACGTAACTGAAGACTCGCGGGCCTCAATGTACACCCGACTCACACCATCAGTAGTTGCTAAAACTTTGGCCAATTAACCATAAATTGCAATAAAAACGTCTCTGGATCTCTTACCCGAGCCGAGCTGGAAACGATATAGCGCCACTCTGTGCCTTGACATCAATCCTAAAGCGCATGCGTCGAAACGTAGAAACGTCCTATGCGCGTGGGAGGTGTCTGTTAGCAGGATCCTTTTCCATTTCTCGCCTTTCATCACTGCGCAAGCGTACTGTGTTCAATCAAAGTATTGCGGTAACATAACCAATTAAATTGGCAGTACTTTAAATATATTTGCGTTAAGTGATCATCTATGGAATTCTTACTCAAATCCTCTTTGGATTATATCGAGACTTAGTTTGTTGTTAAATTATAATTTAGTTTGCCGTAAAATAATCATTACGGTCAATGTGTCAGTAAGGGGTTTGTAAATTTGGTTGTAGAGCCGAATTATATTTCCTATAGAAAGCATTCATCACGGTTTTGGTATATGGTGAACTTTTAAAAAAAGTAGGATATTTTAATTATTGGGGCGTGTGGCTCCAACTTTAAGTTTTCTACCTTGGGCGAGGGTATTTCACCCTGAAGGACACGTGGTATGACTGATATGGTGCCCTTGAGACGTATGTGCATCCTTTGGTATATTCGATTTTAAATTCACTAGATGATTTAATTTATTCGTATTAAATTATTATCATACTTATGGTGGATAATGTACATAAGCTAATGCCACGGTATCCCCCATACGGTCTTCTGTAATGCCTGCGTATTTTCCCTCCATGTTTGCAAAGCATTATGGCGGGCGCAGTGGTCCTTTCTGCATTATATTTATATAATTTATCGAATTGCATGTTTTATGTACCCATTACATTGCAGGTTTTATTTTACATCCTTTGAAAATTTTTATAAAGTGATCGGTTAAAAACCCAATCAAACAGGGCGACGGAACATCACAGTAAAGGTTCCTAAACTACCATGCTACCAACTTATTTGACGTTCTTAGAAGCTTTGAGAAACGATTTTACTTCATATACCCAGTGTAATGATAACAAATCATATAAAAATTTAATGGTTACACACATTACATTCCTGTTGTTTAGAGCTGTTGAAGCTAAGGAAATAAAAAATGATCTTACATTAGTTTTCACACACACCATGTGTGTATAAACACACACACATATATATATATATATATATGTGTGTGTGTGTGTGTCTGTGTGTGTGTGTCTGTGTGTGTTTACACATAAAATAAGAATGTATATCTTCCGGATTCCCCTCTGTAACCCCATCTAGCGACAAAACGATGATATAACAATGTGCCACCGGGATGCCTATCTTGAACAATGGTCTATGGTGAACCGAACCTATCCTCGTTATCATGCTAAACTCCCGTCCTTTACAAAAATCACGGTGAAACCGTGTAATATACCCACGTCACCGACCGCGTTACAACGGTTCACCTTCAACGGGGTGCTTGTGGCGGCCAAATGTATTAAACTCTCTACTAGTAAACTAAACAGTTAAAATGAATACGCCTCCAGGCACTTTTCTATGTTGTTAGCGATTTTCTTGCTATCATAATTCTATTTTTTATTATGTACTTTGTGCTGTATAAGTATCGTTGTGATATATATCCAATAACAGGCTATTAGCAGAACATGGACTTAGAGGTCAATATATAAATATTGATGGTCACTCCAACGCAAGATCAAATTAAACATCTAACTACTTTGTTGCATATGTGCACAAATCATGAGAACTAAATTCATTAATTGAACCGTTAAGCGTGAAGGAGGGCGAAACGGGGGTTGTCTTATGACGTGACCTACAGCCATAGCTGCCAGAAATCCGTCTGCGCCATTTTGGAAAAGGGACACAGTGGCTGGGAGCCTCGTCAACCTGGGTACGCTGCGCCGTTGCGAGTGTTTTCGAGGAAAGGATTTCTTTAATTAAAGGGCAACCTGGTGACTGTTAAAACAAACAACATTAACCATGGCCAACCGAAATTTTAAAGCGGGTAACATTGGAAGCAATTCGCCGTCTCCGAGACCGCAAAGCGCGAAGCTTAATTCGGAGCCTGTAGGGCCTGAACTGGAGCCAAACGCGGAGAGGAGCGCGACGCCATCGACGGAACCCGGGCTGGAAGTCTGCGTCAGGGAGCCGATGGAAATGACTTTTGACTTGAAGAGCTTCAGGCGACCCGGAGAGAAGACATTCACCCAACGCTGCAGGTTGTTTGTGGGCAACCTTCCCACAGATTTGACTGAGGAAGATTTTAAGAAAATGTTTGCTAAATATGGCGAAGCTAACGAAGTATTCATCAACCGAGATCGAGGCTTCGGATTTATTCGCCTGGTATAACTATTTTTTTGTTGTATTGTTACTTTTTGATTGTAATTTAACATGGTTAGTATTTCGATGCCTATCCATAGCAACACTGCTCATTTTGATAACGTCTATGGCACAAGGCGGTCAGGCAAAGTACCTAGTTTTGCACCGCTACGTTTTATGCGTTTGAACATTGGGAGGAGGTAACTGCTCATTGTTTGCGTGAATTGGACGCGTTTGTCCTACTTGAGTTGTACGTAATCTCTAACCTTGCTTGTTAATCGGTATTTGCGGCTACTGTGGTGTCTATTTCGACGTGCACGTTGCTATTGGGAAGCCAGCTTAGTTTTAATGCCGTGTGCCACGGAAATTAATGCTGCGGGTGTTTCTATTGTCTCCTGTATTGTCTAAATGTAATTAAAACGAACGTTGTCAGAACGTTCGTCACTATCTCTTCGTTTTAATGGTTTCTTCTATTGAGAAAATAGGACGATCTTAGCCCGAAAGTATTGTTGGGTCACTGCATTTTAAGTAGCTTCGTGGTCCGTTATTGAGTATTGATGTTCAGCATTAAACCGGTCTCCGTTTCATTATCTCTAATCGCCCTGAACCCACACTGCGTAGTCTTCGCGTCTTTTGAGTATATTGGTGTATAGGTTAAGGATTTCCACGTGAACAAGTGTACAAGCTCCCGTTTCTTACATCTAAATGGTCACGTTTGTTGTCTCAGCTACCTGTTTTTTATGTAATATTGGGATTTGTTAGGAATGAGGTGTTAGGGTGATGCAGCCGTAAAACACTGGGTCTACCGATTGTCTATCTGGATGTGTATACGAACTCGGGTCTTTGTATACACTGCTTCTAATGAACCGATTGTGAAAATTGCCTGTGAGTATGCAATCGATGTCTATAAGCTCAATGGCGTAGGTTTGGTTTCAAAATTGATGGGGACCAAATCAGTACACATCTGCCCTCCTAAAAACACGCTTTAAAATATCTATTACACTAAAATACACTTGAATACACTAAAATATTAATTAGCATTACACCAGAATTGCAACTCAGTCAAAATAACTGGATAATAGATCTACCAAAGATTTTACTCAAATAAGGTTTTCAGAATTAATTAGCGGACAATAGTGGACAATAAAATATCAGCCAAAATGCAAGGATTAAAGAAAATACACCAAAGGAATAATTATTTGTGAAAAGAAACAGGGGCTTTTATTTAACAAAATCACAACGCCTTAGCGAAATGGATTGTTGCCTGCTCATCACTGTGTGTGTAGCACACTGTGCTATCTCAAAAACCATTGACACCATCCTATGTGCAAAAATTTTACCGTCATATGAAACACTCAAGGAGTGTGCTTATAAAAAACAAATCAAACGATATGGGTAATCAGTGCACTCCTGTCTTGAGTGGCTGCATGTTCCCAGTCACTACTGCATGGAAGTCATAAACCTGCACCTGAAGGTAAATCTCATTATTTTTAGCTTCCTTCCTTGATCTCCTCTGTGAATTTAAAGAGGACAATGAGTTAGTGAAACAAACAACCAATGAAAGGAAACCATTGGGGTGCATCTTTGATTTCCCACAATAATTGTCAGCAGAAGGAAACATTTACTTCTATTATGAGGATGATGACATGAAAAAGTTTGGAGATTGTCCCAGCTAATAGTTTAGCAATCTGGTCGTTAAGACGTGTTCCTACCATCCACACCGAAATCTGCTCTTGCATAAGCTTGTCATCATGAACGCTATAATTAATGTTAGCTTTGTATGTCATGTATCACGTGTTTGCTTTTAAAAAAATGTGGTTCCAAGGAAATGCAAGGCTGTCTAATTTCAAATTTTAATGGGAGCAAATTTTTGTCCCAGATATATAACGACCAAGGCATTAACGGTCCCCTTTCCTACATGCTTTATACTGTTGGTACATATCATAAAGTGGAAAACTAGGTTTTGTGCTCCTTCATTACTTATGCACTGTCCTTGTACTTTTGTCGTTATTCTAGTGCCGTGATCAGCACTGTAAAATGGATTACATTTCTGACATGAGCTCTAAGTGTGTATGTTATTCATGGGACCCAGTGTTGTCTTTGGGTATTGCATAGCACCTTTGGAACAAACCTTCAATGTTTAGCATCATTTAGTTCTGAGCAAATGTAAATCCTATATAGCTAAACTTCCTAGTGTTGTTGTAAATACTAATTTGTGATTAGCTGGTTAGATGTTTATGCAAGCTTTGACACTCCACGTTTTACTGTGTCACTAGAAAGGTTCAGTATAGCAGTAAGGCTTTCTCTTGTTTCCAGGAAACCAGGACGTTGGCAGAAATTGCAAAAGCTGAACTGGATGGGACTGTCCTGAGGAATCGGCCTATACGTGTACGGTTTGCCACACATGGAGCTGCACTGACTGTGAAGAACCTTCACCCAGTGGTGTCCAATGAGCTGCTGGAGCAGGCTTTCTCTCAGTTTGGGCCGGTTGAGAGAGCCATCGTGGTGGTGGATGACCGTGGCCGTCCCACTGGCCGGGGCTTCGTGGAGTTCGCCTCAAAGCCAGCTGCCCGCAAGGCGCTTGACCGCTGTGCAGAGGGGGCTTTGCTGCTGACCACGTGAGTCACTCAGTGCCCCCTTCCCTCTTTCTCAGCACGTTCTATGTGATCAGTGTAATTCAAAGCAGAAGGCAGATCATTACCATTCTAATGGTCACCTTCTACTATGGAGCATTAATGCTGCTGTGTATTTGTCCGTGTTGTGCAGCTATTGTGTTTTTGTGTGAAGTTTTTCATTTAGAACGTGGGCATCCCTCTTCACAAAGATTTCTCTGATGCACAGTGATCTTTATTCTGTCAGAGATACTGCTGTTAATATGGTCCACTTGAAGTGGTGTGAAGATCATTTCAATATGTATATTTACATGGTTATGCATGGTGGATGGATTTATATATATTTTAATTTCAGGTCACCCCGCCCAGCAGTTGTTGAACCAGCAGAACAATTTGAAGATGAAGATGGACTTCCTGAGAAACTTCTGCAAAAAACTGCGCAGTACTACAAGTATGTGTTCTTGCATTAATTTTCACAGGTTTCAGACTGTGCTTTTGCTTCCTCTGAGATTTTTTTGTCATTCCTTCATTCATTGTTTCAGGGAGAGGGAACAGCCGCCTCGTTTTGCCCAGCCAGGAACGTTTGAGTTTGAGTACTCATCTCGCTGGAAGGCTTTGGATGAGATGGAGAAGCAGCAGCGTGAGCAGGTGGATCGAAACATTCGTGAGGCAAAGGAGAAGCTGGAGGCAGAGATGGAGGCTGCACGCCACGAGCACCAGCTCATGATGATGAGGCAAGGTGAGCAACATGTGATGCTTCACAGGTGAATGCGGGTCAGGGCAACTGGTCTCATTACTGTGCAGTGAACTGGTGCTCTTCCTACAGAAGCTGTTGTCCAAAGCAAACAATTATTTGATCAGTCACTTGTCATATTGGGAACCAGTTGGTTTGATACTGTTACTGTGTTTGTACGGTCCCCCTGGTGCCTGTGAGTTCTTCCTTTCCAGTGGCAAGGGTTGCATAATTTATCAACATCAGCCCTTTAAAATGGTTAAAAGTGGAGTACGGTGGTACCTCAGTTCTCAAACTTAATCCATTCCGGACTCCTGATCGAATCCTAAGTTCGAGTTCTGATCGAATTTTTCCCATAAGAAATAATGGAAAACCAATTAATTGGTTCCCGGCCCCCCAAAATT
>JABFEA020000038.1:1650236-1682195 GCA_019775915.2 Cyphomyrus plagiostoma
GTGAAGAAGGCATTCAAGTAAGAATTGCATTGTAGTATGACTCATTTCCTGGCGCGTACAATTTACATTAGGTCAGCATTCACGGTTCAACTTCTGATATTCAGCTCGAGTTCTAGGTCAGACTGGTTTGTTCGACTCATTCGAGTTATAGTGAGTTCGAGAACCGAGGTACCACTGTATTTGGGAGTGTGAGTCAGAGGAGCGTGTCAGTTAATTGGTACATAACTGTGCAGAGGAGCAGAAGTGCTGAAAGCCGTCTCCTTACTGGAAAGAAGTATAAAACACCATAAATGAGTCTAATGCTCTTTTTCAAATCTGATTCAGATCTGATGCGGCGACAAGAGGAGCTGAGACGACTGGAGGAGCTGAGAAATCAAGAGCTGCAAAAACGCAAGCAGATTGAGATGAGGTACACTGGGCCAATATAAGTTGAGGCTTTTGTGGAGATGGATAGTTCAGTGAGTTTAAAGTAGCAAAAAATGGATTAAGTTTTGTTAATCTAACCCATTTAATCTATGTATGGATTTTCTTTACGGAAAAACCAAAGAGACAAGTTCCAGAGCAACTAAAGGAAAGTTTCACTTGGCCTGTGGTCCTGAGGAATGTTTTGGGTTGTCATTCTGTTTTTGGACCCCCTCCTTTTTAAAAAAAATAAATAAATAAATAAAGTGAATAATATTTCTTTCCTGCTCAGACATGAAGAAGAGAGACGACGTCGTGAAGAGGAGATGATGCGGCACCGGGGACCAGAGGAAGTGAGACGGCAGCCAGATGGGTTCAAGCCCAGCTATATGGACAGTGTGAGTAACCCATCTCTCCTGGGGCACCAGTCTGCCTTCATTATGTTGCCACCAACTCTTTAGAGACCCGCTGTTGCGACTCCTAATTTCGCCTCCTGAACAGATATATAAAATCTGGCAAAGTTGTCGGGGCCTCCACACTGAACACCAAAAACAGTATTGTTCCTTCTATTGAGATTTTAGTCCTGGTAGAGTTGGGAGGCCTTGAATATAGAGTCAAAATGTCCTCTCGGGCCTGTAAAAATGACCCTTTCATAGTTAAACTAAGAATCTTTTACATCCAGAAAATGAATTTCTCGTAAAGTGGCTATATTACTCTATCGAGTAAACTGGCCAACTGGCAGCTTACTAGCTGTTAGTGATAGCGGCTTGTCTGGTGAGAACACAAATGTTTCTCTCATTGTCCATTGTTCACTTCAGTGGCCTATAAGTGTCCATTACTCCTGAACATCTTGGTGTGTGGATACATAGGTTTTAATTCTGCACTAGTGGTATATAGTGTCCTTCTGGTGCTAATTAATGTATTCCGCAGAAAGTCTGCTTGTAAAATTTGTGCTGTTCAGTAGGCAACATTTGGGCCTTAAATCATAACCAGTTTCTGTCTTTAAGTGTAAGCCTGTTTTGTGCATTACATTTCCTGCCTCTTTGGAAATGTTTGCCTAATTGTACACATGATCAAACCTTTCAAATTGCTGCTCAGGTCAGTGTTGTCATTACAATACTGTTTAAATGCAAAACTAAATGAAATTTAGCAATTGCAGTGGTTACGATGTGCTTTGCAGTGCAGCAGGAAATTCACCTCAGATTACCCTCAGCTTTCTGGCTCTTTTTGCCTCTACTTAAAACACTAAGCAAGGGATTTTGAATTTTGTCCACTAGTTGCCAGGTTTTTTGCTTTCTGCATAGCTTCTGTGCAGTATAGAGCCAACATCTACTGAAGGACTGGTAACTGGCCCTTACTGTTTGCACTTAACATCATTGTGCTGTTTGTAGTTGCACATTGTCATTTTTCTTTTCCCTTAAACATTTTAATTGCTGATTTGTAATTGCGTTTTTGGGTGCTAAATTTGGTGCACCAGAATTACGCATGGCATAGTGATAACCCTGAAGTGTTAATGTTTGAGAATTTCATTAGAGATCTTAGTTTTTATATTATTGTAATCTGAGGTTTCCTATTTATCCAGAGTAGCAGCGTTTATGTCATAATATATTTTACAACTGTGTGAAATGGAGGTCATGCCAAGTTCTTCTGGGTGAAAATTCAGGGACCCTGTATAGATTACTTTGTATTTCTCTACCCTCTGTGTTTTCTCTTACCATAGAGCCATTAAAAATAATATTGCATTTATCTTACACAAATAAGATATTTATAAATAATTTGAATTCTTATTTTTTTCCTTTATCTTAATCTAGTCATATATGTTGCATGATGGTTCCATATTCTAATTGGTTGAACCCTTTAAAATATTTTAATTGTAGGTAAAAATTTAAGGTATGACTCAGTACAGGTGTTCACAGAGTGTGAGGAGAGTATTTTAGTGCCCATTTCATTTGAATTAAAAGCCAAAGTGCCAATTTGATCAGTAAATATGAGCTCATTTAAAATGTACACCACATTTTGCAGGTACTTTACACATCTGTGAAGAAACAAAGTTTTGGTTATTTGTCTTTGACGATAAGTGCACATTGTTACCCCACAGTTTTAATTTTTCCAGAGGCAGAGATTATAATCCATTATTAAAACTGCTAGTTACAACACTTCTAGTTGAAGCTGTGAAGCATGTGGCATTGAACAAACTCTGCTCTTGTCACTGAAGTTAATAGGATGTTTTAATAGCTTTACCTAATTTGTCATTCCGCAGTTACCACGAGTCTTTTTCCAATTCGGTACAGTGCTGCAGATCCATTTCATATGTAGAAGTGGATTCAGTATAAAGCATCTGTATGTGATGTGTACCTGAATCATACTGTTCTCACAGATATGCTACATTTGTGCTGAATCAAGTGCTTTGTGGTTACTATTCCGTCTTTACACACAGATTTCTAACAATAATGGTATTACACAAGGAATTCATGTGTACTACATATATGTGTGATGTCTTATGATGGTATGACCTGACTGCCTCTTTTTTCCCCCTTTTCCAATGTTTATGGAGGTACCCTAAAGCCAAAGGACCTTCTGGGAAAGTTGTAGAGAACTACAGTTGATCTGCTTTGTAAGAGTAATACTTGTAATTCAAGTAGTTGAATAGTCAATAGCAGAATGAAAAGGCACTCGTAACTAAGATTTCATTCACCAGTGTTAAAAGCAACATGGAATACTATTTATCATTTTCTCTGCCAACGAAAATGAATGCAAGGAAATTTAGGGAAATTCACAACAGTGTCATTCTGAATAAATTAATCTGAGTTCTGGTAGCAGTGACCATAAGTAGAGTAGAAATGCAAAAATAAAAATATTGACTTCAATGAATGGAAACATACCCAAATCAGCTGTGGGTTATTTTGTTGGTAAGTATATAAATTTAACACCAAAGCCATATTACTATATCACCTTGTGTTGCTAGTCTAAAATTTACATTATATTGTATAATATTTCATATTAATTTATTCTAACCATATTCATCCACCTGCTTTCAGTAAGGGCTTTACAGATTTGAATAACTACTTGTATGGCTAAATACCAAATTGCATGTCTGATGGTAAACATAAATAGGACTGGGTGGTTGGATTATATTCATCTTTAGGTTGCTGAGAACACTTGGAATTTAGATCATGGTTTCAGCCCCTCTCCCCTTTTGTTAGTAACCGTAAAATGATGCTGTGGCAGCTTATAGCCCAGTACATGCAAAAGGTCAGGTGCATTGGCATTTATAGTACCCATAAGGCTTTTAATTTCAAGTGCTACAGTAAATGTCTAGCTTCCTTTTTAAAATGTTTTGCAATATGTAACTTGAAGCAGATTGTGTTTATTTCAGACTAAATAGATCTTGATTTTGGAAACTTCCCCATGAGGCAGAATCATTTAGATGAAAATGTATGCTGTATGACTGCCTTTCTAATTGCATCCCTGTTTTATGCTAGAATGGACATTTTCACTAATCCATCTTGTAACTATTTTGATTAGGATCTTAAGTTGTGCTAGCACATCATAGGGTCTATGCATACTCATACTCTGTGGGCACTTCAGAGACCTCGGTTAATGTCATTGAACATTGCTGAGATGTGGGGGAGATCTGCTTAACATGGGGAGAACATGCACGCCGCAGACACAGTGCAGAGGCACTACTCAAACCCCCTCACCTACTGAGCTGCTGTGCTGCCCAGTACTCAAATTTACCTGAAATGAGTCCAAGAATGCATTCTGTAACTCGAGTGTTGCTTCCCTATCTTGCAAAACTGGTGGGTCCTTCATTTTTCATTTCTTTGAAATGTACTGTTAAATGTATGGAAGGTCACAGGATATCTTATGCCTTCACTGATTCAAAGAAGCAGTTCTTTTCAGTTTTCTTGGGAAATGAACTGTTCCACATGACTCGAATCCAAAGTTTAAGTACCTGCTTTTTGGAGTAGCTGAGATGAGCACCAGCTACATTTTAGAATGAATCAAGGAGTAATAGTGTTTTTTTACTGACCCAAACACTGTGGAAATGTATAGTTTTATAGATTATTAGAGTACAGCACTTATTAGAGCACTACTAAGAATTAGTCTCCCTCCCCCCTTTTTTGTTTTTAACGTTTTGTAAATCATTGGAGATTCCAGCATATGTATGTGAGTAGGATTGTCACATTTAATTTAAAATCAATCATTGTAGGGAGTCCACAAAAATAACTGGGAATACAACGATCACCCCCCAGTAATTTTTTTTTCAGCTGCAAATGGCTGAGCCAGGTGAATTATTGGCATTTCTTTATTCTTTTAAACACCTTGAAGCCCCTCTGCACTGTGAAGTAGAATCTGAATTTCCTTTGAAAAAACCACCTTGACTGTAAGACATCTGAGCACTGTACAATTTTCCAAACTACTGGGATCAAAATCTGTGTACAGATGTCAGCAAACCATATTGAAGTGTTAATTACATCTGTAACAACCTTATAACTGACATGAACATATGAAATGATAGCTGATACATTATAGCCATCACATTAAGTCTTCACCCAAAATGGGCAAATCAGGCAATACTGGAGTACTCAGACCAGTGTCAATTTTTTACTCATTCCGATGTGTTGTCTTTATAATTGAGGCACCAAATTGATTGTTTGCTACATTGTGTGGAAATATGCTAAAAGTTTCCAGATATTTAAGAATTCAACCCAAGATGGATGCAATGACTGAATCCTTTGCCCTTTTTTCCTGGTTTTTCGATCCACACTGATCAAAAAATTTGATCACGAATTGCTGTAAGTGCAGCATTCTCTGCCTAGGTCCATGAGTTTGAATCTAAAAAGACATACAAATGCTATGTTGAGATCTGATCTTTATGGGACTCTTTTGCAAGTGATGTGACAATACATCAATAAACACAGAAATGACACTTGCAAATTATTGCCATTTAGAATTTGCCCAGTAATCTTAATTTGTTTCAAATGTTATTTAATACAGGCCTATTTTTAACTAATATTGGGAGAAAGGCTAAAGAATATTACATGCAACTGTTACTGAATTGTTCAGAAAATGGTTTTATAGCATTGTTAAAGGAAAAATGATGGGATATATTGTAGGAGTGCAATGATACACACAAAATTCATGATTCAGTGTGAACTTCAATTCTGTACAGCAGGGAAAATGGTATTAAAAGTACAAAAACAGTTAGGAACAGTGGTAATGCATCTATGAACATGACTGAATAACGAAACCTATGAGACACTTTGTAGTAAAAAAAAAAAAAAGGTAAAGAGAAATGAGGAGAGAAATCAAAAACATGAGAATTCTAATTAACAAAATCCTGTGTGCTCCATCACAGAATATGGTTGCATCTCTAGCAGTAAATACTATAACTTTATTTGCTTGATTGCTTTTTCTATATTTACTCAGTGACTAAAGCTGTTTGTCTTGCTCTGGTTGCATTCACGCTTGGATGATATTGTCTCGGATGAATTAGCATGTTAGATATTTCTAGCAGAGTACAGTATAACTGACCGACAGTCTTGGTCTTATCAACTGCTCTCTCTCCAGTCCTGGTGTGATTTATTGGGAAACCTAAAAGTTTCCAATTTGCTGATTTATGACCGTTTTAATCAGCATTAGCTGGAACCAACTCATAACCACAGTTAGCATAATCTTTTCAGTTTAGGTTTCTCTCATGATAATGTATAGCTTCGTTTCATTCTGCATACCAAATCTACTGATGTACTGAATGATGCACAGTGAATGTGTGTATAGTTATGGCCCTAATGTAGTGGGAGGGACGAGCAACATTGAACAATTTACTCATAAATGTTATTTTCAAAGCCATATTTTGATTATATTTTTTTTCTGAAAGCTATTACACTAATTACAAGCTCTCCTACTTGACCTGAAATGTAAGACCTGTCTGTACACTTTAGAGATGTGCACTACAACAATCCTGTTGTCTTGTTTCCATCAACATGGTGCCAGACTGTTTCCCAATCCAGATGTAATTCCCCGTTTCCCCCACAAAAAAACTGGCCCTGGGCCAGGAAATACAGCTCCAGCATGGTATCACAGAAGAGTTGGTCTCAAAATTAACGTCATACCTGGAAATCCATAACTAATATTATTTAGTGTAATATCGCTGGTGCTGGCAGTGAAACAACTTATTCTGCTAATAAGTGCTGACGTTTTTTTGAATTGTGAAAAATGAAACCTCTGTCTGCTGGCCAGATTTATTAATATGGCACAGGTCCAATAAATATATTGTGGTGTTCAAGTGGTGAAGAGATGCAGTGGACAGCAAAGTTGTTTAGCAGACTCTTATTGCTCGGTTCTTAATAGGACGGCGGTAAAAGAGCGAGCGAGAAACGCGGGAAACCTTTTCAGAGACAGTCATAAAATACCTTAAAATGGTAAGGATTGTATTAGCTGAAAATACAATCCGTACTATTTTAGGTCATGTAAATATTGTGGCATTCGAGTCGCAAAGAAAGCATGAGGTGGACTGCAAAGTGCAGTTTTTCACACACTTCTTGTGCTATCCTTAAGACAATGGTAAAGCAGCAAGCAAGAATAAACTACACACAGACTGGGGGTTTTATGGACAGAAAAGTGGTAGCAGGAAATATACCACAATGAATTTTTGAACCTATTTTTGGTTTGGCAGCTTATAAAAACTTAATCAGAAATGGATCAAAATCTTTTTTTTTTCTTTTTAAATTTGACCTTTAACTTTCACTTCCGCCTACATAACATTTCAGTTTCATTCTTTTTTGAAACTGGTGGAGATGTGGGCAGGTTCTCAAAAGGCACCAAGCGAGAACCAGCCCAAGACCAGCACTGGCTTTGCTTTGGTGGAAACGAGCCATATCAGAATAACCCGTTTACACTCCTATCCAGCCCCACCCTATGGCTTATTACTAGTTGAATTTGAAAATGTGAAGCTTATGGATTTACAGTATATTTTCAAAATGTGTAATTTGATTACATTTTATTGGGCTGAAATGACAATGTTTTTATTTTTAAATTATGCCTTTTTTACGCACTTTTATTCAGATCCGTTTCATAGTTGTATGTGTTTCTATGGAGTTCTTTATACACATGTGTATAACGCTCATATATGCCATATGAGTTCCTCCTCATTTCTGCCCAGATTTGAACCTGTTCTATGTATATTCCCACCACACTGCGTGTGCCATGCATTTGCTTGTAAGTGGCTATTCCTGTAAATTCCAAATCATCTTGTGGGTTTTTAAGGTAAGTGCTTTCATATTTAAACTTGCATGTCTGGAAAGCAGTAGTTGAACCTTTTTCTTACCGTATCTTTGAGTTTCTAGTTTTATTGCTGACTGCCCATTGTTTACAATTTACTAACTTTTTCTTAAACATTAATGATTAGACTGAGGGGAATAATATGAAACATTCAAATATGAATGTTTATGGTATCTGTGTTGTCCAGAAATATTTAAAATCTTAATTGTATACCTGCATACATATGCGATTGACCTTCTCTATGGAAGAGTGGGAGATTACCCTTTGTACATCTGAAAAAACTTCTTGCTAGAACTGGGTTCTAATCCCACATTTTACTTCCTTTACCATTTTTATGAGCTTAAGGCAGCGCTGAAAGTTGCATCACCTTGCCAGTGTAATTTATTGCCGTGATGAGGAGCCATTTTAAACATCTGTTGTCTTGTGGTATTAAAATTGATCTGTTGGTAAAGATTCTTTCCTTTACATAGTTTTTTTTTTTCTCAACAGATATGTCATTTGCTTCCCTAAAGTACTTTTATTTCAAACAATTTAAAGTTGTACTATGTTAAGAGACACTAAATCTTCATTAATTGGTCAAGTTTTTTTAAATGTTTCTTTAGAGATGGGGTTTGGACGCTAGCCCTGTGGTGAGCTTCAGGTTGAGTGCATGGAAGGTACCTGTTTCTGGGAGTGGGCTGCTACCTATGGGTTCTGATATCCAGTATCCGTTTGCCTTGTCACCATCTCACATGTACAAATGGAAGTCAGTTCAACATTTGAACTGCAAAGTAAATTCATTGTTGCGCTGGTCTAAAACTATATACAAGTTACTATATACAGTATTATGTTTGCATGAGATGCGAGGACATACACTTGAATGTGAGTTGTCTGTTTATAAATTCCTGAATATTATTTTCTTTATTACTGTACAGGTGTCTTGTTTTGTGTTACGGTTTATCATCTTAGCCTTTTTTGTATGTCTAATGGCATTTTTAATATATTGTTCACATACCTGTAGTGTGAATACTACTGCAAAAATGGGTCTCTTTCAATCGGTCCATTATGGGTAATTACCCTAAATGTATGGTTCAACAGAAGTACCCCTTCTGGGATGATGTATTGCAGAGTTGTGATTTTTATTGCAATATTATGCAATTGGCATGGGAGGAAACATACGCTTTTTAAACCAGAGAACTGAAGATGTGCAATGCAAAATAGCATTTTAAATTCATAATTATAGCCGTTAAACGCATATTCACATTTTGCACATTAGATAATAGATCTGAGTCTTTAACCGAGTGTTCATGAGTGTTACTGTGGAACACCCTAACCTTTTACATTTGCGTCTTGTCTGAGGTTGACCCGTGCCAAACTCTTTTCACTTCCAGAGAGAACAGGATATGAGAATGGGTGATATGGGTCCACGTGGAGCGATAAATATGGGAGGTAGGGTCTCTGCGGATCCCGCGGACAGCTGTGTGGGGCCTGTGCTCTGGGAGAGGCTGCATCATTGGGACTGCACCACACTTAAACGCATACATGTTCTCCCACGTGCCTGATCTTCATCTTCGTGGGCCTGCCATCAGATGGTAGTGGGTTTGGCTCAGCTTGATGGCATCTTGTATTTGTAACTTGGGACTTCGTTATACATCCCCTTATTAATGTCTGTTTGTCCCAGGCTTTAACTTCAACCATGTCTTCCACATGTGTGGCACTGTGACATTGCTGTAGACTAGTTACTGCTTCTCTGAACGCAAGTGTGTGTGTGCGTGTGTGTCTAAGCACTGCATATTTTTTTTTTTTCTATATGTTTAGTCTGTTACAAAACAGTCAGCCTTTATGGAATGCTCTAATTTAGTGTGCAATATTTTCCAATTGTCTGGTTTCCTCACTGTACATCTTGAGTCCTTGGGTCAGTGAATATATGAACCTGTAACAGCTTTTTTTTTTTTTTTTTTTTTTTGCGCTCAATGCGGAGTTTGTGTCTGTAACTTGTATATTGCTCTTTGATAGTAATACATTTATAGCCCTAGTCGATTTTATTATGAATTCAAAGGAATATGACCTGTGTGTGAATACAGAACAAGTGAGATGGCTACCTTGGTGTAGTGAAAATTGTGGTGTTATGTTTCCACTTCTGTAGTTGCATGGTGCTTTTACCCTGGCATACAGGAACCGAGCCATAACCAGAAGAGAGACTAGTCACAGCGCAGTTCCAGCTCGTTTCCATTTTCCACTGCAGGAGGGTCAGCTCGGTAAAGGCATTGCCAGGTTTGGAGAATAACTGCAACGTTAAACTTAAGAAATGCTTATTTGCTGTTTGCAGAAAATCAAATCCATTCTGTTCAGCTGTTCTATAGTACTTTTAAGTGGTTGAAAATTTTCAATTTGAGTTAGGAATACATCACATTGCGATATGCAGTATTACTACTAATGATTAATGTATAGATTATGCCCTTTTTCCCTTCACATAATCCCTGCATATCACCGCAGAACCTGCATCAGATAATCCACTGCATTTACACCAATCAGATGGTGGTGGTGCAGTCAGCTTTGGTTTGGTCACACTTTCAGTCCTGTTAGTAAGTAGGACCATGTCAACGCGGGTACAGCTCGTGGGTGGCTTGGATAATTTGCAATGGATGACTGTCAGTTTGTCGTGGTACAGCTCAGTTTTTGGTGGTAGTGGAAAGTGTCACCTCACTCTGTTTATTATACTCTGGTGAAATGCGTTTTCTGTTGTGTTTTCTGGTTCCAAATCAAGTCACTTGTGACCAGTACACAGGTACTATACATGTGAGTGAAATGCTTGTGTGCAAAACTTCTTAAAGCAGCCATAGTAAGACATGAAGTAACAATCAAAATATATGTATAAATGTATAAAAATCTATGCATTTTTCAGATGTTCAGTTTTGGAGCTTCCTTGTTTTGAAAATGTGAATTGCTGTATGTTAGTTTGGGGTGCGGTATCTGCTCAAGCTACCGTTCTATCTTGATTCCATAATTATGAATTTAAAAGCTGTATTTGAAATGTTATGGATACAGCTGTGCTTCTAATATAATATGGAACTGTATTTTAAAACTTGTTAGTTGTGTGGGACCTCTTCTAATCAGCATTTAGATTTGAATCAAAGCCTTTTAGATCCATCCATTTTAATTTCACTGTTGGATTATAGGGTAATATCTGCATATTGTAGGTGGTAACGTCTGAATGGTGAGGTATGCGATGAATGGCAATGCGGCTGGCTGGGTGACTTATTTTACTCTGCAAGTTCATCTGAAGTACGGTAGTTCATCTCATCCTCTGTAGAAAGGGAGCTGGTTTGCTTGTGTATTTCTGCTCCTTCAGTGGCATTAGTGGAGGGGGTTTCCCTCCTATGCAGCCACATAAGGTGCAGACCCAATTGTGTGCAGTCCTTTTGATGAACTGTCAAGATCCCATGAAAACAAGCCTCACACAGCTATTTCCCATGTCCTCTTCATGTGTTCCGCACGGCCCTCTAAGTTGTCAACGAGGACAAACAACCACCACATTGTTTTGCGTAGATTCGTATAGCCCAGCTGTGGCTGGTGCTAACCAGGGACCTCAAATGATGGGCTTGGGTGTGACGGGTCGTGCTGGAGCCCTGGGGCCCGACGGAGCCGCCGGCATGGGGACACCGATGATGCCCGATAACGGAGCCATGGTAATGTATCCTGATAAACCCCACTCGGGCGTCTTCCCTCTTACATATGAATTTTGTCCTCAGTAGTGCATTGTAGCCACTTTTGCATGAAAGTACAACAGCAAGATGTGCTGTAGAGCTGGTTTTGGGGTTTCGGGGGTAGGGCGGGGGCAGCTGTTTTCTAAGGACTGTAATGGTTGTACCTTAATACATGCGTTTGAAATTGCATTTTTTTTCTTGTTTCTTATATCAAGTATGTTTTACCAGCAGTGTGCTTTCATGCAAAACTAAGATGTCTACTCCCAGTTTTTTTAATTAATAGCACAATACATCTTCTTTCAGATAAGGACAACTTTGGTATCTATGAAATCCTTGAAATTTAAACAATGATTTCATCCACAAGAAATTCAGTTTCACTGTTTGTTTTTCACAGAAGTAAATTACTGAGTAAAAATTTAATCTTATACCTAGCAGTATACTTTTATGCAAAATAATACAGTGGTACCTCAGAACTTGAACTTAATCTGTTCAGAACTCTGGATCGAATTCTAAAAAGTTTAAGTTCTGATCAAATTTTCCCCATAAGAAATAATGTAAAATCAATGAATTGGTTCCCGGCCCCAAAAAATTATACCTAAATGTTTTTTAGCATTTAAACACAAAATGAACCGGATAAAACAAGAGCATAAACACATCTAAGCACATTTATCAAAACGGTAATTTGTAAAGTAAGAAAATGTATCCAAACAATGTGTCTGCCCTGTTTTGCCACTACTTCTGTGTGCCACGCCCCCTCGTTAACCCTGTGTGATCAACCGTTTCTGGTTGTTGTCATTAGTCCTCTGTATTTCATCCACATTTGTTTGTTTCCCCAGTCCGATCATTGTATTGTCCATCTGCGTTTTGCCTGCCTTACCTGTAATTAAACCCCGTATTCCCCGATGCCCTGACGTCTGTGCCTTTGTGTCAGTTCCGTCCCTGCTGGGCACAACCGGATTATTTTAATTAAAAGAATTAATGTTTTATTAATATTAAAATTAATAATCTTTATAATCTTTATTTATAAAATGTATCTTATTACTGTTACTGTGTCATTGTCTAAATGAAGTTTTACTGTCTATGTATTCAGCTAGTGTAAACATGCACGATGCTATCTCAGCGAATGCGAGGCTGAGATTGAAGCGTTACCCTTTGTTTCCGCTGAGAGACATGCCGCGTGACTCATTTCCCTGCGCATACAAGTAATCTTAGGTTGGCATTCATGGTTTGACTTCTGAGATTCAGATTGAGCTCTAGGTAAACTTTTTTTTTTTTTGAACTGGCTGGTTCGACTTTTAAGAAATTCGAGTTCTAATGAGTTCGTGAACTGAGGTACCACTGTACTCTTAAGGAATCATTGTGTGGTAGATCCTTACCATGAATTCCTCAATGCAGTTCTACTCAGTCTTGGAGTCCAAATGTGTATTTGTAGGATATCTAGCACAGGGACTTGAACAAAGGTAAAGTCAGTGTAACTTGGTTTAGATTTAAAATCTCGTGTTACACCGACTTTCCTGTGATGTGCTGTAATATGCAATGTAATGGCAGTAATCCTGTATATATGCAACACTAAGGGAGGCCTGTTTTTGGTTCAGGTATTCAGAATAAGTACCTTTTCTTTGATAAACATGCTGTTTTGCCCTAATACCAAACTAATTTAGGAGACAGTGTTGCTTTGTGCCCATTGTGTGATAGGATAACTTAGAAAACTAATATAGTAAATGTTGCTTTAAACTCAGGCCTTTTTATCAGTCAGTTAATTTGTTTGCTCAGTTTCTCTTGAGCTTAATGGGCTACATGGCCTCCTGTCGTCTGTAAATTTATGTTCTTAGAGTTTTACTGTTGAGGGTAGATTATGAACACTGGAAAGCAAAAGGCCACTGCTGTACTTGATAGCTAATCCACATAGAAATACTATTTTAGGACTTGGTAAAAAAGAATCCATTTAAAAATACATTAATAGTGTGACAAAGATTAAATAGTTAAAATGATTTAATGATCACCAAACGTGCTAATTGTGGGAACATTTTTCATTATTTTTGTTTGTGGTCCGCTGCATAGTTCTTTGCAAAGCTTAAGGGCTCCACAACTGCATATTCTTTTACTCTAAGCAGTAGTATTGGCATCCATGCAAAGGTACTCTGAAATGCTTTGAATGGCAGCCTCTGATTGTGAAATACATCAGAGGCTTATTCTGCAATGATGGTGACAAATTAAAGAACACATGCATATGTGCATGTGATGTACTCAACTGATAAGTAGTTAATGCTGCCAGGTAACTTTAAGAGGTATTATTTCTCCCAAAGGTCAATCTAGTATAGCTGCAAAAGGAAGAAATTTGCCAAGATGAGGGGTGGCCAGCTCTACTCCTTGAGGGAATATTTTGTATTTTGAAGTACTCCAGCCCTAGAGCTCCAGACATGGACACCCCTGTCTTAAATGCAAAAGGATATCAGTCACTACTCTCAGATCTTGAGAAGTATGAGATTTTGGAGCAAAGCAACTTCATGTGGCTTTTTAACTGTGTGAGCCACCTTTTCTCCATCAGCAGCATAGTATGTAAATGAATGAGCCTCAGAACACTTATCGGACCTTGGAGTATAACGTTAGTGTTATGCTACACCAGGGCTACATTCTGACAGTTACGGATCAATCTGCAAAAAAATTCTGTTCAGTTATGTTCAAGAGGTATCTTGACTAGTTGGGGTGTGATTTGGTGACTAGCAGATCAGCAGTATATAAATAACACTAATAAAATTACTCCTTTCTTCTTCCTCCAATGTTTGATCCTGGTTCTCTTCGGAACTCCGCTGTCCTCCCAACGTCCAACCCATCGTCTGCGTTCGGAACATGCTGTGGGGGGGTGCCAAAATGTGTTCTTTCTGGGTGGTGGCCGGGGACGATCAATTATTCTTTGGACTTGACTTACATTTTGGCTTTTTAAACTGGTTCCATTATCCCTTTTTGGTGGTCGTAAAACCTGTAGCGCAATGATAGGTTCCCCCCGGCCGGTGGCCCTTCCACGATGGGCACTCCCATGGGCAATCGGTCAGGAGTGGAAGGCCAGCAGCAACCAACGCAACAGCAGCAGCAGCCGCCCATGATGGGTGTTGGCCCAGTAGGGGGCGCCAGTGGGCCCCCAGGTTTCGGGAGAGGGAACCAAGGCGGGCCAAGCTTTGATGGACCCAACAACAAGCGCCGCCGCTACTGAAGCTGTTTGAAGGTGGTTGTCCCTAGTTACCATCACCTCCCTACAGCACAAAGATCAGGCCTTCTTTGTGCTACCCTTTCCATTAAATGTTGTGGGAATTTCTGCTCTAGTTTTCAGGTTTTGTTGTGGCTCTGATTTTTCACAGTAAACATTTTCAGCCAACCAGGGTTGAGCACTGTGCAGTGCATCTGGTCAATGGCTGTTAGCAAAGGAAAAAGTTTCACTGTGTTATTTGACTCAGTTTAATTTTCATGCCCTCGGTTTAATTTAGTTTTTTGTTCATCTAGTGACAAAGGGTAAAATTATGAAGCGAATTAAGAATTTCTTAGATATTTCTTGGTGCCATGCCAGTCCATTTGCTCCTTTTTTAATTTTTATTTTTAAATAGTAGCTTGCTTAATGTTTGTAAGATGTGAATGAGTATCTTTTTTTATTTTAGAATAGGCATAATTGTTCCAGATGCATGCCTCCTGCTTTGTACCTTCTGACAGCAGTTTATAGTGATTTGTGAAACACCAACACTCCACATTTTTGTTCTAGTATTTCGGCAATTGTAATAAACACAGAATTTGAAACGGTAGCTGTGTGTCTTGACATTAAAGTGTTGTTATTTCAGTAGTTTGTGTTTTTTTCAGGTTGCTGTGTCAAACTGTCAATATAAGATATGAAAAATTGTGTGTTGTGGAAAGTGTCTAGATTTTTTCATATCTTTAGCCCAAAGAGCATAGTTTTGAAGTCAGTTATCTCATTCTCTGTTTCTGTTCTGAAAGTCTTACGGAAACAATTCAGTGAATTATTTTCCTGATCTGTAGGAGGCCTACCATTTAGGTCTCGTAAGAGAACTTCTAATGAGACTAAACTTTGATTAGATTTAGGGTTTAATGCTGGTGTAAAAACTTCAGATGGCCGCTCATTTTGAACTTTTCTGAGATTCCTATGCTGGGAATCTCAGATTTGTTCTAGACATGCTCTGCTGGTAGAGGTGCCTTATAGCCTGTATCAGGGATGTAGAATTCAAATTATAGCTGGGCCTGTAATGTGTTTATTTTTGTTTGGTGTAATACCCATTTCACCTAGTTGCAATCTAACTGAAAACTCCCCCTTATTTCTTTTAAAGCTTTTACATTTTGTTGCAGTGGGCCCACCAATAGACCATCCATATATTTTTAATGCAATGGGTTAGAACTAGTAGTATTTATGCAATACTCACTGTATTATAACAAGATAAATGCATTTTGAATCTTAAGTCCCCAGTATTATATAAACATGTCTGCAGTTCAAAACCCAGAAAGTTTCCCTTTGGCTGCTAATATAAATGCAAAAAAGATACCTAAGGGATTTTTATTTTACTTTTTGTTGGCATTTATGGTTTGTCTATATTACATTTTCTGAAAAGAAATGTACTTGTATGTAATACTCTTCATATTTGTCCGTCAAACCTTTGGTGTTTTGATTCATGTGGGGCTTTTGGCATAACGTCAGTGACACGCCATTTTTCCTTTTTTAGATTGTATGCCAGTTAAGCTGAGATCTAACTTTTAAATCAGTTGAACAAAATGGGCATTGCCCCTGTGTAAACTTACATACACAATGTTTAAAAAGCCAGTGCTTTGCTTTTGGTGAAATCAATGCTTATTTCCACTCAAGATTTCAAAGAAATCAGGTAGAAGCAGGATTAAGAGCATTCTGTTGCCCAGGGGCACTTCACCTAGAAGGGCCCTGATCCACCATGTTTTATGGGAAAATTCATTTACCCTAAACAATGTCATGTTCAGTAATTCTCATTTGTGTAGTTCTTATGTTCGTATCTGACTGGTGGCTCACAGAATCAAAATTGCACCTAACACAAGGGAAAATGTTGCATGGGCTTTTCAGTGAGTGCCGTATTAAAAGATCATACAATCATGCTAAGTATTAAACACTAAAGCACATTTTAAGGCATTTGTGAATAGGAACATGTATGGGGGGGGGTTGCTCCTGAAATACTCTAACTTTAAATCGAATACTGATGTAAATTTCACAGAAATGATAAATTGAGCTTATTTGTTGTTTTTAAGCATAGTTTAAACCTAATGTCTCTGTGAAAAGATTAATTGTGCAACGAAATTAACTTAAACATTTATGTGTTAAGAAATAATCTCAACATTTAACACATTTGAGTGCAGCAGTTTTTAAATGGAGATAAAGTGAAATCAGTCACCAAAGTGTAAGAGCTGTGCAAAAGGGACAATTGTTTAAAATGACCTGTGAACTTAAATGTAAGAATAAAAACATGAGATTTATCCTAAACAATGTCCTCCCAAAAAAATAATTTTCTTGGTGGTTTCTTGGAAAGCTCTTCAGTTCTTTTATAATTACGTGATAATAAAGGTGGTTTACTGTATAAAAATCTTGCTTTTTTGGAATAGTCAACCACCTAGCTGTTCGGTGATAATTTCATTTATTTTTCAAGATCATTTACACAGCTGACTGTTTACTGGAGTACAACAGCAAATACTTTCCTGGAACCTGAACAGGCAACATTCAGAAGAGTACTTTAAAATTCTGTTGCTCATGGATACCTGGAAGATGGCAGTAGCTTGCTCATATTTGTCAAACTGTATTGAAGTAAGGATTTATGTATCAACTTTAAACCAAAGGAAATTTCATGCTGAAACCAAACTACTGATTTGTAAGTAATTTAATGGCATTTATGCTCAAAACTCATACTGTAAAAGCTAGAATGTAATAAGTTAAAAGCATTTCATAGTCTGCATAGTGAAGAGCTGATGAAGGTAGGCTGAATGTATGTGCTGTGCAATTTTTTCCTCATCAGAACTTAATTCCAAATATTAAGTCTGCGTGATATGATGCTATGTAGAACAGAGGTGGTAGAACTGGAAAGTACTGACTTAGCATTTGACTACCAGTGTCTCGTGTGTGTGTGTACCACAATGTCTGTGACATGAAGGCATTTTTTTTTTACATAATTTCATATGTAAGCATTTTCCAAGATTTAACTTAAATTTGCAGTATTTGGTCAAATTTATTTCCACTGATCTCATGGTTATCTCCCGCTATAGTTCAAATGAATATATCAGCTTGTTGCCTGAGACATTTATTCATCCAAAATATTACTTTTCTGTAGCTGTGCACTTAAACCTTCCTTTTCCGCTTTTAAAATGCGATCTGACATTTGTCCCGCAGGACTTGCCTTTAGTAGAACCTTGCAGGCTGGTCATCTCCTTCCATACGTTTGCAGAGTAACATTTATCCTACTTGCACACATCTTCAGTGCAGTGGAAGTCCAGTATTTTCACTCTAAAGCAGACACATCTTTTGCATAAGCTAATTGTTTGCAACTATGTTTTCTGCATTCTGGTTTTAGGGATACACCAACAAAGTGGATTTTTGATGTCTCAAATGTTTGTGTGTGAGTAGACTGACTTGTCTTTGCCTTTTAGTGTATGACTAAATTCAAGACTAAGATTCTAGCCTTTAACTAAAGCTGACCAAGCAAGGATGCCCTGACTTCATTGAGATCACGATGAGAGCTGACGATGTAATTAATCACCACAGCATGAAGCCATGTGTCTTCTACCTCTCACCTAAAGCCTGTGCTATTTAGGTCATAATTTGAAACTTAATCTTGCTGTACTGGGTAGTGTCAAAATAACATTCTTAGATCTTGTGTAGCATCATGGGATATATTTTTATATACATGTTGTATGTATGTTTTTTACTGAGTGGAAATGTGAATCCTAGTGATTATGGAGTTAAAGTTAAGAACAAGCCACTGAATTTGTCTGATGAATGCTGTTCAGGGTGTGCTGTGCAATACTGATCTCCCCCCACTGTGCCAAAATGGCATCAGAGGAATGTTCTTCCACCAGGTGAGTAATCAAAAGGATGAATACACTTTCATTTTGAAACTCTTAGCCTGTTTAGATTAGAAATTGCTGAATTACTGAACTTTTATTAAGCAATTAAAATAGATCTTGAATATGTTTCTACCATCTCAAACAAGGAGAGAAATCGATCCATACCTCAGACACTGTATTCAGTATCTACATTTATGTGCAGGACACTTCAAATGTGATAAGGCATTCATTGAAATAACACACCTGACACAGCCTGCATGAACACAACCACATCTTACTGATTCAGAAACTGTTTTTAGGGCCTGATGTTGAGCAAACTGGTTTATACAGTTCCAGTAGTTTGAGGACTTGTGTCCGGTCTCTTCCTTATATTGTCCAAAGACTTGTGGTTAGGAAAATTGTCTAAAGTGCTTTGTGACGGGATGGCATTCTGTCCAGGGCCGACCTGTAACCCTGACCGGGTCAAGTGGTTAGAAGTTGGGTGAGTGAAGAAAGACAGGCCTATAAAATTATCTGAACTTAATGAGATTTGTAGTCAAATGTGTGTGCTTTTCGGTCATAGGGATTTCTAATAGAGAAAAGCTCAGCACTAAGAATGTTTCAAATGCAGGTGTCTTAATGTAAGCAATTTATTATTATTTTAAAAATGCAATCAATGTAAGCAAAAGCTTATTTTTCTTGTTTGACCTTTCAAATTTTAGTGACATTTTATAATTAAAGGGAATTTTTCTAGGTGGAATGAGCCTGAATACCTTTGCATGATATCTAGCATGAAGAACTGATGGTACATTTTTTTGGTTTTAAAAATATATTGTATATTTCCTAAAGTCACTGGATAAAATTACTGATCAGGCTCGTAAGGTTTTTTTTTCTTCCCCTTCTCAAAGAAATAGCACTCAAACTATTTTAAATGAACCTTGTGGCTGTAGGGTCAGTAATTATAGTCTATAACTGACTGGTTGAGTTGATTAAGATCTTTTCTGAAACAACTTTTGAATCCCACATCTTTATTGTGCATAATGATTCTTTGCTGTTCTTGGTCTATGTATTGGCATAAATTAGACCATTTTCTCTCTAACAAATCAGTTCAGCTTAATAAATTTAAAGGCCACCTGCTGCTTAAATCATGCATTGACAGTGGCAATTGCATGTCTGTGACATCTGCTAATAAATGCCTCATATTTTGTTGTATCCAGATGCTACCCAGGTCATGAGCAAATTAATACTTCTGCAGCTAAGCATGACCCAGGAATGTAGCCAGTCACTCAACCCACACCACCTTCAGGATTTTAAGTGCTGTGTTTCCAAATTCTCTGCACATACTTGCTGAATATGGAGCATTATTGTAGAAGTTGCTTAGGGTTTTCTTCAACATTTCATGAGTACCTACCTAGCAATTCATCATGGGCTGAGTGTAAAAATTGGAATTTGAATTATTCTTTTTAATGGTTTTAACTCTAATATTGATTATCAGTTACTGTGTCCAGCAGTACTTTGCAAGACAGCTAATTTTAATGCCATATTTTTTATGAACTTGAGAGAAGTACATTCATTCTTAAGCATCTGTTTGAATTTTGGTCTTTTAGTTATTCAAAGCTTAAAAAAAAACAGCTTGATGTTACAATGGAGGCCCGCCCACCTTTGAGGGATGCAGCTCATGTCTCAGTGCCATATGCACCTTGCATGCCTATAACACACAGCACACATTCACTGCCAAGCAGGTAACATGCTGACTTCTAAAAATCTTGCAAGACATCGATAAGCATTAAAATTCAAAGATCCCTTAATCGCAAAGTTTATTACAAAAACAATAAATATTGAGATTTCCACAGAACTATGTGTATTGTAATTTGTAAGAAGAAATAAGCTCCTGCAATAAGCCGTTCTTAATGCTGTTTATTCATTTTTACCTGATACCATTCTTCAGAATTGTTACTTGAAACATTTTGTATGCAAAATGTAGGTATAAACTTTACTCCAAAAAAAACAGCATTTTGGGTAACCCTTTAAGTGATCCCTGCTTTCTGCGTGTATTTCAAAACCAGATCAAACTTCCTTTTTTCCTTGGAGATTTACTCCTTTGGTAACCATGGTTGTAAATAGTTTACTTATTACTAATTAATAGCCTTAGCTAGCTTAACTAGCTCCAGTTGCATTAGCTGCATGCTATATTGTATCACTGTTTTGTTTTGATCATATGAGACTGGGCTGCACAAAATTAACCTCCCTTTGATGCATGTTTTTTGTCTTGATTTTTCAGGACAGGTACAATGCAAACAGCTGAGATTTAGTTGCTGCTGTTGGTATGGGTTGAACTTTTTTCCCCTTGCACGCTACTCTCCTCTGCTTTATGACATAAATAAAAGGTCACTCACAGGGACCATCCCTTTTACTTTTTTCTGTTGGTAAACGTTTTAAAGAATACTTTTTTACAACTTACACAAATGCATATACAGTACTAGCAGGTCACTGGAGCATATGAACTGTACACAGTATATATTCAGCACAGTGCCAACCTAAGTATAAATCACACTAATTCAAACTGTGTAGCTGTCAGTTATGTTACTGTGGTATCATACATGCTGCAGTAGATGCACAAGGTGCTTTTTGAAGGCTGGGGTGACAACCCAGTCCTGCCTCAGCAGTAGGAGTAGCAGGCTTGTACATGCTCAGCTGGGGGACTTGCTACTAACCAGGACTGCCTGGGATTTGAACAGACAGGCTGTGTTGCCTGGCTTTTGTATCATACTTCCTGCTGTTACTTTTGAGAGCATGCACATACAGAAACACACTCAGTGAGGAAGTCGAGGGGGGTGGGGTACATTCCAGCCGTTAGCCCACAGGCTTGGTCTGTTCCCTCCCTCCCTTTTCCCCCCCAGTGGAAACAGACGCAGTGTGTTTCAGCGAGCAGTGAGCCCCTGTGCCCCAGCCATTTACTGGCCAGATGCCCACATCTTCATGGTAGCTGCAGGTGCTCTTCTCCATTCAATCCCCCTTTCCCCAGGACTGTGAGGTAGGGCTTCACTTTCTAACTGGAGGATTCCTAAATGCTCATAGTTCGAGCTACGTTAATGAAAATGCATCCTGGCAAAATGTAAAGCTTTACAGAGTAAAGCAGTATTGCTGTGTGTGAGCACAAGTGTACTGAGGTTTTGTCATTCTGACTGAATAATTAATAAAAGCTCTGCATAACACCTGTAAGTATAAAATAACCCTCATTCTGCCTCTAGCAGGTGTCTCTCCTTTGTGTGTTACAGTGGGGGTTGCATCAAGTCAGCCTTGCATTGTGAGCTATACTATAGTGGCCTGATCCTGCCCTCCTACTAAGGGTCAGCCATATGGTATCTTATGTCTGATCGACATATTTCACCAATATTAGACAAATTGCACTTTACCTGAAACAAATCCATTGATCAGAGCTTCCTGATTCCTTTATAAGCCCTGCTGTGTATGAGGTTGCACATACAAGGTGGTGGCGGCAGACTGCCCTGTATTTCAGGGGAGTCTTAACACACAAACTACTTGCTTTTCAGAGGTGTTTTGTCTATAATGTATGCCAGATGAGGTGCACAGATTAGCTCAATATAATTGGCATTGGAACAGTGCTGCAGATACCTGAGCCAGAACGTTTAATATCACTGTCCACATCTGCATGGATTGTTCCTGTGGTTTAAAAAGTACTCTGTTTTTGCAGAGATCCCCAAGATTAACAAAGGGAGAGAATATCGTTGGTGCAGAGGAACACTGAAGGACCATAAAATCCCACAGTAAGTATGAATGAATGAAACTGGACTTGCTTTAACAGTGAGGTAGTCCATATGAACACTATATGGTGTCGGTCCCGTTTACATCTGTTGTACAATGTACATACGAAATTAAAGTTCATTCACCAAAATCAGCAGTGTGTTTTCTTTGCTGGATACAGACATCAGCTTGATTGACATTCTGTAGTGCACCATGGCAACAGAAACCTGATATCCAAGTGCACCCACGTGCAGGAGGTTGGCTGCTGGCCTCGAGACGCATGGTTAAAACAGCCAATGAGAGCCTGGCATCAACTGAAGAAACATTAAGCACAGTCCCACTTTCAAAGGTAGCAGCTATATTTAATGCAAAGAAATATACAATGTACCTATTTCTACTGAAAGTATAACAGGTATTCACCATATTTAAATACAATAGCACTTTGTAGTCATTGCTAAACCAAAAGCAACAGCTATTCATTGCCAAGGAGTACTTCACATCGTCATTTTATAAAGAAATGTTGTATACAGCAGCCCCAGATCATAGAACATTAGTGCTGGGCTAGCAAAGCTACAAAACAGCACATACTAAGGCTTTTACATTTCCTGTTCTGATTTAAACTGGTGACGTTACTCAGCTAGTGATTGTGGAGAATATATATCAGAAGATAGGTGAAGCTACCAGTAAAACTAAAAATGAGCTGTAAAATGTACACCCTGGACATTTAATACTAAGCTGAGCATGGAGGTATGAGGAAATGCGCCACACAAGACACCATTAAGGTCTGTCTAGGCCTCACATCACTTCAAGGAAGGGTTCACTATATCTGTACCTTGGGTAACAGTGTGTGCAATCAGACATTGGTTTAAAATAAGTGAATGAGGTCAGTCCATAAATTAATTATACAGAAATTAGTTCCAAAATAAAATTCAGTATCAGAGAGGGAGACAATGATACTTCAGTTTCAGGAAATGGATATGACAAAAAGAAACAGTACTGAGGGTTCTGCCCAGTCATGACTTAAGGCAAAGGGTCCAAACTGAACCAGGCATGAATACCTCTCACCAAAAAACTTCCTTGATGGGAGCATGACTGGTTTCAAGGGCTACATTGTATGCTGTTTTTTTTTAACCTCAACATGGCAAATACCTTTAAGCTGAAAAACACCCAAAACCAGCTAACATCACAACCTGAGAACATGGTATTTCTCACCCATGATCTTTGGGATCCTGGAACAACAGGAAGATCTTTCAGTGAACAATATATTGACCTTTATATTGATGAGGCATGTCACTGCAACCTTTACTATTTTACCCCAAATTTTGACACAGAATATGATGTAGTACATTAGTGTCTAAGGTACATGGGCAACATCACAGGCAAAAAGCATTAAATAGAGAGCAAATAACCAAGAATCAAATACTGCAAAAAAGCCTTGTGGAAACTGACTGGCCTTAAAATTTAAGAACACTTGCTTTGAAGAGGAGTTACAACTTCACACTCCCACTGTGTTCCATAGGAAAGGGGCACGAGTACTCCGGTGGTAAATTCAGACCCAAAAGGCAAATTTCCAGGGGAGGGTGGTGGATTCTTTGAATAGCATACTGCATGATGCAGAGCGTTATTCATGAAAACAGAATTCTGGGCAGGCAGCATTTACAGGAGTCCTCAGAGCACACTGTGTGTGACTCCGTGCATCTCCCAGGAATAATCATATTCTTCGCACACAGGCAGCCCATTCCCAATGGGCTCAAGCTCTTAGTGAAGCTGTAGGGCCAAGAGACTCAGTCCCTCCACCATCCAGGGCTTGTCTCATCTTGATGGATATGGCTGCGGCCATAAAGACCAAGGCTGCGAATGTCCTGAACTTGGTTTGGGGTGCAGTTGACCTTTGACCCAAGGCATGCATGTCACTGTAGCTGTACTCTGTATGCACAGATGAGCAGCTTGACCTGGTGGGTCAACAGGAGGGGAGAAAAAACTAAATCAGAACATGCATTAGGTACAAAAAAAAAACAAAACTGAAAACAGCAGAACTTGGTTTGGTGATTATCAAGGCTAATTCCTCAATAATTAATACATTTTTTCAATGACAATGTCTCCAGCTCACGATATTGCACTCATTCATACTCCCTATTGCCCCCAGACCTGCCTGCTCTGAACATGCACAATACATTTATTATTGCTGATTTTTGATCTCTGAATACTTGTATCCTTCAAAACTGACTCAGTGTTTTCGAGGCTCCTGTGACCAGTCAAGGTGAACAGTCTTACCTTGGCAGTGGGGGACTCTGCCAGTCGTATAAAAAGCTTATTGAGACCCGGTACTGGACTAAATGAGTAAATGAAGTGACTATCCTGGATAGGAGAGAAACAGGAGACACAGATAGGCAGTATGGTAAGCCATAGAAAATAACTGATGGTCATAGCTAACAAGCACTTGTCCATATCTATAAATGGCCACAAACACATTTAACACCTTTAGAAATTTTATTAAAATGAGTTAAATGAGTACATATTCAGCTCTGGTATTGCATGTCATATCACCACCTTCAGTAATCCCTGAACAGCTCACCAGGAAGATGGGAAGCTGGAACTTGTCATTGAGCACAACAGCATGGACACTACAAGGCCCACATAGTCTAGCCGTGATCTCGTTCAGGAAGTTGGCATGAAAGATGAAGAGAAGGATGCCTGTTCCTGGAAGAGAAGCGAACCTGGGTCACATGGGTTTCAGCTTAGCCCACTACACCTTTAACGTGCACAGATGTACCTTATACATACCCTCAGCGGGGGTGTGCAGGGGAGCTTTGTAGTTAAATTCCAAGGAGAAGTCTGGACCCTCACAAAGCCGATGGCAAGCTAATGGAAAGACAGGCTCCAGTACAGCCAGCCGCGTCTCAAAATACGCCCGAATGGTGTCTTCGGCCACACTAGATAGCCTGCATGATTTGGGGTAGTGGGGGAACAGAGATGAGCTGTGTGTCATAACAGTACTTTATTTGGTTGCCTAGACCTGAGATGTACATTAGGCAGGCTGAGACATGTATGTCAAGGTAACATTTTCCAAGGCCTGAGTGACATGTTCACTGTACAGGAAGCTGGCTTGTTAAAGAGCACCTGTTTAATGAGGCTGTGTCTCTTTGTTGCATATAGTCTGGACAACAGGTCTTCTCAGCCCTTTCTGAACTTACGTCGCCATGTGGTCCTTGATGTGATCATAGACCATGATGTTGTTGCTCAGTTTGGCGAAATGCATAGCATTGGTCTGATGTTTAGATAAGATGTTGCAGTCAGCCCCATACTCCAGCAAAAGACGTACAATGTCTGCATTTCCTCTCTTACATGCCTGGAAGAAGGTTTAGGAAAAAAACAATCAAGAAGATAGTTCACGTTAAGTATTATAACACCAACAACATTCCATTTTAAACAGTTAATCCTCTGCCTGACAAACACACCTTCATGAGAGCCGTTTCGCCACTCAGCGTCTGGGCGTTGACGTAGGCCCCTGCTTCTAGGAGTATGGCAACCGTCGTCAGGAAGTTCTGAGACAAATTACAAAATTCAGGGATGGACACATGCACAAGATTTACAAAAAAGACAAACAATGATTTGAGAAATTAATGTAATACAAAAGCAAAGTACAACAAGATATAAACAAAATTAGTTTGGTTGTGTGAATCTTTCAACCAGACAGGCAAGGATAGGCTTGGAATGGATGGATGAACATTAAACTGTTAAATGTATGGGAACACTGAATAGGAGGAGAGACTGTATAGAAGTGACAAATGAAGAAGGGGTAAGTGTGAAGGGAGCAAGGGCCAGATGCCAATACCTTTTCCGCTGCGTGCATCAGGGCTGTGCTCCCGTTCTTCTGCCGGCCATTCACCCGTGCGCCCTTCTTTATCAGTAGCCGCAGGATATCGTCCTGCCCGCCGGCTGCTGCCAGCATGGCCAAAGACATCCCACTCGAGTCCTGCATTAAAATACATTCTCTGAGGGCCTCTCCCAAAGCCTCATAGTTCTGCAGACTTGCCATTAGCTGTAAACTGTGTCTACCCATGTTCCTGAGAGAGCTTGCCCTACCTCCTGATCTAGGTTGTAGTCCTCTTTGGAATTAAGTGCCAACCGTACTGCCAGGTAATCGCCACTCTTCACCGCCTCTCGAAACTCACCTACAGTAGGTGGAATACATGAAGATAAACAATATTTAATCCCTCTTTTAATCTTGTCCTTTTAACATCTTTTAAAAGGGTCTTTCCTCCATAAATGTTCCTCTATAGATTTCAGGAAAACAATGTGTAAAAACAACATTACACGTTCTCCTGCAAGTAAGAAGCATGAAACAGATTGTTTTAAATACAGTGGTACCTCGGTTCTCGAACTTAATCCGTTCCGGACTCCGGATCAAATCCTAAAAAGTTCGAGTTCTGATTGAATTTTTCCCCCCATAAGAAATAATAGAAGACCAAATAATTGGTTCCCAGCCCCCCAATATTACGCCAATTTTTTTTTTTTGCATTTAAACACAAAATGAACAGGATAAAAACAAGAGCATTTCTTTCTTAATGGCTTCCAAAACGATAAAGATCTTATTCCAACATTACCCATGTCCTGCCCCAACTGGCCGCTCCTTCCATGTGTCACGCCCCCTCGTTAACCTTGTGTGGGATCCCCATGTGATCAGCTATTTCTGGTTGTTGTCATTAGTCCTCTGTATTAAGTCCACATTTCAGTTCGTTTCCCCAGTCCGGTCATTGGGTGCGTTCGACTTGCTTACAACGCTGGCTTAAAGCAACACATTCTGATCCTGATGCAATGCATTACAGTTAGATGCGTTGTGATCTCTCACCCGGCTGCACAAACTGGAACCGCCTCCGTGACAACATACCTTTGCCATTATTGGCTCAAGAGTTTAGTTACACGCATGACTTTTGTATCCCAAGCAGTTCCGATGCGTAATCTGCTATTTCTCCTGAATATCACAGCAAGAATATCAAGCAGTGAGAACCGGTTTTCAGTTAATTTACCTGGTAAAATAAAGTTTAAATAAATGACATAAATGCTCTAATAGTACACCTAACTTAGTGGTTTATTTATTGTTACTTACTATAATGTTGTACTGCTTTATTTGGTTAATCGTCCAGTCTGTGAAGGCGGCATTCAAGTAAGAATTGCATTGTAGCATGACTCATTTCCTGGTGCATACAATTTATACTAGGTCAGCGTTCACGGTTTGACTTCTGATATTCAGATCGACTTCAAGATCAAACTGGTTTGTTCGACTTTCAAGAAATTTGACTTTTAGTGAGTTCGAAAACAGAGGTACCACTGTAGTTTACTTTTATAATGTTCTAATAAATTTGTTTGGGTGTTTTTTCAGCAGCAATAATGGCCAATACTAAACAGTAATTCCAAAAAGATAGTCCTTCCCTAACAAACATGGCCAGATTAATCAAATTTACTAAAAACAGGTAAATCACAATTTGGGTTTCTTTCTGAACATTAAGCGGGATACCAGCTATGCAATGTTTGTGTATCCAGTTGGACTCACCTGGAGATATGGTTGCAGCAGACAAAACCTCATCTTCCCCATTCAAGTGCTTCTGAAAATCCTCCAGTGTCATCCAGTCCAGTTTGAGGTCCACCCCAAGATTCAGGGAAGCCTGCCCCCTGTCTGTCACAGCATACACCACACACTCCGTTTACAGAACTAACAGCAATGCTTACAGATAGAACATTATTCTCATACTCTGAGCAATTTCTGGAATTTGAAATGTATGACTGAGGGGAAAAAAAGCGAATCAGCTAAGGCTAAAAACTCCAATAAATTCCATTGTGCAATAGGTTTCACAATGGTTAAAGAATATTACGCATTCAATGCTACGTAAATGCTATATGTTAAACATTCAATGTCATGTAAATGTTAGGGTGAGTGAAACAAGCTGAATTGTAGTAGGGTTATGGTGGTGTCCCCTTGATGCTTGAGTTACTTCATTAGAAGTCAAACAATTATAAGTGGATCATGAATAAAAGGTAGAAAACCTGAAATGTTATAAATGGAAGCATTTTCTAAAAAGCTAAGAATAGAGATGCACCGATCGACCAGCCAGGCCCCAAAATCGGTCAGTTTTTAGCATGCTCGGCCCAGACCAGAGACCAGCCAGGCCCCAAAATCGGTCAGTTTTCAGCATGTTCAGCCCAGACCAGAGACCAGCCAGTCAGCCACTCAAAAAAGTTGGGATGGGGGCAATAGAAAAGTTAGTGGTACAAAAACCCATCAGCTGGAGGAACAATTTGCAAAATTATTAGGTAAATTGGCAACAGGAAACAGCAACATGATTGGGTATAAAACGAACATCTTAGAGTTGCAGTGTCTTTCCGAAGTAAAGATGGACAGAGGATCACCAGTCCCCCTAATACTGCATCGACAAATAGTGAAGCAATTTCAGGGAAAAAGTTCCTCAGTGTAAAATTACAAAAGGGTTGAAAATTAGGACACAGAAGACCTAGGAAAATTCAGCAACTAGAATCCTGTATCAGACAAGAATGGGACAACATTTCTCTCCCAAAACTCGAGCAACTGATCATGATTATGTTGTCAGTTATAGTTTTAAGAAAACAATTGCAATCAGTCAAGAAAATCGGTGCATCTCTAGCAAAGAGGTATCACACTAGTACTGATAATGTTAACAGCACAGATGTTCACAAGTCTGAATCTAGTCTGAAATCCAAGTCAAGTTTCTGCTTCTAACTTATGCATTCCAGGAGCTTTTTCTTCCGAACTGTATTCCATGCAGTAACCAATAAGGTTTAATAGTGCAAGACCCACAATTACAATACCATTTACGCAAAATGCCCAAATTCAACATAATGAAAAAACCCCATATGTTTAAAGAAAAACTGCACCGACTCTGTATTATTAAAGGCTGGTTAACATTCACAGAAGTGTGGCAGGGAGATATTCCGATCTCTGGTGCAGTCAAATACATTGACACAAAAATATATATCTTAAATTTCCAAAGTGCCCATTGTTTTTTGTTATGTAAACTGTATCTATGCTCTATATGAGATTATGAGATGTGTTCACTGTGCTTATCTTCGCAGTTCTGCCTAGCTAAAAAAAACATGAACATGTAGAAAGCTGCGATAAATTTGAAAAACTACAAGCTCTTGAAAATATCACGGAGCTTGCAAGATTTTACACTAATTACTGCAATCCCAAATCTCACAATCCTGGGGGGACTAGTTAAAAGATCAGGAAGCGTTATTTTAAAAAAAATATATAAAAAAAAAAGGTTTTGCTCCTGCAGAAATGTTTATGAGTCTTTACACAGAAGTTCAAGTCAAGTCTGAGGACGATTAGGAACAAGTTGCAAGTCTGTGTGTGACTCAAGTCACCAACTCTAGTGTCCATCCCTAGTTAACAGTGAAAGCCTGACTGCTGTTCTAGCCAGGCCCCCCAGAGCTTACCAGTGTTCAGGGTCTGTTCCCGTGTCTCCCGACTGTCATCGCAGGCGATGTAGAGGCGTGGCTCGCCATCTTCCTGCTTCCTTTTCTTCTCCTTCCACCTTCCTGCTGCCGGAGCTAATGACTCTTCCGCTGGTTCTGGTGACATTGCTGGCACCTTCTTCTCCAAGCGATCGCTCCTCACCTCTTCCAACCTTCCCTTCCTCTCCCAAACATCATCCGGTGTGTTGCTGGTTCTGATCCGTCCTGGCACCTCGTCGAGCTTCTCCTCCTTTTTTTCTGTGGAGCCCTCAGGCCTGCCCTTCACCTGCTCCTTTGCACACTCAGCTGCCTCCTTGCCCTCTGGTGAAGGGTCTAATCGGTTTGGCCTGTCCTCTGCCTCCACTGGGCTGTTTGTTGGCTGTGAACCTGAGGCAGAGAGAGGCCAAGTAGACTACACCAATCACCAGAGGATATGGAGGTCCAATCTCAGGTTGCTTAATTCAAATGACCCCCACATTTAATTATAACATCCATACATCAAGTTCACAGTACACGGTTAATGCATCACTCCAGGCTCCCCGCTGCTTACCCTCTGGACCCTTGAACTCCTTATGGGCTTTCTCTAGTTCCAACCTATTCTGCACCACCTCCTTCACTGGCCTTATTCTCTTCTCTGCCTTTGCAGCCTTTAACATATAAGGAATGTATAAAATTATACATTATTTACAGATGTTTCATTTTAACACTGATGCTGAATTGATGCATGCTGACCTTCATCTTGTGCTCTCCTCGTGTCTCTGTGCTTGAATTCAGCACGTGGACCGTCTGTCTCCTGAGCACCCGGTCCTTGGCCTCAAAGTTCAACAGAAACTTTTCAAAGAGATTGGTGGACCCCAACTGCTCCTTTTCCATGCTCTCCTTCTGCTTTTTTGAAGCCAGGGCTGAACTAATGGCCACCCCAGCTCCGTCTTGCCTCTGCTCATCTGGTTCCTTGGCCTTGACAAAACTAGCTGCAGAAGAGCTGGTCTTCTGAGCCATGCCCTCCTGCACTTTGGCTTTCCCCCTTCGCTGGATGGAGGTAGTGGCATCGCTAGAATCGGAAGATGGCAGCCCATGGTCATCGTCCATGCTCCGCTTCACTTTCGCCATGCCCCGACTATTCATCAGGTTCTTTAGCTTCTGATGACTGGACTCCCTCAGTGGAGGTGTGACTTCATGTGGTGACGCCTGTTGCTGCACCTTCTTGTTCTTCTTCTCCTGGATTAGGTCCTTGATGCCCTGCAGCTTTAGGCTTGCAGGCTTGTTCTTTTTTTGCTTGGCCTTCACCTCCTCCCCTGACCTGGGGGGTCCTTCAGGGGGCTCACAGCTCTCTGTGGCAGTAGTATCATCAGTCTGCATGCTGGCTGACTCAGATGGTGCTTCACTGTTCAAGTCTTCCTCAGCCGGCACCACCAAAGCCACCTCCTCTTCGTCCTCCACACGGGGCACGTTCTGCTCATCTTTCCTCCTGCTCTTCTTCTTTTTGTTCTCTGCCCGGACCTCCTTCTTGCCTTTGCATCCATCTTTGGCCTTGTCTTTTGTCTGCCGTTTTGATGCACCAGTGATCTCTTCCTCTTCTTCATCATCTTCATCAGACACAAGAGGCCTCTTCTTGGTTTGGACCGTCTTTTTTAATGGCGCTGAAGGTAGAACCGGTTCATTCTCCACCAGCTCGGACTCGTTGCCGTCGGACTCGGGTCCCGGCAGCGGCTTCCAGCGCTCCTTCTCCTTCCGCCGTTTCTTCTTCTTCTCTATGGTCACATCCTCGGCCTCTGCTTTTGACTTCTTCTTTTTCTTCTTCTTCTTGGGTGGAGATTCATCCCTCTTACTCCTGCCACCCTCACTCTCCGAGTCTGCATCAAACAGGTCGCTCTTCATCGGCAGCTTCTAACAAACAGGACAGAAGCAGGGCTCTTGTAATAATTATTAACTATTTTAATAATTGCTGTAATCTTAGAAATATAATAAAATCGGGCCTCCTTAAAAGACTGAGATTATGGCTTTCATGAATATTACATCCCCTGAAATGAATTCTGGGGGGGTTTCGACAAAGTGGGATTTCCTGATTAGCTGGATAATTTAAGCCAAACATGAAAACTGTCCAATAAGAAGAGAAGTTAGTGACATTCCCATTGGACAGTCCTTACTTTTGGTTTAAATTTTCTGGCTAATGAAGACATCCTGCTTTGTGGAATGCCCCCCACACTAGGGCTGCACGATTTTGAGAAAAAACCTAATTGCGGTTTTTCTGACAAATATTGCGATTGCGATGCGATTTTCG
>JABFEA020000038.1:1694371-1707129 GCA_019775915.2 Cyphomyrus plagiostoma
GTGTGTGTGTGTGTGTGTGTGTGTGTGTGTGTGTGTGTGTGTGTGTGTGTGTGTGTGTGTGTGTGTGTGTGCGCGCACGTCTACTCATTCCCATCACAGACTGGGGTCTTGGCACACACAGGGCTCTCACTCCCACAAGGTTACTAAAGACCATTTTAAATTCAGCGTTACAGACACCCTACACATGCCCCGACACAAACATAAATCTCTCAGGTCACCTTCACTCACATCAAGATGTTTGTGCTTCTTACATTGAAAACCAAAACGACATTCCCCACTGGACTAAAAACAAATGTCACATTGCAGAAATTCTATCCACGTCGCTGAGTGCTGCTTACGGACTGTAGGGGTTCCCCAGGGTTCAGATAATCTTTGTTTGCTCCCACTGCCCCTACACATCACTCTGCTGCGTTGCTATAGCAATGATATAATGTTGCTACAACATGAGGGATAGCAATGCTGATCCAAAGGGGATTCGCACCAGCGCGAAGAGGACTCCCTTCTCTAAAAATGAGCAGAAGAGGGCTAATCCGGTACGCAGGGCTACGCAGCGAGCTCAGCACCGAGCTCAGCGTCTTTCCACTGCAGCCTCTGCCCCAAAATACTAACTGTCTAGTGGATCTACCACATGCTGCCTGATGCCAGGCTCCAGCTGTCCCCGAAATCCCTACGGGGGCCATTAAAAGGGAAGCCTGAGTTGTGATGGGGGACTCACCTTGGGTGTGGCAGCACACAGACAGGGCACTCTGCCATGTCAAATGCAACTTCCAGTGAGAGAAGAGCCCCTTTTAAATGACCAACACACTACAGTTCCCATTACACGTTAGAAATTGTGCACCACTGAAACTCTCCCCCAGGCCAGTCTGCATCTGTGGGTTAGAGAAAGCTGGAAAATGCTTCTGAGATCCACCTCTGTCATTCTTGGCTCTCAGGGAACTAGCTTTTGGTTAACCACAAAACAAAGAATACCAGATAAACTGACATTTTCAAAAATGGACCCATCAGACCTGCTACAACCTACAGGATTTCCAGTGCTGAACTGAACTGCCTGGCAGCCCCTGACCCACTCAATACCACTGCTTTGAAAGATCAAAGTCCACATGTAACGTGACTGCGCATCAATACAACGGATTTCCGGGGTTCCACAAAAAATATTTTTTCCTCTGCGTCCCACCCGTTGAGATGAATGTTTAAAATGAGTTGAAACTGTTGCTATGCAGTCAATGGGCAGCGGGTTGACGAAAATAAACTGTGGGAACATATATGATTGATTGGCCCGCGTATAGTGTAAACAAACAATAACATTCACGGAAGTGGTTTTCAGGGAGAGAATGAACCGATGAAATGTTTGGCCGAAACTCAGAACGCCGCTACAGCTGTCGCCGGTGACGACGACTCGGCCAGCTCTTGAGAGCTCGCCACCCTGAGCGCGCACGCACGTACGCTCACACGCACACGGACTTGGGCGAGATGACCGACCAACAAGTATAAAATAGCTGCGTCAGGTGAGAAATTAAAACGATAACTGTGCGTGAATAAGATGGAAGGGAGAGTATGGTAACAAGTAGGACGCGCACGGGCTGCTGCTTCCACGCATGCAGTCACCATTCGCAACAGCTGTCGTGGCATTTTCACACCGCCCTCTAAAGTTTGACCGCACAAAACATTTCTTGAATGGCAAGGAGCAATTCGCCCTCCACGTTTTCCGACATTCTGGCCACCGTACGCTCACCTTCTCTGTTCGCATATCAATAATCTTCTCCACCTCGTAAACATCCTCCTCCTCGTCCTGTTCGCTGTCCACTGGTTCAGTCCTCTCGGCAGACGATACCTCCATCTCTGGTGATGTTGAATCTTCTGCCCTATGTATTTATTTTTAATCCAAACTTGCTCGCGTCCCAGAAATATCCGCACCACAAGCTCAGGCCGCACGGTCTGAGCAAGCGCTAGTTTTTTCCGCTCCCTGTACGGAGGGGAGGAGACAGGACGCCTCTCTGAGGGGGCGAGTAATTGCGTCATCCGCTCAGCCAATAGCGTCGAAAGCTCGGACGAACAATTTTGAACGCAGGCCGGATGGTCAAACATATTAAGACAGGTGTAATGTCGAGCAAGAGGGCGTATTGGATGAAAACCAGATCAAACTGGAATTAATGTTTTCTTAGTTCGATGAAGTGGACTCGTCTGCAGACGTGGGTTATGAAATACGTCACGGGGAAACAAAACGGGAACACCTTTCACACTTCCGATTATAATATTAGTGCGGTTGTATGGGTATTCGTGTTTCATATCTAATGCTTTATTAATAATTATTCTCAGCTGGTTCTTAAGTACTAAGGGATATAAAATTAGCGCTTACTCAGAAGGTATTAAATTTAAAAATATACCTTTTAAAACATAGAAGATGCTGATTTTCAGTATACAAGTGTATACAAGTGTATAGAAGAGTACCATAAAACATGCAAAACGATAGATATTCAGTTAGAACTTAATGGGTTTGATATTTTTACTGAACATGCAAGCCCAAAAGAATCGATTTTGATATTAAACTGTGTTAAAAACACCATTCACCTTACTTTTGAGAATGTTAAAGAACTATAAAGCTCTTTATGGTTACATAAGTCATTTAAAGCGCTGGGAGTGAATGTTTCTGACCTTAACTGACGTTTAATCTTGCTTGTAAAACCTGTGCAGAGCACATTCAAATTCACCCCAATTGAAATTGATCTACAATAATCGGCCATTCTTTGAGTATAATATGAACTCTATTTCATTATAAAGCAGGAATTAATTTCTCAAACTATATTTACCCTAAATATTTTATTTATAGAATATTTTGACAAGGAAATTACACACTTTTCACCAGCAGGTGTCAAGTTGGAAATTCCATGTAATGAAAAATTACCTAATCTTAAAACCCCTTGGACCGTCTCAATGATGAATAATTAATAGGTGAAATAAAGAGCCTTGGTGTTGGATGAATTGAAAAGAGGAACACACAGGAATTTGCCCTCAGTCCAACTGTGCAGCTTCTCCATTTCTACACTACCAATAGATTCCTGCTGAATGTCCATGATGCATGTGGCCTCAGCAAGGCTGCTATGTCCAGATCTGTTTATGTTGTGTTAATATTACTGTTGTGTCATCATGTGTCCTGCAAGATGCCTTGCATGAAACTCAATTTGGTTTTCATGCTGTTGCAGGCATGCCTGGCATTGTAGTTACAGTGGGAGTAAGTCTCATTCCTATTGGTACTCCCAGCCTCCTGAATCCCATCTGCACCTGTCAAAAATGCTTCTCAGCACTAGGTTTCAATGTCCAGGTGATATGCAGACTTCAAGGACATTGTACAGACATTGTAGCTAAGTGGCCTAGGAGTACCCCTGATGCTTATATCTGGACCGGCTTCGGAGTGTGTCACATGGCAAAGGATGGTGCATTTGCTGGTGGCTGGTTATTGGGAGACAGCAGGTACATTAATGGCGAAGAGCAGCACCATGACTGCCAACAAAGCTAGAAAGGCATGCTGGCAGCAAGTCACTGATGGTGTAAATGCTTAGAAACGGTGTGATAGTTGAGAAAAATTCAATAATTGTCAATTTTCAAATGTGCATTGTGGTTTTCGTAACTATCCTTAATCATTCATAATTCATTTTTATTATTCATTTTATTATTATATATAAATAAATGTGTCACCCTTCAAAATCCGTTAACCATTCCTTTATCCATCTCTCTCTCTCTCACACACACACACACACATACACACACAGTATGCGTGTGTTTGGGAAAGATGACAAAGGTGTTGATATACAGTCGTACCTTGGTTCCCGAACTCACTAGAACTTGAATTTCTTGAAAGTCGAACATACCAGTTTGACCTAGAACTCGATCTGAATATCAGAAGTCGAACCGTGAACACTGACCTAATATAAATTATACGTGCCAGGAAATGAGTCATACCACAATGCAATTCTTACTTCAATGCCCTCTTCACAGACTGGACGATTAACCAAATAAAGCAGCACAACATTACAGTAAGTAACAATAAATACACCACTAACTTAAATGTACTATTAGAGCATTTATGTCATTTATTTAAACTTTATTTTACCAGATAAATTAACTGAAAACCAGCTCTCACTGCTTTACGTGATATTTGGGAGAAATAGATTATGCATCGGAGCGGCCTGGGATACAAACGTGATGCGTGTAACTAAACTCTTCAGCCAATAAGGGCAACGGTGTGTCGTCATGGAGGCGGTTCCAGTTTGTGCAGCCGGGGTGAGAGGTCGCAATGCATCTAACCGTGATGCATTGCGTCAAGATCAGTATGCGTTGCTTTAAACCAGTGCTGTAAGCAAGTCGAACACACCCAATGACCGGACTGGGGAAACAAACTGAAATGCGGACTTAATGCAGAGGACTAATGACAACAACCAGAAACAGCTGATCACATGGGGATCCCATGCAAGGTTAATGAGGGGGCGTGGCACACAAAAGGAGTGCACGATCGGGGCAGGACAGGGGTAATGTTGGGATATGATCTTTATCGTTTTGGAAGCCATTAAGAAAAAAATGCTCTTCTTGTTTTATCCTGTTCATTTTGTGTGTAAATGCTAAAAAAACATATTTAGGTGTAATTTTTTGGGGGGCAGGAACCAATTAATTGGTTTTCTATTATTTCTTATGGAAAAAATTTGATCAGAACTTGAACTTTTTAGGATTCAATCCGAAGTCTGGAACGGATTAAGTTCGAGAACCGAGGTACCGCTATATTTTAATAGAGTGACATCCATGTTCATTTATAATTACATCGTTCAAAGTGAAAAATGATAGAATAAATGGATTAATAACTGTAAGGCTTAATGAGATGTCCTGTAAAGTGTGGTTTAAGAAATTGACTGTGGGGGATAATGTACACCGCTTGACTTTCAGATAATGTATTTCTATACATCTTTCTTAATAACTCCACTGGGTTCATTTACCATCAGCTATTGAATGTGAGGAGCATATATGAACATCCATCCATCCAGCCATTTTCTGCAACCACTTATCCTATTCAGGGCTGCAGGAGATCCAGAGCCTATCCCGGAGGCTATGGGCACAAGGCAGGGAACAACACAGTATGGGTTGTAAACCCATCACAGGGCACATTCACACCCCATTCACTCACACATGCACACCTATGGGCAATTTGGCAACTCTAATCAGCCTCAGCATGTTTTTGGACTGTGGGAACCAGAAACCAGAATACCCAGAGGAAACCCCACGACGACACAGGGAGAACATGCAAACTCCACACACATAAAACCCAGGTCCCAGAGGTGTGAGGTGACAGTGCTAACCACTGCACTCCCCCACCACCTCCATATGAAAATTCAAATATTAATTAAAATTTGCTTGTAAATTGTAAAACCATAGGATGTGCAAGAGTGGCTTTAAATTCAAATTGCTGAAACAGTATCTCATTAAAGCAAAGATTGACTCTTCATAGATTCTGACAAGATTTAGCACACATAGTGAAAGGGCTGTAGACTGTGGCCATCAAAGGTCTGAGACTAAAACTTTCCTGGCTTGCTTGATGAAAGGTATTGAAGCCTGAGGGGTGAATATCATATATACAGCTACAGGGCTTGGTCAAAGTGACTGAATGACTTAGTCAATAGTGTTTGAGGTTTCACGCCTATATATGCACAGCCTGGTGGCCAGTCTTCACTGATTGCACATTCCACCAGTAAGAGCAGAGTGTCAAGGTTGTCAATTAGCAGAGCAATAACACAGCTGTACATAAAATGTTGCAATCCACACCTCATAATGGAAGACGCATTAGAGTTCAAGTGAAAACAAATAGTGGACAATGTGTAACATGTATTGTTCTCTAATGAGTCCATCTTCACAAATACGATCCTTAAACATAGGGGGGTTCCACAAAGCAGGATTTCTAGTTAGCTGGGTTAACTTAAGATAGAAGTTATAATTGTCCAATAAGACTTTAAGTACTGCCCTAGTGACAAGCAAAGATACAAATTGGTACTTTTTTCTGACAGTGATTTGAATCTTTATATTGAAAATGGATTAAATTGTCTGCAAATACAATTGTATTTTTGCCCATCTCTGCACACACACATACACACACACATGCACAGATTATAATCCTTAATGCTTTGATACAGGACAGGTCTTTTTAACGAGAATTCTGGGATATCCACGTACAAATAATGAATATACTGATAGTATTGTTCATCAAGTAAAATATTGTTCGGTATAACAAAAGATTTAAATTCTGCTTGTTCACTATGTCGGTGATAGTCATTAATTTAGAAGGCGGGTCATGGCCTACTGACTGTATCGCGGAATCTAGTCGTTAACTCCTAGGCGGTAGGGGGCGCTACAATACCAACACCATGAGCAGAAGCGGTGTACTTCGGGGTTAGGGTTACAACCAGGTTACAGTAGGATTATGGATACTAGGCATCACGTAACTGTAAATAGTTACTTGATGATTTGAGGACGGGCTTTACCCCATCGTTTTTAGCAGTGACAAGTCTAATAGTCTATAGCGAATAGCAGATAAAGAAACCCCACCAACCATGTCTGTCGAACGAGAGGTTTTTATTCTGTTCTCACTGTATGTATTGACTTTAATTTGTCACCCTTAACTATTATTTTTGAGATTTTTCCAGCGGAACTCGCTTAAATACACCGGTAACGTATCGCGTATAACGCTTATCTACCCAGAGAATATTGTGGTAAGTAGTATTTTCATAATCGAGTTCAGCGACGTTACAGATATGTAATATGTAGCATGAGGATTTATTGGTTTATTTGGATCCTGTAGCTGCATGCCACTCTGTATGCAAGTTTTATCTGCACCATTGAATAAAAATGCATATCATAAAAAATTAAGTAGTATGTTATTGCTGGGGTGGGTTATGAAGGATGTCTTACGGCGCGGTGTTTACCACTAATTTAAATAAATTCTTTTCATTTCATTTTGAGAGTTTGCAGTACATTCCGTATTTCGCATTTGTGATTTTGTTTTCATATACGGAACGTGTTAATCTTATCATGGTTATTGTTAATTATTCACGTGGTAAAGTATTAAAGTTTGCCTTTGTAAAAACTTGTTAGGTAAACGACGAATCATTCAAACGCAAAATAATGACCCACTTGGCGTCGTAAGTTACATAGGTAGCTACTTCCATTGGTGACGAGTCTCTTTAATAATATTCTCGTTCAAACCGGTAAACAAATCAAACATTTACCTATTCAATAAAACTGGTAAATGAATAGCGAGTGTAACAGCATAGGAGTAGTATCTGGTTACATTTGGTTTTTCAGGTGTCTTGTGTTTTACATGGTCTGTTTCATTTTTTCTGCCAGGAATAGTATCAAGAACAGTGGAGACAGCTGAACCCCATCCAGAAAGGGCAAATGGAAATTACATTTGGATATGGGGCCACTAGGAACAGAAGACTAATAGTATAGTACCTAATAGACAGTAAATGATGTTTGGTGTTGCTGTGTTAATTTACACAACAGTCACTGTAAGAGCCAACAGACGGCAATCAGGTGGACCACAGGGGTGATGGCTTTGTGTGTTAAAAGCGAATGTGATTCGGGTTTTGTACGCACTGGGGATTCAGCAGCAAAACAGGAACCTGACAGTCGTGGATTCTATCTGGATACTGAACAAATTAAAAGAGAAGTCGTTGATCCAGACTACATTAAAGTGGAACAACATAGTGACCTGCAGTGCCTTGGTGATGCAGGGCTAGTAGTCGAAGAAATGAAGTGTGAACCAGTTGGAGCTAAGACTGAAATCAAACAGTGTGAAGAGGATCTCAAAGAAATTATTGGAAATAGTGTGGAAACTCAAGAGGAAAATCAGCTCTTAGTCAATTATAACTCACAGTATGAGAATGGGAGTACTATTTATACAGTAATTAATTGGTCAGACTGTATCCAGAGTACAAAGACATTTGACTTAAAAGACCACCAGATTAAATCAAACAGAAATAAACATAGCTGTCCTGAATGTGGCAAATGTTTTACAAGATCTTATACTTTAAGGCAACACAAGAAAATTCATTCGGGAGAAAAACCGCACAATTGTGCTGACTGTGGAAAAAGTTTTGCCAATACAAAATATTTGGCAAAACACAGAAGAATTCATTCTGGAAAAAAAAATTACCTTATATGTGATTTGTGTGGGAAAAGTTTTGTAGATTCTTCATCTTTGAAGAAACATCATAAAGTCCACTCAGGGGAAAAACCCCACAGCTGTTCGGAATGTGGAAAAAGGTTTGCAGAAACATATTCCTTAAAAATGCATGTAAGGCATCATTCAGGTGAGAAACCATACAGTTGTTCCCAGTGTGGGAAAAGTTTCTTTACTCTGTCATCATTAAAGAGGCACAAAAGGATTCATACAGGTGAAAAGCCAAATATCTGTGGGCAATGTGGAAAAAGCTTTTCAGATCCATCTTCTTTTAAAAAGCACCTTAAAGTTCATTCAGGTGAAAAACCACACAGATGTGCTGTCTGTGGCAAGTGTTTTGCAGAGGCTGAAACTTTAAGGAAACATATGAGAATTCATTCAGGTGAAAAACCATACACCTGTTTCCAGTGTGGGAAGAGTTATACACAGGCATACCAGTTAACAATACACAAGAGAATTCATTCTGGTGAAAAACCATACAAATGCATTGAATGTGGCAAGTGTTATGCACAGGCAAACAACTTAACAGTACATATGAGAATCCATTCAGGGGAAAAACCATATAAATGTACCCAGTGTGGAAAGAGTTATACACAGGCAAACAATTTGACAATACATATGAGAATTCATTCAGATGAAAAGCCTTACAAATGTACACAGTGTGGTAAGAGTTTTGCTGAAGCCGACAGCTTAACAACACACACAAGGATTCATTCAGGGGAGACACCATACAGATGTCTCCAGTGCGGGAAGGGTTTTATTTCTGTAGACTCTATAAAACGACACCAGAAAAGACATTTTAGTGAAAAACTGCATGGTTGCTCTGAATGTGGGAAGAGATTTGCTGATGCAGGATCTTTAAAACTGCATAAAAGAATTCATTCAGGTGAGAAGGCATTCAGCTGTGACCAGTGTGAAAAGCGCTTTGGCTATCCATCCTCATTATGGTACCATCAGAAAATGCACACAGGTGACTAGATAAGCATGGAAGCATGGGGTTTGGAAAGTGTGTCTAATACTAGAAATGCACAATATATTGGTTGATATTGCCAGATTTTAGTCTAAAGTTAGCAGCATCACAGCTAAAGATGTAATTACTAGAATCGCAGAGATGATTGCATTGCATCAATGCTTCTCAACCCAATTTTCAGAGACCTCCAGACAGTCCACATCTCTGCTCCCTCTCAGGTCCTCTTAGGTTAGATGATCAGCTATTTTCCATATTGGAGGACGAGGGATTTCATCAGCTTATTCACCACTTAGAAGTTCACTACAGTCTCCCGATTTGGCTCTACTTCACTGACGTCTCACTGCCTGCATTATATGATGTAGCTGCTGCACACATTCACAGGATCTTAAGAAGTAGCGTCACCCATTTCACTTTCACTGCAGATTCACGGAGCTCAAAGGTTAGTTATTTATCAGTATCGGTAACAGACAAAAACATATTTCCTGACTGTTTGGGCCAAAATGTATACACGACTGTACATGGGTGCACGACTGTTTGTTAGCAGTATCACCATTGGTCGATAATGTTAACGTGCAAGATGGCATGGTGACTGATTCAGCAATGCAGTAGTCATCGCTTTCAGGCTTGTAGGTTAAATTATTCTCCATGGCTCTGTATGTATTCAGATTTGCATGTTCTCCTTGTGTTGTGCTGATTTTCTCCAGGTAATCCAGTTTCCTCCTGTAGTCCATAGACATGATAAATTGGTGTCTCTAAATGGCCCTTAAGGTCTTACTGTGCATCTATAATCTACAGGAGTCCTCTGTAGGATAGCATAGGCTCCACATCCACCACACCCTTGTGCTGGAAAAGTGGTTATGGAAGGTATGTGGATGGATGAAGGCATGCATCAGAAATAAATCATCACAGTAAATCCACATACGATCAAGTGAATTTAATTACTGTGTCATGCACCACTGAGTTTGCTTTTTGAATTTTGAAAATAATTTGTAAAGTGTGTGATAGTTTTTAACCGTGAGATACTGCCACTTACTGTATATTGTATTTAATAAAATAAAATTAAACAGCATGAAAGATTTCTGACATGTTAAGTGTGGTGTAAATCAATTATAATGTCAGTCTAGGGTCATTACATTGCTTTTTAATGAGAAACACAATAGTGTAGCAGACTACAGGAATAGCAGACGTGTGCTGATCCACTGCTGTCCGATGTTCTCATTCGGTATTCTGTTTTACCACAATGACCCTGTGACATTTTATTGAATAAAATGTCATCATTAAAAAACAAACAGGCTGCAATCACAAGAGGAAGCAGAAGCAGCCACGGGTTTGCATTTGTGATAACAATGGGTGTTTAATTAGATTTCTAGTGATACGTGCATTTGCAGGTTGTATGCAGGACTGACTGTGTTAGAAAAACTTTAGCGTTTCCTTCATTACACCACCTTTTAGTGTCAGATGGTTGTGAAATGGTTTAATTTAGGCTCCACCTACATCTGCAAATTATTGTATCTATCCTCATAAGATGTTGCAACTCTATTATTTGCAAGCTTGGTATATTGTGCTGTTTTGTATATTTGAGATATTGTTCCAAAGGTTTTTAACTAAATCTGGGTAGCAGCACAAGAGAACAAACTATTTGGTGGAAACTGGGGGGAGATAGTGTGTTTTCCTGTGTCCTGGACTGGAGGGTACCCAGAATTAAAGTCTGCCAGTCATTTTTGATAGGACTCCACAATTTCTCACTACACCCCTGCCCCTGCAGAGTAATTCATGAGTGATCATACTTTAAGAATGTGCAATAGATGTAATTTGTAGAACAATGTGCAGGTGTGCTAAATGTGCAAATTCTTGATTTATTTTTTAAAAGTACAAAACACTGTCTGTCATTAAAGCTATGCAAATCCAGCATGTAAGTCAAAATTAAACTTGGATAAAAGTGTTCATATCTATTTCAAATGTGGAAAGAATTTCTTAGGAGCAAAAATGAAAATGTACACCAGAATGCATTTGGGTGAAAAGTCATACCTGCGCACTCAAAGAGGGCAGCTTTGTGTGGGCTGTTGCTAAAAAAAATTATGTAATATGGCTTTCAGGTGAAAACCATGCTAAATTGTCAACTTATAAAATATTGTTTTCAGGGGAAAAAAAAGCAGTTATTAATATAGCCTGGGGTTTACCAATGGAAACTTGTTCAAAGTAAATAATGTGGGTTTTTTTGGGAGGGGGGTTACACTGGTTTGCAAAACTTTACTATGTTATAGAATTTTTATACTAACTTGTTTGTAACACACTGCATCAATGGGGCAGAACACCTGCTGAAGGCAGTGGTGGTAAATTCAAAGCATGTCTTCCTGTTCATACTTCACTTATGAAGGATATTGCAAATACAATATGATTTATAGTTTTGTTTACGTAATATGAAGTTGTTTAATGACCAGGGATATTTTGGTAAGCCAGATATTGCAGAAACATTAGTAATGGGTTTCAGGTAACAAGCCAGACCATAATATGCATGAAGCAAAAAAAAAATCTAAAAATTAGCATCACACTGCATTTTGCATTTGCCTTCTTCCCATAGTGCATCCTGGTGTCTGTTTTCCAGGTAAATACTGTAACTCGCATGCATCTGGCCATCCACATGACATAACAGAAAATGACTCATGAGACCAGGCCATCTGCTTCCATTGCTCCATGGTCCAGTTTTGATGCTCATGTGTCCATTATAGGCGCTTTCAGGGTTCCATATACTGATCGTATTACCAGTGTGCTCCTGACCGTACTTTCAGAACAGTGATACGATTGGTGCATGGAGTTCGGTAAAAGAAAAGAGTTTGGACATTAAATGCTCACTACATAGTATTTGGATTACCTTCAATATCCAGGTCATGATTTCTGGTTAAAGACATTGCAGTTTAATTTTCAGGGAAGCCTGACAGCCAATATCTCCAAAACTAGGCAATTCCCAGCAGAACAACCTTGATTGACAGATAGCATGTGGACCTCTTCAAGATAACTTTAACCCTGTGATGTCAGGCTGTTCAGATGAAGGCTGATGGAATGGCCCTCTTAGCCACTGGAATAGAAGCTAGTCATTCCAAGTTTCATTTTTGAAATATTGAAGATCCAAAAAAGGCCTGTCAGCCACGTAAGATGAACACATGAGAGAACAGGACGATAGGGAGACTCTGTAGGTGATTGGTTCATAACACAGCTGCCAACAGTTTTGGGCAAGAATTTGTTTTGACAAGGTTTTGTCATCTGGAACAATATGGACTGAAAGGCCACTCTGCAGTGACAAAGCCACCCATCAGCAAAAAGAATAAACAGGCGAGACGAGCCCTTTGCAGAGGAGCATGTCGAGTGGACAGAGGATAACTGCTGTAAAGATCATTCCAGCAAGAAAAGCGAGCTTCAGTTGGTTGGTTCAGATGGGAGACGTGCACCATTGAATTTGGGAAAGACTCCCACCAGAGTATCAGAAGGGTGAGTGTCATAAGAACATAAGAACATAAGAACATAAGAACTATACAAACGAGAGGAGGCCATTCGGCCCATCAAGCTCGCTTG